>JAPIVC010000802.1:25000-625000 GCA_030586385.1 Camponotus fellah | reverse complement strand
CGCGTGTCGCTCACACAGTGGCATTCTATATAAGAGAGTGACAAATCAGAGCTTTCAGAGCTTTCATAGCTGTAACAAATCATGTTTACGAACATTGACGAGTGTTACATTGAAATTTTGCGGCTTGTGAAACAGGCTGGTTCGGTAAGTCGAGAGATTAAAATGTAATTAATTTTATTTCCTTTGTATGTTACAAGTACGCAGATAATTTTTATCGACTTTTTCGAATACATTTTTTTAAATCGTGTGTCATGTTATTAATCTGGCTTATCAGACAAGTTGCATCGATAGAAGCAGATTATATTTTAATGTATCAATTTATATAATTATAAAATAATCTTAATTTTTCAATATACTTACAAGATATCCGAAATTATCCAATTTTTTATGGCAAGTCAGGGAGATTACAGCAACATGTGAAATGATTCATATACAATGTGAAGAAAATATAAATTGCAAAAGAAATAAGCTATTAAAAATTGTCTTGTCTTGTTTTTCTATCTATTATAAATGTTTAACATTAATAGCGATAATATTTGTTTACGCGTGATTCTTTGTCACGATTTTAAAAGCTTTATTATTGATGTATTCAATTTTTTTATACATTAATGCGCCTGGTCTCGTACAAGAAAAAATTTAAGTATGCTTATTACATTCATCATATACACGTTTCGTTTGTAGATTGTCAATGAAAAGATTCATCAACACAAAGATGTACTCACAAAATCGTGCGACGTCGATTTGGTTACAGAATGGGATCAAAAGGTAGAGAAACTTTTAATCAACGGAATATCATCCAAGTATCCTGATCATAAGTAAGTAATTAAATTTTCATTTAATTAAATATCCATTACATGTTATTGCGTAATAATAATATAATATAACAATTCATACACAATTTTTGTATTGAAAAATATATCGAATTTTATTACAATCGATATTAATATTAATTGCAATATCGTATTGTTCTCATATTTGTATTTAAAAAAAAATACAGATTTATCGGCGAAGAAAGTACTGCCATGGGCGAAAAGGTAGAACTAACAAATGCGCCAACCTGGATAATCGATCCGATCGATGGCACCATGAATTTTATTCATGGTTTACCGCACACGTGCATATCGGTTGCGTTACTTATTAATAAAACGACAGAAATAGGAATAGTATATAATCCAGTTTTGGAGCAACTTTTCACCGCTCGTAAGGGTCAGGGTGCATTTCTTAATGGTGCTCCGATTCACGTGTCGGACAAAAAAGGTAATTTGCTCTTTATTTCTAAAAACGCAAACTATTCGCAGTATTAATTATTGTGATAACTTATCTGATTTTAACTGACAATGTGTTTTTACTCTACTATCGTTATTTCAGAATTGCGTAATTCACTGATAATGCTAGAAATGGGAACGAGCAGAGATCCGGAAAAATTGGAAGTAATATTGCAAAATATAAAAATCCTTACAGAACGTGCCCATGGGTAAGTCATATTTACAAGCTACATTTTTGCACAAAGATTTTTTTGATTGAAAAAATTTATCCGATTATCGTGTAGACTGCGAGCGCTTGGTTCAGCGGCTTTGAATATGTGTATGGTAGCTCTTGGTGGTGCTGATGTTTATATCGAATTTGGTATACACGCATGGGATATTGCAGCCGGAGATCTTATTATTCGAGAAGCAGGCGGTGTGTCGATAGATCCAGCAGGTAAATATAGTTATCGCATGTATAAATTATAAAAAAAGATACTAAACGCTAATTTAAAGGACTAACATTTATTTTATTCTTACATCAAAAGGAGGTCCATTTGATGTAATGAGTAGAAGAGCATTATGTGCATCATCGATTGAAGTAGCTCAAGAAATGGCTAAAATATTAATTCAATATTATCCAGAACGAGATTAAGAAGCTTCAAAACTTTATACGTATAAAAGATGAGGACGAATTTATATTTATACGAATGTCTAACTGGATATAGGCAAATATTACTTCCTAAAATTAAGAAAAGTAAATTGAAGATGTATTATATATGTAAAAATTGCATGTATGACTTTATCTTACAATTAAACAAGAAACATATCTGTATGATTATTCATTTTTCTTCAAAATTTGTGCGTAAAATAGTTTAAAAAATTATGTGTGATAAACTTATTTATGTACTTATTGGTCTACTTATATATAAAACAGTTTATATAATAATAATGTCTGTTAATGTAAATCTATGTAAATTTATAGGAAAGATAAAATCGAATTATTTACTAATATGAAATTATTTAAAAATTATTTATTACTGATATAAAAATAATTATATTGATCTCAAAAAGAAAACTGAAAAATATGTTTATCCTCATTATATGCTTGTTTTATGATATTGTAGATATAATTATTGATTAATAAAAATAAATTGACTTTTGTAAAGTGTAGAAAATATATTATTATACATAAATCCCTTTTATTTTGTACAATTTTATTAAATTGTTATAAAAAATATTAAATTTTATATTCACTCTTTCCTTCATCACTCATTTTATTTGAATTATTTTATAAAGTTAAATAAGTATTATTTTCATTGTAAGGAAATATATAGATACAGATATCTTTTTACGATTTTAATAAGTTTTATTTACATTAAAATATTTCTACATATTTTCCGATAGTATTTATGAAAGAGTAAAAAAGAGAGAAAGAGGGTAAAAGGAAGAAAGAAATAAAAATAGAAATAGAATGATAATTTTTCGAGAATAATGGATTCATCACATCTGCTTTTCGCTTTCACGGAGAGAGAGAGCATAGGCTTTAAATATCTGAAAACTCAAAACCGCAAATATTAGTATTATTATATAAATATTCATATATTCGTTTGCTCGTTGTTAAAAAATAGCTTTCGAAATTAAAATAATTTTGAGAAAAATAGAAGTGTTAATTAAAATGCTTGTTACAATGTTGCTTGTGAAATTGTTATAACCATGTACTTTACCTGTATACATACTTACGAATCCTCAATTGCGATCTCGAGTAACTTTAAGAGAAACCTTTTAGCACGCAGATATAAATTTAGTTTTAACCGTTGTATAAATCTTGTTGAACTGTTTAGCAACAGTGTATGTATATTTTTACGCAGTAGACATGACGTAGAGTGCAAGTATATCGCATATTTTTTCCTCTCCTCCTCATCAATCGTATTCATCATCACTTCTTCCATTGCCTCCCCTCCTCACAGGGAGGGCTACAAGTGAAACATTACCAAATTGCCAATTAGAACAGCACATACTAATCATAGCTTCATAATATACTTTTATTTCAATATTGAGAAATATTCCCGAGAAACATATAATTTTTTTTTTATTTCCACGTCAATTTTATATTATCGATACTTTATTTTATATATATATTGTTCCTTTCTGGTTGAGCAAGAACACTAAAACGCGTACATTTACCGCGCGTTATAATATCGTGTATCAATTTATCATGTTTCATACTTTTTAAATTCTTGCTTACGAAAGCAAATACTCAAACTCAAATACTCAAACGATGTAATTACAATATATAAAACTGTTGGAACTTTGATTTAAAATTCTACACTATCTGTTGCCTCGAATACAATTCCTATCAAATAGATGACTTGGCATAAAATCGGATTATACTTTCGTACGATTTCAGTTTACTCATTACTAATGACCTCATTACTAATATAAACATATATACTAAAAAGTCGATGTGTATTAAGTATCCCAGGCAATCCCCCATGAATACCTTGTAACGGGATCGGCGCTAAAGGCCCTTGAAAGGTCCGGCCGCACTTAACGATGATTTGAATCGAAGACACATCTGAAACATAAGCAGTCTCGTACAATTTTGTCACGTTCAGAATTATGCCGTGAACCATTCACAACAGCATCGATATTCGTTCCTAATCTCAAATGAATATGAAAATTTTTGAGATTTTAAAGTTTGATCATAAGATTATAAGAAGTATAAAAAGGACGTTATAAATAAAATTAAAATGCCACGTAATTAGAATGCAGTAATATATGACTCTTACTTAATGCAGATTACTACATAATTTTTCGATAATTGTCATTATTGCGCTTGTAATATCTCAATACCGCTTTATGTAATTTTTAACTTTGTGTCGCAGTTCAAATATATACATTTTCATTTCTATTTAGCATTATCGCAAATATATATAATAACATATATGATTGTAAATATCAGGTAAGCATCTCATTCGATCCATTATACATCATTGTATATATATATATAACTATAAATCGAGATATATACTATTAAATATTAGATCGATATATTATTTAACACGTTATCAACCAGAAAATGAATGCACGCTATATACATATATATGTGTATATATGTACACATATATACATATATAAACATAATGTATATCTATTATACTATCGCTATTATAGAATTGGATTCGATTAACATATCCATCCTCTTTAAATTTCAGAAATAGAAAAAACAGAGACAGAGAGAATAAAAAAGAGAGAAAAATATGTAAGAAATATTTCAATTATATTCACATCTGTAATTTAAGACTGAAAAGACAAAATGCAGGACGTTCTTCTCATTCTGTTAAGCATGTGTCGTTTTATTTTCAAGCTGACCTATTTGCTATACAATTTATCTTCCAATTAGAGCAGGTTTCTTTGTTACTAAGGCTTCTAATGCCATGTGTGTGTGTGTGTGTGTGTGTATGTATGCACGTATGCTCGCTGATGAGGTACTCTAAACGGATCGAACAGTGTGTCCAATAAGGAGTTTACAGTTCTTTATATGTACGAATCCTCGCTTTATAGAAATACGAACGTACAATTTTATGAAGCATCTATTAATATGAGCGCACGAATCTATAATCATTTTATGAAATGCTATTTATAAGGATTTATGTCGTGCTCTCCAAATTATGAGAATCGGAAAAAGGAAATGATACTACAATTGTATATCAATTTCCAATATTTGGTGCTACATAGTTTGTGCTGAAAGAGGCGGTCGTTTTTATCTATATCCTTTTCATAGATATACAATATGACGCAATCAATATATTTTAAAATATTTTAAAAACTGATACCATAAATCTGTGATATTCTACATCAGAGTTATTCATGATCTACACATTTACACATTTCAGCCGATTTCCGTGCATTAATGTCTCTCACTTATATCTTGACATTTTAGCAATCAGTTGCCTCACAACCATAAACAAGTCGCGATATTCTATCTCAGATACAGCGTATCTAAACAGCATGATGCAGTTCCACATTTTCTAACTGTCAAATGTTCTTATAAAAACACGATCTTCTTAAAATCTATTTAAATAATTAATTCAATAACCCAAGTTTCAATTTTTGGTTAATTATATATATAATAATATATATTAATATAATATAAACTATTAAATTATATATTATAAATATTATTATTTTATATAAATTATATTATATAAATTATATATAATATTAAATTATATATAATAAATTATATATAAAATTTAAAAAAAATCGCGTTTTTAAAGTATTGACAGTTAGGAGATGTGGAAACTATATCGCGTTTATAGATGTGTCGTACTTAAGACAAAATGCTGCTCATCTTGTTTATATTCGTCATGTGATTCATTGCTAAGATCTCAAGACGTAAATGCGATAGGCGTTAACTCACAGAAATTTTCAGATTGTAAATAGTTTTGTTCTAATGAGAGAATTATTAATTAATATGATGATGTTTTCAGACACATCACAGACTAATCTACATTTAGAGAACATCTATATTTATAACAATTCATTAATTTTTATATTCACAATTGTTGTCTCGAGTATAAAAATATCATACTTTGTTAATCTGTAATAACATCACATGTAATTAAATCATATTTTTGAGTTTATGGAGTAGCATTTTCTATGTGCACAACTATATTCAGAACTATATCTTTTTTTTTATCTCTCGCAATTTTCACATATTATATGAAACAATTTGTAAAAATTGAACCGCCTCTTCCTGCTAAAACATAAATATGGATATTCTATGTGTAAAAACAAGAGTATTTGGAATGGAGGCAGGGAAGGAACGAAAATGAGAGAAATAGAGATAAGAGAGATAGAGAGACAAACCGCTCTCCCCTATCAAATAGTGTTTAACATTAATTAAGGAAGGATTATTAACGATCTCATTTTACAAAGTTATGTCAGTAAATTCTTCGAATCTTAAAGGACCCCAGATAGGGTTACCTATATTTTTTCTTGTATAAAGGGATGCGCCAGAGCATGATTTACTGTGATCCTCTTCCCCGCATCCAGCATCAGTGTTCGCTCCAGTAAATCCTTCAGTTGTCCAACTTTGCGATTTTGTTCTGGTGGTAAAGAATTCCCACCGAGTTCCGCGCTGAGATCGCGAGTCGCTGGCAGTGTCGACATTACGACAACCTTTTCCTAGAAATTATACTATTTAGTGAATTCCGCGAGATTTATTCAGAAAATAACGCAAAAGAACCTATAATTATACGATACAGTATATTAATCATATTGTATTAGAATCTTCTATGACGCGCCTAAAGAAACAGTGTTACTTACCGCGCGTTTTTGGCGCGGGTCAATGGATAAAATTGCAAAGTATCGACTTACCCGTTCCGTAACTTTATCAACCTCGTGATACAGGAAACTGCAGTTACTGTCAAAATGTTGATCCTTAAATGTTCCCTTTCGAATTAGTTTATTCGGCATCTTGCCCTTTAGATCCATAAAGTACTTTAACATTTGGTTGTTCGTTTTCCCCGAAAACATTATCTTCCCCGTGTAAAGTTCGTATATGGTGCACCCCACAGACCACATGTCAATGCCAAAATCATATGGTATACCAAGAACTAGAAAATAATGATGTTATTTTCGGTTCGAAACATTTTAAATTCAATGTCTACCATCTTTTCAACGTTGTGCAAGTTTGAGCTGATTTATATAACAGACACATATCACTGTAATTTTGTTTTTATAAAATAATATAATATATATACATAATATATACATATTTTTGTTTAATCTATTTTTGTTATCGAATATTTTTAAATATGGCATAAAATGAAAAGAATGAAGCTAATGCTTGCAAAATCGCTATCACTTGTCGTTTACTAGAACTGCTTAATTCAGATATTGCAAGATAAACATTATCAGTAAATATATATACAGTGAATGTGATATACAATACTCTATTATGCTATATGTAACGATTAGCATGTACATACAAAAAATTACACATTTGATCTACTGAAAAGTTGAAAGAGATATGTGATAATGGTAAACAAGAGAGAAAGAGAAAGAGAGAGAAAGAAGGAAAAAAAACGTGCAAAGTAAAAGACTATCAGTAAATAATATATTTTAATAGAGCTATATAAAATGAAAGAGAAAGAACGATATGTAATAACTATGTGTTGATTCAATAAATCTCAAAGTACTTACTAATTTCGGGCGCACGATAGAATCTTGAGACCAAGTATGGTGTTATTTCATTTTCATGGGCGTGCGATGCGGAACCAAAATCACAAAGTTTCAACACTAACTTGCTTTCACTGACTAGAATATTATCCGGTTTGATATCAGCATGCAGAATATTTGCACGTTTTAATAACTTTAGTGCTAGAAAAAGTTGCTGCGTATACGACCTTACCGCTTTAACATGTAAACCAACATCTTTGCCATATTTTTTTAAAACCTGCAATTATAAAACAATATCTATTGTTAGAAAACAATTATTATTATGTAACAACATTCTAATTGTACTTATAAATGCATACCTCTCTTAAATTCATGGCTAAAGGTTCAAAAACCATGCACAAATGGTTTTTGTGAAAGAAATGCCTAAATAGACGTAAGCAATGAAATCTGTCTTCTGGATCAGCATCGTTCAGTTTTCTAAGAATTTCTAGCTCTTTTAAACCAGTTCTATGCCTATAAGAACGAAAAGGATAGTAGCCATTATACATCGCGATTTAAAACCAAAAATGTTGTACTTACATTATCTCATTGTTTCTTATAATTTTCACAGCTACATCCAAATTTCCTCTAGCACTGTCTCTCGCTCTCACAACATTGCTAAATACACCTTGTCCTGTATACCCATAAACTACGTATCGCGCATCTAGTGTTTCTCCAACGCGTACACTAATAAACAAATTACATCATTATTAACTTTTAAGTTGAGCGTTATTCTTTTAAATTAAAAAAACAAAAAAATATCACTAACCGATAATATCCTTCCGCATCATCCCAGTTATCTGTTAAACTAGGATTATCTGGTCCTCCTTGACGTTTTCCTTCAACTGTTGGGCTCTGGATAACAAATTGCGATAAAAAATATAATAGATAAAAAAAAATTTACTTAAGCTAATTTGGACAATTTTCTTTAAGATAAAATGAAGTAGAAAACATACATTAAAATCTCCGATATTATCTGCTTCTGCAAACATATCCCATTCGTTCGATTTTTTTGAAGTTTGCTTTTCCTCCTGTTTAAACTTCTCAGATATTTTGATGTTCCCGATTTTATCAGATTCATTGGGCGATGCATCGTCGAATCTAGATTTTCTTTTCTTGGCCGGAGGCGGAGATTCTAATTTATCTGTGGGCAGTGGTGGAGTATGGCTCTCCAATATAGATTCATTATTATTGGATGGAATTTCTATAGATTTTTGTGATATATTAGATTGGCTTTCTGGAGAAGCAGCAACATTTATGTCAGCAGACATATTGGAATCCTCGTTTGGTCCACTAAGCCTCTGTAAAAAAGGGAATATATCCGTTATAATGAATCAATACAACAAAGTAATATATATGCATATATGTGAATTTTATGTTATTTACTTTAAGCAATTCTTCTCTTTGTTTTCGTCGACGTTCTATAATCGCTTCTTCGTCCTCCTCTTCTTCGATATTGATATCTTTGATATCCTCTTCGCTCGAACTGTCCGAATGTTCTACTTTAAGACCTTCTGATAAAGAATCCTTATATTTATCATTACGCTCCCTTTTGTTGTTTCTATCCTTCTCGCGGTCCCTGCCATGATCCCTAACTTGTTGTTGCTTATCCCGATCTCTGTGACTTCGGGAGGGTGATCTAGATCTTTTATATCGATCATTTCGTTCTCTTTCCATTCTGCTTCGAATAGGACTACGCGATTTCCTTACGCTATTGCGAGATCGATCCTCAATTCGATGATCGTGATATCGATCTCGCCGATCGCGACTGCCATCACGTCGATCTCTATTTCCATGTCGATCTTTACTTCGACTATCTCTCTTATCACGACTAGCGTGACGACGAGGCTCTCTACTTGATGGTCTATCGCGACTACGTCGATCGTGATTAATGTGCTGATCGCGACTGTCTTGATGTTCACGACTTCCTAATCTGTCGCGGCTTTTACTATCTGAATTCTTTGCCTCGTTGTTACGAGTTTTTGAACTATGACGAGTTGGTTCTCGTCTTCGATTCTCTTCACTATGTATAAATTAATTATTCATAGATTAGTTAATAGAAATTGAGGGAATTATTAATATGTATTAATACTATTTTTATATATATTAATACTATTTTTTTTATATTATTTTTTAATAACAATGCGAAACAAGACAAACAATTTTTACTTACCGTCTGTCTGATTCTCTTTTCCGTGTCTCGTCTCTTTTTGGTATATCTTTACGCCTTTGTTGGTCTTCGTCTGCTTTTCTATTGGATTCATCCTTTCTTGTATCTTCCTTTTGCCTTTCGCTAGTCTTTCGTGAAGCTCTATCATCTTTTCGAGTTTCTTCTTTCTTTCCTTCCTCTCTAGGACGGACTTTCTCATCTTTTTTCCTATCGGAATCTCTTCTCTTATCTTTATGCTGTTCGCGAGTTTTTCTGTCTCTAGTCATATCAACTATAACGCGTCTTTCGACTTTTGTCACTTTCTTACGTTCTCTACTACCTGATTTGCTCCTGGTTCTTTTCTTCAATGGTACATCATTAGTATCGCTATCATCTTCCACTAGTATTACATCAGGTGTTTCTGTCATTTTTGTTTCTTCTTCTTGTAACTCTTTATCTTCCCCTTTCTCAGATTCATCCGAGAGATATTGTACTAAACATGCTTGCAGTAATTCCTGTACAACCATACAATTTTGAAATTAAACATTCATATAACTTGTATCTATACAATATTATATTACTTAATTATATTAATTAAACTCACATGTACCTTTTGTTTCATTAATTCTTCAAGATCAATATCATCTTCTATGATTGTACAATCTACTTCATCCGAATCTAAGTCAACTAACTTTTCATCTTCGCTTTCTTCCGTAGAAACAACTTCTAATACAGATGTTTTTGTTTTTCCATTCATACCAACTTCCTTATGTATTACATTGGAGATTAATTTCTCGTCTATACCATTTTCTATTTCCTTATCTTTTTTCTGCCTCTTATGTTTTTTATGCTTCCGTCTATAAAAAAGATATTGTTTTAATTTCAATTAATATATTTATAAATTATTTATTTATATTAAAATTGAACCTTTCTTGCCTATCCAATCGTTCGTCTTCTCTTTCAATTAATTTTTCTTTCTTATGCTTATGATGCTTGTGTTTTCTTTTCTTTTTCTTTCTCTGATCAGTCATTCCATCTGTATCAGAATCTAATCCTAAGGGTTCTCTTTTACACTCGGGATCTTCTAAATCTGACGTACTATAATATATATCAAAATAAATATCCTAGCAAAGCAATTCTCTATGGATGGAAAGACTTAATCCGTTTCTATTTCTTTCAACAAATACAGAGATGTGCTGATTCCTCTCTGTTGATACTGTAATACTAAATTTCGAGGTTCCACATAATACACTTACCCCATAATGAAGTTTAGGAAATAATTGATAGAAGCACAACAGACCAGCCTTCACACAACAATTCCAACGGTCCGAATAATTACCAATGATTACAATAATTATTATTATCTGAAACGAATGCACGAATTTTTCAGTGAGACGCCATCTTGCAAGTTTTATCGCTTCTTTCCAGGGCCAAAGAGAAAAACGCGAGGTGTCATGGCCTGTTTTTTAGGTGATCCCTTAAAACGATACGCCCTCTATAGAAATTAAAAACATGAACGTGAACTATAAAGGTCAAAGTCCACGAATGTTCTCAGAGGGTAACGTGCACAATTTTTGGTTCTGTTCCGTGCTATGTGTACGAAATGTCAATACGAATAAGAGCAAGACGCTATGTATATTAAATAAATTTTTAAATTATCTTATAAATAAGTTTTGTGTGGTCCTCTCTCTCTCTCTCTCTCTCTAAATATATATATATATATATATATATATATATATGTGTATATGTTGGAATTACATATATATTCTATTCTACAAATATTTTAGACATAATAATTTTTTTTCTTTGCATTTCTATTGCAATATATATCTAATTTATATCTAATTTATTTGTATATCTAATTTAATTTATTAATTGATTGTTTTTCTTTGATTTAAATTTGTGATTAAATGCATCGCGAAGAAAACCGCGCTGGCGTCAGACTGCGTGTCATTTTCAATTCCTCTTTATTCGTCTTTTAATGCGATTATGGCAAATCCTTCCCTACATATTTATGTTACGAGTATTGTAAGGCTAATATTATATTTGTCGTACGACAAATTTTTTAAGCACACTGATTGGCTGCAGAATAGAAAATTTTTAAAGATTTAAAAATTTATTATCCCGCAACCAATCAATGTGCTTAAAAAAATATTAGCCTAAGTGTCAAAAAATGACCGCGCGAATATTATAGTTATGAATATATAAAAATAAATTCAATATAGTTATGAATATATAAAAATAAATTCAATATATAAAAATAAATTCAATATACTTTCACATTCATTTTCTACGTTATATATTGAATCGAAATCGCGCGAAAAAGGAAAAGAAAAACAAAACTATGAATATAGATATTTGCATCCTTTACAAAAGAAAATTAAAAATATCTCTCAATTTTTTCTCTTTCTTCGAGCAAATCTATATACAGGGTGTCCCGCAACTACCGCTCAATATTTTAAAGGTCGATTCTCTGGCCAATTTCAAAACGATTTTTCCTCAGCGAAAATGTCGAGGCACTAATAGTTTTCGAGTTATAAATGATTTAAAATAAAGGGTTTTTCGCAAATTAAGCCTTATGGGAATAAAATATTAATAAAATCACATTCTTTAGTTAATTTTAGGTAGAGTTTACTTTAATAGAATTTTAATTTAAGGCTTAGTTAGAAAGATACATCATGACAAAAATTAGGAATATGCAAAAAATAATGATCTTCTTCGGCATTTTCGCTGAGGAAAAATCGTTTTTAAATTGGTCAGAGAATCTACCTTTAAAATATTGAGCGGTAGTTGCGGGACACCCTGTATATGATCAACATGATTGATTCATTGATTGATTCATATGATTAATTGATTCAATATTTATATATTTATTCTTATATGTTATCAATCAAAGTCGTAAACAATATTCAACAATATTCAAAAATCAAAGTTGCGCGAACGTCGAGCGCAGTAATGGTCATGCGCAGAAACCAATGCGCATCGACTCGACCGCCATGCTAGTCGCGTCTCGCATACGTCATACGTGAATCGGAGTCACATCATTGTACATCCGCATTTTTCGCGTTTTTTAACCGTAAATAAGCGAATATCGCGAGTGAACGAGCATCGAGAGTGTCCAAAGATGATCGCGCGACATGTTTAATGTATCGATGGAAGCGTGCAACAGCAGTTTTTGACGGTATCCAAGTATCTTGATGGAGTCATCGCGAAGATGGAGCGAAGTCGCGTCGCGTCATTCGCGCCCTTGATGATTATCGGACGCGAGCGAGTATCGGGAGTGCCGAATAAAGTATCGTGCGTTTGCGTTGATGACATCGTGTGAGTTTGTGCGCATCAAGATCGGAATGGGACGAGGCTCCTGAGGCGAGCGAATGGAGCGGCCTGTGGAACAGCTGACGAACGGTGAATTGATTTGATTTATCATATTTGCGCGACAATTCGTAGTCGTTCGACGCTTATACAGCATCGCGACGTCTGGAATTATGTTCGGGCAAATTGGTGCCGCGTCATAATTCGATGCGACGCGATGTAATTCAAGTAAAGTCGACCGCATGAAGGTGGTCAAGTTAGAAGCAATTTGAAGTTTATCTTGTAGATGCGCGCCACGAAGTAAGAGAGAAGGAGATCGAACTCCATGAAACAAAAGTGGTCCCGAAAAGTGGCACCTAATTGAGAGGGAGTCCGCTGAAAAGAATAGTTTCTTATGGTTGAGCGCCATTTGCAATTATTAACCTTACCCGGCTAGCCCGGCTTTATCTTAATTGTTTACCAGGGCTTTATGCATTTTTCATGATAAAAATGGCATGTTGGATACGCGGATGCACTACCAAAGGAGGAAAGAAAGATTCTTCACGGAAGAAGAGCCTTTTACAGCTTGCACAGAAAAAATGTTTAATAATTGGTGTGATAATGGAATTGCTGCAAGAGGCATCAACGAGTTCAGCAAGAAAAGTCGCATCTGTGAATTACATTTTCAGAAAGATGACATTCTTCGAGAAGATATTTTTCATATGGCAGATGGTGCAATTATTACGGTGCAACGTAAAGTACCAAAGTTGAAAGAAGATGCTGTTCCATCTATTTTTTCAGAGATCATCAGTTATTATCGTTTGAATCTCATTAACGAGGAGCAACAGAAAGAACAGCAGAATGGAGAAACCAGCATTACAACTCAGTTAAAGAATATAGTTAATTGTTCCGTTTCCGTGCCAGCTAAATGTGAATCAGATAATCTTATCACGCACTACGAACAAGGTTGTTCAGTAAATACAGATAACAAGTTGCAAACGTGGCCTGAAATTAAGACGAATCTGAAAAGTCTTACTCTTACATCAGAATACTGGATCCCTGTAATCACAGACGAGATGGCAATGTGGGCTTATTGGAAAGAAGACTTATCTTCCTATATATGGCGTGTTATACTTGAAAAAATATGACACTTCGTGTAAGTATCTATCATTAGTTATATTGCAAGATTATGAATACAAAATCTTTCATGTCACTTTCTGTAACATTTGAAATATATCTCTAATGACGTCAGGTTTGTACTGGGGAAAAAGAAATTTGTTCTCTAGGTGGGAAAATGAAAAGTATAGAAGATATTCAGAAAATTCTTGAAAAATTATCCAATGTCAATCCATGTAAGGGAGTCGACAGTAAAATCTGGTACCTGTGAACATTTATTTATTATCATCATGTATTCAAATTTTTTAAAATAATATTATTGTAAATTGAAAAGCTTTTTTATTTATATGTTTTGTTTATATAATTAAAAATACAAAGTTTAAAAAATTTTTTTTTACGGATTGTGATGGATCTATAAAGTTTTGTACTAGAATTAAAGCATTGATTACAGGGATGAATAGTCGAACACCGATCAATGCATTAAAACCAGGCAATCAATCGTGGAAGGTAAACAATATTTCATAGTTCTATAAATATGTTGCGCAAAAAACATAATTAATTTCAAGCTTTTTTCTTTTTCATTGGTATAGGACATTGAGAACTTCTTACAATATCTGCAAACATGGGAGAATGAAGCTAAAAAAAGAAATTATGAATTTATAACAGAATCAACATGCTATGGATTAAAAGTATCCTTGAAAGCAGCCCTAGAAATTTGCACTTTTCTGATACAGAAATGTGATTTTAAATATTTGATGACTGCACGTCTTAACCAAGACAACCTAGAGGTATACAATCGTTTTACTTTTAAACTTACGGAATTAGTACAATGTAATTTGCATAAAATTGTATTCTTTTATTTTAGCGCTTTTACGGCATGATGCGGCATTGCTGTGGGTCTAATGAACATCCGGACTCTCAGCTTTTCATTCAAATGTATAAGCTAGTGTCAACATATTCGCTAATAAAACCGCCAAAAGGTTGTAACATATCTGGTGGAGAACTTATGAATGTTCTTTTGAGTATTAAAGACATAAAAGATTCCGCAGAAAGACAACAGCAGTGGCTAGATCAGATCGACACTATATTAGACAGAGGCAAAAATGTCGATATTCTGGCAGAAGCTGCTTCTGAGCTTGATACACATGACTATTTCTTATGCACGACTTCCGAGTATGTGCTAAGTTATATTGCTGGATATGTTGCCAGGAAAGGTCCGAGATTTGCCAAATTTGGGGATAGTAAGCAACCCATAGTGTGCGAGAATTGTCTCAAAACGTTGGTATTAGGACCGAATGATCCAATACCAGAGAAACATCGATTAATATTATTAAAAACAAAAGGGAGCCTTAAACACCCATCAGCTGCACTAGTCAATTTACTATCGATTTTAGAACAAGGGACAATCGAAGCGACTAAAACAGGTGACATAAATGCTGATACATTATTTAGTATCACAAATAAAATAGACGCACTATCCCCTCTACCTGTAGTTGGTTGTATAAAACATGATAATGAAGTTACGCACAAGATTGTACGATTTTTTCTAACCACGAGAATGTTTTTTCTCTGTAAGCGATCAAATATAAATAATAACATTGAAAGAGAGCAAACAAAAGAAAGAAGGAAAAGTTCTAAGCTGAGCCAGGCAAGTGATAATTACTATAACAATATGCAATCTCCAAGCGCTCCTATCTGTTCTAAAGAAAATGCAGCACACACCAACATAAAACTAAAACCTGCCAGAAAAAGAAAATATCAAAAACAAAAGATAATGTATATAATGTAAATAAAGAAAATGTATATAAAGAGAATAAAAAAAACCAAAAACAACATAAATTATAAACTTGTTACTTTATTTCCTTTTTCCATTTATATAATTTGTAAAATAAATATAGATGCATTTTGCAAATGTCGTATATGTACATTCAATAGGAAGAGAATTAAACTGAATCCACAGTTTTCAAAATTTCGCTAATTTCATCAATATTTCTTACTTTTATATGTTTTGAAAAGGGCATAATTTTGTCATCAATATAAATATTAATATGTAAATTGGGGAACACAGCGATTCTTTTTCTGATACTGTAATCATTTTCTGCTTTCATAAAACCGAAAAATGTATCGTTTCCACTTGAAAATCCCCAATTCGAAGAAGGCAGTTCGACTAAATGCAAATTTCTTTGCAAATATTTGAATTTCAACTTATGTCTCATGCTGCACTTTTTTTGAACTTTCTTCCATTATATGACTGAAAAAATATTATGTATTATTCATTTTTACTTAATCAAGTTTACTTCCATTACTACTTACTTTTCTGTTTTCCTGTTTTTTTTTTCGATATTTTCCTGTTGTCGAAACAATGCACGCAATAAAAAAGACGTTTTCTTGCTTTCTCTTAATGTTTATTTGGCTTTAATCGCAAATTGGAGTAACAAACATTGCAGCGACCAGGGACGCAATGTATACAGCTGACACTTTACAAATGGCGTCCATTCATGAGAAACTATTCTTTCCAGCGGATTCCCTCCCAATTAGGTGCCACTTTTTGGGACCATTTTCTTTACTCGCGCGCTATCAAGTTCGATCTCCTTCTCTCTTACTTCGTGGACTAATCATATTCGATTGCTACTTAGCGATTGAGTCCGCTGAATGCGGCCAATGTCTCACTTGTTGAATGTAAATACGAGCATGTGCTACGTGGATTTTATCATGCTTTTAAAAATAATATTTAAAAATAATATTTAATCATTAGTGTAATATATTTTATTACATAGTATATTAATCATATTAAATGTATGATGTAGCAGTGGTATAGTTTTACACATTTTAATGAAGAGCATAATATAATTGGTTAGGTTAGATTAAATTAATCAAAATAAGCTGCTGTGATGATGCATTTAACGTAATAGCATTAATTTAATGAATGTACAGCTATTGACATTTAATTGACATTTGTGGACGCATTTTTAAAGTAATCGTGGATTTTGTATCCCATCTCAATTGCATAAAATTAAACTGCCAATATTTATATATTCCACATTAATGTATTCATTACAAGTATTATATTACTTTTCTTATATCTCAATCATATTCAACCACATTATTTCATCGATGAAGCTTTTTATATACCATAGACAACACTGTGCATGGAATTTTGAGCAGGTAATACATGGCATAAAAATAATAATTTGCTTTTAAGTATTGCATACAATTTTCAAAAATAAATCAAATTAAATTATTTTTAGTGGGATCCAAAAATTACTATATTGCCAGAATTGTGTCTTATTACAACTGTGATGTTATCACCTTTTAATATGTGCAGTATCTTATGTATTATATACATAAGATGTCTGAATTTATTTGGAATATGCCTTTATCTTATTTATAAAAAAAAATTGCAAATGAACAGAGCGATGGAATAATTGATTAATACTTACGCTGGTCTATAATATTATCCTTTTTTCATCATTTTTTGGTGCTTTTTTTTATTATACAAATGTTATATTTGTAAATATAGCACTTGTAATGTTGTTTCTAACACCAACATGAGCACACAAAAATGATAGAATATGCAGGTAATTACATTATATTTATATAAATCATAAGAAAGAGAAAATAAAATGAAAGTTGAAACAAATTAAAATAATATTATACAGGTTTAATAGCTGTACTTGTTCGTCAAACAAATATCATTTGGCTTGGCTTCCTTACTGTGTAGAACATGCGAAATTAGATATATTTGATAATAAGATGGAACAGCCAATCTCGCCACAAGTGCTCAGTACTCCATTGCATTTTCATGTAAGTAAAATCGAAAAGTTTCCGCTCCTTTTTTTATGTATATGTAAATTGTATATATATAAATTTTATATTTTAAATGCAAACAAACATTTTTGTCATAAATAATATTATCTGTATAGAATGGACTTTTTTAAAGATTTTCATTTTCAACGAATACATATTTTAAATTTTGTAAATAACATCAATCAACGTTTTTATATTTAAATTTGTGACTTTCATGCATATAGGATTTGTTAAAAATTTAAAAATACTGAGTCATAATTTATAATAATTTAATCGATAAAATATTTTACAATATAAATCACGTGAAGTATACGACGCGTCGTTGGTCAATTACAATGATGTTATTGGCACCTATATTTTACGTCTCATTTACCAAATACGCGTGGTATTTCTTCATTTCATTAATCTTGATGTATCGATCTTATTTTTATGATATTATCAGAATTAAGCATATGATGATAATAGTAACAAGAAACAGTAAATATACATTATATGCTTGAAGAATAAATACTAAAATTACCATCGCAAACTGTGGCTTTGTCTTATGCAAGTAGAAACGAACATTACGTAGTCACGTAATATATTATATAAATACATCATTAGAGATGTAGAATATCAAGTTTTTGGAGAATTCTGGATATGGAGATATCTAATGCTTTACTGTCTCGCTAAATCGTGGGTAAAACTTTAAGAATGCCGAGTATATGGACCTTTGCTAATCTATAGAACATAAAATTTCTGAAACTGTGCACGAACAAAGTAGAGTAAAATTTTACTAAAACGATGAAACGCACTAAAACAAAAAGCGAATTATTCGTGTACGATATTTAATACATTTCCTGAGTGTTCTGATAGACATTAAAGAGAAGATTACTTTATCCTGACTAGATTAGCACTCTATAAGCACTCGTCCAGTCTCTCGTGTGAATCTTAATTTCTATTTGTTACACATAAGTTGATTTTATAAGAGAACTAATCCATGGCACTGTCGTCATTGCACTGATAGTTCGGCACAAATACATAGATTCATTATTACAATATTATTAAAATTCTAATAAAGTAAAGAAAAAAATTGAATATGTGCGGAAAAGATCAATTATATTCGCTACGGCTACGAGATATAAATGTGTTCAAAATTATATATATACATATACAAATGCTTATTCAAACAGCTGTTTAGCATAGTGCCAAATGCGGAAAAAGTACTCGTCTTTCCTAAGTAATCTCGCTCTCGCGTAAGAATGTATATCGGCATCCATATTATGTTCCCGCAACCACGAACTCGTATTTTCCGTACTGAAGCTGACCGATGCAGTCTCGCCCTTGTCCATAGCTTCAGCGATCGGTTCCACGAATGACAGTTCTGTCGAGGAAACAAAAATTTAGTTGAATTTGTACTTGTTGCGGTAATAAAAGAATAGATATTTAAAATAAAATCTCGTTCAAGCGACGAGACAAAGAGTGGAAAAATAATAAGAAATAGATAGTGGAGAGATTGTACCTGAGCTCGGCACGATGTTAAAAGGCTCTTCCGATTCCAAATGATCGCTGAATCCGATCTCGTTTCGTGCAAAAATTCTCACGAGGTATTCGTGATTCTCTTGCAGATCACGAATGTTCAGTTTCTGGATGTCTGCGCTCACTCTGCCTACCTCCATCCACATGGTCTTCTTCGCATCTCTGATAGCGATTTTGTAACCTTCCAAAGGTGCGCCACCGTCCGATTCGGGTCTCCCCCATTCGATTACCATCGTGTTCGCCGCGATTTGCCTCATTTCTAACGGAGCGGTAGGCGGAGATGGAACGTCTATGAAAAGATTAAAAATAAAACGATGTATAGATCGTATAATTATTTACTACATAGTACACAGAGAAAAATGTATTCTGTATTCAAGTAAATATGATTTATTTTAAGTATATCATAAGTTTGTATATCCGCAAATATATCACAAGTTCACCACAAACATTAAATTTAATTGAATATATTCTGAATTTTAAGCGCAGTATTTTAGTCAAGAATATTAAATTAAAACAAAAATTTGGTTACTACATGAGTTGGTGTAAAGTAAGTTTGATTTTTCTTTGATACAACTTTGCAATATTCTTGAAGAGAAAATAATTTCTTCTTTCGAATGTATGATAATGAGATTTTCTAACACTTGTGACGAGTATATTTTAAGACTACTATCAAGAATATATTCTTTATTGAAAAAAACTATTGCTTAAAAAAAGAAAAATAAACTGAGTAATTGCTTTTCTTGATAGTAGAATGATATTTTTCTCTGTGTAATAATTTAATGGTAGCATAAGCTCACTGGCATGAGTTTTCAATGTGACTGGCTCGGAATTGGTCGGTGTGCTAAGTCCTACGCTATTTTCGGCAAAGATTCTAAAGAGAAATTCGCTCTCTTTCAAGTTCTCTACCCAATATTGATTCGTTGTAGCGTCCAAAGTAACAATCTTTGTCCATCGAGCACCTTTTCCGATTAATGGCCTTTTCTCAATTATATAGCCTGCAACAAATTGAAATATTTGACAATATTAAAATAACATTGAAATAAAGAATATCAAAGTTTTGTGTTATTTCACATGTCAATTCACCTGTTAATTCTGATCCTCCTGTGGTAGCCGGTGGTGACCAACTAAGAGTGACGCTTTTGCTTGTAATATTGGTCGCTCGAACATTTAGAGGACATGAAGGTGGTGCTAAAAAATATATTCAAAATACGTTTATTGCATAATGTTTTATCTTATATCATAACAAATTATATTTACAATTACAGAAAAAAGAAGCGCAAAAATAGCAGGATATAAGCGACTTACTCTTAACGACGACCATTTTTGTGGACGGAAATATCCCTAATAGCGCATATATGCTGTTTTCTGTGAGCTTTATTATTTCTGAGCAAAAGCGAAAGCGTTAATAATTAAGCGACATTTCGGAAGTTAATAGATTGAAGGAGGAATAAGCGAAAGAGATATTTAAAGAATAGTTAATCAACTCACTCGGTCGTTTTCCGGCTGTAATCGCTTCTTCTACTTCATACGGAGGACCAGTACCGACGCTGTTTTTAGCTGTTATTCGGAAATTGTACGATGTATCCGTTTTCAAATCGGATATAATAACATTTGTGACGTCCCCTTTTGTGCTTGCAATCTAAAAAAGTATAATATACGGAGATATTCGCATACAATTTTGATTTTAGTGCTTGTGATTTAGTGAAAATGAATAAGGTACTAACTCTTCGCCAAGCTTTCTTCGATGTCTCTTTTATTTCGACAATGTAGTCTGTGATAGGCGTACCGCCGTCATTCTCTGGAGGTTCCCATTTTATCGTGAACGACGTTTTCGTCATTCCAGAGACCTCGAATGGTCCTCTTGGCGGGCCCGGTGGTTCTATAGAACAAATTAAAGATTTAATTATTATTTTTCTTTAATTAAATTTTTATAGCATTATATTTTTTTTATTATCAAAATCATCAAAATCTTTTTTTTACCGAATGAAGTCCTTGTTCTAATTGGCTCGGATTCCAAAGGATCTGAAGCTCCAACTGCGTTTGTAGCGACTATTCTAAAGAGATAATCGACGTTTTGCTGCAATTTCTGCGCGCAGAAATTTTCGACTTCTTTGTCGACATCACCCACTTTTGTCCAAACTTTTTTACTTGCTTCGCATTTCTCGATGGTATATCTTTCTAGTTCTGCACCACCGTCATCGATCGGCGGTTGCCATTCTATAGTAACGCGATCTTGTCTGATTTCTTTCGCGATTACTGGTCCCTGAGGTTTGCTCGGCTTATCTACAATATATATTATCAAATTTAATTTTAAATAGTTTATTTTGTTAGTTATCAAATATCCAGAGTTATTAAAAGAAAAAGCAAAAGAAAAATCATGAAAAGTATATAAAAGATATCAACCTATGACACGAAGATGACATTCGATCGATGAGCTACCGGCTTCGTTTGTCACATTCGCTGTATAGACAGCTGTATCATCCCTGACGAGCGAAGAAATCGTAATAACAGATGTATCTTCCTCAGTCTTGATGGAAATACGTTTGTCAGTTATTTCTTTATTATTTATTGTCCACGCCACTTTCGGTTTTGGGAAACCACTGAAGTGTATTTCGACTCTCCATTTGTCGCCTACTGTTAGTCTCTGATTCGTAAAGTTTTCATCGCAAATAATCTTTGGAGGTTCTTGAATCTTTAATTGACACGATGTTTCCGCCGTTCCCGCATCATTTTGTGCTCTAACTGTGAATGTGGCCGACGATGTCTCTGTAGTTTTTCGAATCGTATACTTGGCCACGCGATTTTCGTATGTGATGTCATTGTCTTCGAAAATCTTACCATCCTTCAACCTAGAAGATGATTTCCGAAATACAGTTTGAGAGTTTAATTACTATTATCGAGTTTAATTACTATAATTGGCATATCGAGTTTAAATAAGAAAAGGAAATGTACCATGCAATATGTGGTGTCGGTATACCACCGATTATGCAAGAAAGTGTGACGGTTTCTCCTAATCCGATCACGATGCTCTTGAGCGCTTCTAGGATGATTGGCGGTTCAGATGCTAATAATTTGGAAATTCTTAGATATGGCGTATTCGGCGATGGCTCGCCTGATCCGACTTCATTGACTGCTGTCACGCGGAAGGTATATTCCTTGTCAATGGTCAAATTCGTTAGCTTATACGTGGTTTCACTTATTGTTTCGGTGATTCTGCTCCATCTAAGAAATCATATAATTTTATAAATCATATAATTTCTTTACATATTGATCAAGTTGTGGAGAATTGAAATAAATATTTATTAGTAATAATTTATTAAATTTATAAATTACTTACGAAGATTCCGTCTTTTCATGATATTCCAAAATGTATTCCACGATCGGAGAATGTCCATCTGAATCTGGTTCCTTCCAGTGAAGAGTAACACTGTTGTCGGTTATTTCGAGAGGTTCTGGAATTCCTGGTGCTCCAGGTAACTCTGTAATAAATACATTAATTGTATGTGTACATTTCTTTTTTCTTATTTCACATATTCTTTTCGGAAAATTATTCGAATATTCGATATGATAGATGAATACTTACGCACGACGACAATATTGATTTCTATGCCATCTTCTCCATGAGGATTAGTTAATTGTAGATTATAATCACCGAAATCTGTTTCTTGTGCATCTCTAATTGTTAAGACGGCTGAGCATTCGTCGACGGATGTGAGGATTCGTTTGGATTTTTTAAGAACGCGGCCATTGACGGTCCACTCATCAATTGGAGTTGGCGTAGCCGTAAATTTCACAATGACATCAACATCGTCACCTTTCATTGTTTTATATTTTCTAGGCGTGTCAGGATTGATTTTAGGCGGTGTTTCGATAACTAAAACATAATTGATATATATATTATATTGAATTTTGTTTAAATTTATAAAAGAGAACAATTATTAGAAAAAATTAATATATTTAATATGATCTAAATATAAATAATGGATTTACAATTATACGTAACATAAGGCGACGCAATGTATAAAAATTTACCTTCAACTTTTAATCTAGATGACGTTTTTACGTTTGCAACGATGGCAGTATATTCAGCGATATCTTCGGTAGTGCATTTTTTAATAATGAGTTTCTTAACACTTCCTTCATCGATAATGAGATATTTCGAAGATTGTGTGCAATCGATTATTTCGCCTTTCCTGTAAATTTTATATAATATACATATATCAAGTACATACTTGTTTCAATTAAAATTATTAAAAATGTTTGTATATATGTAGGAATCTTTATTATATTTTTTTCGTATTATATTTTTATGATTGATGAAAAATCGACTTACTTTAACCACGTTACTGGTATATCGGCACGTGACAGTTCAATGAGGAATGTTGCATCGGTGTTGAGAGGCACTAGAGTAACATCCGGCAATTTTTTAATAAAATCTACTTCAGGCTCTTCAACCGTTAATCTAGCTGACGAAGTTTGATCACCAACTTGACAAGAATAGATTCCCGCATCTTCCATTTCCGTGTCGTAAATTTTCAGTTTTTGCCTCTTGCCATCGATCGACAATCGTACGTGCTCGGAGAATTGCAACTCCTGGCCATCTTTGAACCAGCGTATTAAGGCGTCACCTTTCGTTAATTCTATATCAAAGGTCGCTTTCTCTCCTCTGGCTATAGTTATATCCTGCATTTTCGTAATAATCTCCGGTGGCAATTCAATGACTGTAACTTCTGCCGTACATTCTTCATCCGGAAGGGCGCACGTGTATTCCCCTTCGTCATGAACGGATGCGTTCCTGATAAGAAGCTTTCTCACGGTACCGTCTTTCACGAATTCTAATTTGCCTTTGCTTGGTGATAACAATTCGCCGTCTTTTTGCCATGTAACATCCGCCACTTGAGACGTGATCTCGACTTCCAAAATCGCCACACCGCGTTCTTTTACTTCGAAGTCTTGCAGTTTTTTGACGAATTCTGGTTTGGTAGCTCGAATGATAACATTGCTGGACGTCACCTGGTCCTTGACCGTACACTTGTACGTACCTGCGTCGGAAAAGCCACTCTTCTTAATGAGCAATTTATGTACGCGTCCTTCTTGAATTATTTCGCGATGATCCATTCCGCTAATCTCCTTGTCATTATGCCACCACACTGTGGAGACGGTATGCGATGTCTCGCAACTCAGTTCCAGAGTTTTGTATTCGTTGACTGTGACTTCGTTTTGCAATTTTTTTGTGAAAGAGACTTTAGCAACGTCTACCGTGACTTTTGCGCCATGTGAAGTTTTTCCGACCGGATTACTGGCGACACATTTATAATCTCCAGCATCAATTTCAGAGTCTGCGTTTTTAATTTCGAGTAGAATGTTTTCACCATCGTAACTTTCTATGATATTAGGCGATTTGTCAAGCGGCTTATTATTTCTGAGCCAAGTAACTTCTGGGACAGGATTTCCAATTACTTTGGCGGTTAATTTAAAGGTACCTTTTTCAGGAACAATTACTTCTTGGAAACGTTCAGTGAACAAAGGAGGTTCTGGTGCACCACTCGGTACTTCTATATTTTGTAAAAAAAATGTAATAGTATCTCATTATCATAATATAAATATTTTTAATATAATATTATTTACATTATTATAATATAAAATATATCATGTAAATAGATATATATTTTTATATAGTTGTGATAGTATAACGATACAAATGCATATCATACCCTTAACAAACGAGATGTGTTTATCGTTCATACATTGCTGAAAGCTAATAGTGACTTGTGATTTGGAGTTAACTGAAAGCACATTAGTAAAGCATTTTGTAATATTATATCTAATAATCTCTCCTCTCTCTGTAGTATTTTATTAATTGAGAAAACATTAAATGCGAGTCATTTTTTTAATTTGTACAATTTTCGATTAATGTGATAGAAAAGATATTAATTATTGATTAATTTAAGAAAGCAAATTAAGAGAAATTATGAAAAAGCGATTAAAATACTTAATGCAAAGAGATATTTAGTATTATTGATCTTACTTTCAACAGTCAATACAGCTCGAGTCTCAGCTTTGCCCACATCATTGATAGCTATGACCGAGTATTCTCCACTATCTACTAGCTGAGGCTGAATTAAATTCAACGTATTGACATGTCCATCCTGTCTTGATGGCATGTCCTTTATTGGTTTCCCGTCTTTATACCATGTTATTTTAGGTGATGGATTACCGACTATTTGAGTTGATAAAACAACAGTCTCGCCTTCTTTGACAACATGGGATTGCAGCGGTTCCAAAATTTCGGGCGGTTCGCTCTTTCCAGTTTTTACCTGTTTCACCAAAAAAAAAATAAGTTAATTATATTACATGTAATGTATGTAGAAAAATAAGGTTTATAATTTTGTATTGTCAACCAACTTTTACGGGAATATCGATAGTGGCTTCGCCTTCTCTATTCTTAGCGACAATCTTATATCTTCCTTCTTGCTTCTTTTGAATTTTGGTAATTTTTACGACACTACAGTACATGTGCATATCGCTTTCGGTTGCGACTACGATGTTTTGCTGGCTAACCACTTGAGAATCTTTATAATACCACATTATTTCTGGTTCCGGTACAGCGACCAATCGGCATTCCAATATCACATCATCACCTTCATTCACATATTTCGCTTTTGGTTTTCGAGAGAATGTTGGTGGAATACCTTCTAATATATCCGCAAGAGATGATTCTCTGAAAGAACATTGTCACATTAATAATTAATAAGAATAATAAAAAATTATAAAAATATACATATATATATATAGTATTGTTATATTGTTATATTTGTCTTATAATTTATATGTATAAATATATTATAGAATATTACAATTACAAAAAATTATAATAAACTTTTATTTTTTTAATGTAATGTAGCGGTTGTTTTTTGTTTTATAATTTGTAATATGATAATAATAATATGATGTAATTTGTAATATTAAAATAAGCTGTCTCTCGTCATTAAAAAGATAATCTTTATCAGAGTAATTTGTTCCAAAGAAGTTTAAGAAGTACATACCTCGAAAGACTTTTCCTCGACAAACCGGTAACATCGGATCCGTGATCTGATAAGGGAGCCTCGACGATAAGTTCAGTAGTGCTAGATGCAAATCCTGCAGCGTTTTTCGCGACGCATGTAAAAGTACCGGCATCTTCGGGAAATACTTCTCTGATTATTAAAGTGGCAACATTATCTTCATCGTAATACATTTGAAAATCAATAGAAGGCTTGATAATAGCCGTCTGACGGAACCAAGTTATTTGTGGTCTTGGTATGCCTTCTACTTGGCACTCGAATTGAACAGTATAACCATCTAGCGTGTGGATTGGTTGCAATTTTTCGATAAACTTTGGTGCTGAGGCTTTTTCTCCTGGAGCTGGCTCTAAAAAGTGCAACATTTGATGTTAATATTTTAAAAGCAACGTATATTTTATAATAATAGATTTTATAAATCTCATAAATGTTTATAATAAAAGTAGTTTATAATAATCAATAAAGTTCATTTTTAATCAGTTTTGCAAATAAATACTCACTTTCAAAGATTGGCAATCTATCAATCTTTTCATGCAATTTTCGTTGCAAATAAATAGTATAATGCACTTCATCTAATAAATATTGTGCCGGTACCCAACCCTTCTCTTCGGTCAAATGTTTCTTTACAAACCACCAATCTTGATTGGTATGATCTATAAAAAATAAATATTGCATAAAATTTCAAAAAATATGTATGTATTAATTGAAAATATATTTTTATATATAATTATATAAAATTTTATATATAATTATATAAAATTTTATACATAATTATATATAAAAATATATTTCCAATTAATATATACATATTTTAATTTTATATATTTTATTATATATAATTTAAAAAAATAGAAATCTCACCTATAATATAAACTTTTTCTCCTTCGACTAAGTTTATAGCTTCTTCTGTTTCAGCCACATAAGAACAAATTGAGAACATTGTATCACCATCACGAACAACATATTCGACTTCGTCGACTGAAAATCATTAATTAATTATTTAAAGTAAAACAATTCAAAATTTTAAAAATTATATTTTATGAAATATTTTTATGAAATATATATTATCATAAGTAAGAATATATATATATATATATATATATATATATATATATATGTATGTGTGTGTGTGTGTGTAACGAACCTTCTTCGATTTCTTCCTCTTTAGTAATACTGAGAGAAGCTTCTTCTGCAATATTATATTATAAATATCAAACATATGTCGATGTATGTGCGATTGCTTACATTCAAAATATAGTAAAAGACGTTTTAAGCGAATAAGCTTAAGCGAATAAGCAAAATTTATCTACCTTCTTCTTAGTCTGCTATTTTATTTTATATTTTAAATAGGTATTTTTATACTAATTACGTAAAACAAATAGTCATAAATTTCGCATATATTATATTTATAAAATAAATTATAACTATTACTACCGATATGCTTTTCATACGCGGTGGATTAGTGAAAGACTTAAGGACAACAGAAAAATTTTTAAAAAGAAATACGTTAGAAAGGAGAGGACAGGTAAAATATGAAAATATAATATAAAAGGTATTTTAACTGAAACGCTATAATATCTCGAAAATAATGCATTTTCTAAAAAAAATGTTTCACGTGAAAGGAGGGGGAAAAAGATAGGGATATTAGTTTGATATTGTAAATGCTAAGATTATATGAAGGTCAATCTAATTTTTTAAAATTGGAAATATCTTAATTTGTTCATATAAATCCATTGCTTATATTCCACGATATTCCACGTAAAAAGTTATAAAAATAATATAGTAAAAAATTGAATAGTTTATAAGATATTTTATATTTTATGTTGACCAAATTTTATACATAAATGTAAATGTAAAATACTTCGTAAAATATTTATTTTTTATAAAATATTTTTCGATTATTTTATCTCAATACTTTCATGCACAGAGTAATGAGACAATTGATGTAAAGAAAACACATAATTGTTTTTAAGAAAAAATATGAATTTGCAACGATTAGCTACATATTTTTTCTTAAGAATAATATAATTAAATAAAATTATTGAATTATATATGAATAAATTATATATTTTCTTTACACCAATTGATTCTTCTTATTATTTTATAAAGATTTAATATTTAAAAAAGATTTGAAGATAACCGGATAACCGGAAAATAAATATTTTATGAGATATTTTATAATTTATATAAAATTTTGTCAACTTAAAATATAAAATATCTTGTAAACTATAATTTTATAACTTTAATTTTTGATTATCGTATCCTTATAATTTTTTACGTGGAATATCGTAAGAAATTAGTTTATATGGATAAATTAGAGTAGTCCCATTTTGATCTTCATGATCTTAATATCTACATCTAAAGTTATACTAGTATCCTTATCTTTTCTCTCCTTCTAAATTCTACAACTTTTATTTAAAACTTTTTTTTGAAAATGTTTTCCAGATATTACAGTTCTAAGTTATATTGAAACATCCTGTGTACACTCATTGTCAAAAAAATTAAAATAATTAGAATAAATAGAATTTTAATCGTTACTTTAGCCGAAAGCATATTAATGCATTGTATGTTAATTTGATTTTATTTGTTAATGCATAAGTGCTTGCAGAATACACAAATATATCATCGAACCTTCTTCATACGTAGAAATACGTCTCTTGCTTTTCAATTTCAGCGCCAAAGATTCAACGTCGGTTTCCTCATATGAATATTTCCTATCACGTTTTAACTGTACTTTAACATCATTTTCTTCAATTTCTTCTACAGTATACGGAGTTTTTTGTTTCTTTTTCTTTCGTCTCAAGGGTATATTCATTTCGTCAATGTCAAGTTCTTCGACGCTATATCCTTCTTTACCTTCCTCTTCTGATTCATCAATGATTTCTTCGATAACAGGTCCAGAACCATCTTCAATTTCTTGAATAATTTTGATTGTTTCTTCTCCAGTTTCCTCGGAAAATGTAAGCGGACGTCTCTTTGGCTTTAGACGGACTTTACCGAACATAGAAATATCTTCTTCTTCATATGTATTTAATGATATTTTAAATTCTTGTTCTACATCTTCTTTTGTTTTTGTAGAGCGTGGTCTAAATGTCACATTTTCAACTTCGGTAACTTCCTTGATATCCGTTCTAGGTTTTTTCTTTGGTCGCAATTTACGTAAAGTAACATCTTCATAAATTTCTTCAATTGGTTTCGGTGCTTTCTTCGGAGGTTTACGTTTCAATGTGAATTCTTCAATTACTTCCTTAGGTTCTTCTGTCTCCTCGAACTTTTGTATAGTTAATTGCTCTACAATCACTTCTTCATCTGTTGGCACCGGTTTCTTTTTCTTTAACAATATATCCGTAGATGTATCTGTAATTTCTTTTTGTTTTTGCTTTTCCTCTACAGGCTTGGCAATAGTTACTTCTGATATTTCTTCTGTTTCGATAATCTTTTTTCTTGGCTTTGGTTTAAAAGTAACTTCTTCAATGATGTCTTCATGTTTCTCTTCTATAACAGATTTTTTAATTGTAACTTCGTCCGCGGCTTCTTCCTTGATAGGTTTCTTTTTAGGTTTCTTTATTGCTACTTTCTCAGAAACTTCTTCTGGTACTTGTTCTTCTACCTTCTTCGGAACAGGTTTCTTTACAGTTATTTCGGCAGCAGTTTCCTCAACGATAGGTTTTTTCTTTGGCTTCTTTTTTAATGTGACTTCTTCTGTGACTTCTTCTATCTCATCTTTCCTTTCTTCAACGATTGGTTTTTTAATCGTCACTTCATCCGCAATTTCCTCTTTAATGGGTTCTTTTTTAGGTTTCTTTATTGCTACTTTCTCAGAGACTTCTTCTGGTACTTGTTCTTCTTCCTTCGGAACAGGTTTCTTTACAGTTATTTCGGCAGCAGATTCCTCAATGATGGGCTTTTTCTTTGGCTTCTTTTTTAATGTGACTTCTTCTGTGATTTCTTCTACCTCTTCCTTTCTTTCTTCAACGATTGGTTTTTTAATCGTCACTTCATCCGCAATTTCCTCTTTAATGGGTTCTTTTTTAGGTTTCTTTATTGTCACTTTCTCAGAGATTTCTTCTGATACTTGTTCTTCTACCTTCGGAACAGGTTTCTTTACAGTTATTTCGGCAGCAGATTCCTCAACGATGGGTTTTTTCTTTGGCTTCTTTTTTAATGTGACTTCTTCTGTGACTTCTTCTACTTCTTCTTTTCTTTCTTCAACGATTGGTTTTTTAATCGTCACTTCATCCGCAATTTCCTCTTTAATGGGTTCTTTTTTAGATTTCTTTATTGCCACTTTCTCAGAGACTTCTTCTGGTACTTGTTCTTCTACCTTCGGAACAGGTTTCTTTACAGTTATTTCGGCAGCAGATTCCTCAACGATGGGTTTTTTCTTTGGCTTCTTTTTTAATGTGACTTCTTCTGTGACTTCTTCTACCTCTTCTTTTCTTTCTTCAACGATTGGTTTTTTAATCGTCACTTCATCCGCAATTTCCTCTTTAATGGGTTCTTTTTTAGGTTTCTTTATTGCCACTTTCTCAGAGACTTCTTCTGGTACTTGTTCTTCTTCCTTCGGAACAGGTTTCTTTACAGTTATTTCGGCAGCAGATTCCTCAACGATGGGTTTTTTCTTTGGCTTCTTTTTTAATGTGACTTCTTCTGTGATTTCTTCTACCTCCTCCTTTCTTTCTTCAACGATTGGTTTTTTAATCGTCACTTCATCCGCAGTTTCCTCTTTGATGGGTTCTTTTTTAGGTTTCTTTATTGCCACTTTCTCAGAGATTTCTTCTGGTACTTGTTCTTCTACCTTCGGAACAGGTTTCTTTACAGTTATTTCGGAAGCAGATTCCTCAATGATGGGCTTTTTCTTTTTTAATGTGACTTCTTCTGTGATTTCTTCTACCTCTTCCTTTCTTTCTTCAACGATTGGTTTTTTAATCGTCACTTCATCCGCAGTTTCCTCTTTGATGGGTTCTTTTTTAGGTTTCTTTATTGCCACTTTCTCAGAGATTTCTTCTGGTACTTGTTCTTCTTCCTTCGGAACAGGTTTCTTTACAGTTATTTCGGCAGCAGATTCCTCAACGATGGGCTTTTTCTTTGGCTTCTTTTTTAATGTGACTTCTTCTGTGGTTTCTTCTACCTCTTCTTTTCTTTCTTCAACGATTGGTTTTTTAATTGTCACTTCATCCGCAGTTTCCTCTTTGATGGATTCTTTTTTAGGCTTTTTAATTGCCACTTTTTCAGAAATTTCTTCTGGTACTTGTTCTTCTTCCTTTGGAACGGTTTTCTTTACAGTTATTTCGGTAACAGTTTCCTCTGTAACAGGTTTTTTCTTTGGCTTCTTTTTTAATGTGATTTCTTCTGTAATTTCTTTTACCTCTTCTTTTTTTTCTTCAACAACTGGTTTTTTAATTGTTATTTCATCCGCAGTTTCCTCTTTTATAAGTTCCTTTTCAGGTTTTTTTATTGCAACTTTTTCAGAAACTTCTTCTGGTACTTGTTCTTCCTCTTTTGAAATAGGTTTCTTTATAATAATTTGTGTAGCACTTTCTTCTTTAACTATCTTTTTCTTTGGTTTCTTTTTCAATGTAACTTCTTCAGTATCTTCTTTAGGTATTGTTGGAATAGCATCTTTTTCTTTAGTTGGATATTCTTTTGTATCTTCTTCTTTGGGCTTATCTTTTTTCCAACCTTTTAGGGTTATCGTTTCTGGTTCATCTTCTGGTTTTTCTGAAGTTGGTATGCGGAATTTGACTTTGGGTTCTTCTTCGGGCTCTGGAGATTTTGGTATTCCTTTTATTATTGGAATTTGTTCAATATCTTGTTCTGGTTCTTTTTTCTTAGATCTTTCATATGGTTTTGAAATAGGTTCAGGTTCTGGTTTTTTAGTTATTTCGGTATCTTCTGGTATATATTTTTCAATTTCTGGTCTCTCAAATTCTAATGGTTTGAATTCATCATGAGCGAATGTTTCTTTAGATTTTTCTTCTTTTTTCTGCGGCACATCTTCTACAGATTTTTTCTTTTTAGGTTTCTCTTTAATTTCTATTAGTTCTTCCGGTTTCTTTTCTGGTATTTTCTTGAGCTTAATTTCTTCCGGAACAATTTTAGAATCTTCTTTTATTTCACCTTTTCCAATAATGATTTTTTGCGGTTCTTCTGGTATTTTTTCCGGTTGTTTAGGTATTCTTTCGTAAATAGATCTATCATCTATTTTCTCTAATGGCACTTTCTTCAATTCTTCAAATTCTTTATCTAATTTTTCTAATTCAATTAATTCTTTTTCTGACATTTTCGGTTTTTTATATTTTTTCTTTAAAACTTGTAAAGCTTCTTCTGCATTTCGAGATAGAATGCCAGTTTGTACTGGATTCTTTTCTATATATGTAATTTTCGGTATTTGTATTTCTGGTGGATAATCACCAACAAATGTGATTCTGCTACGTAACATAATTTTAGGAAATATTGGTTCGCTTATTTCTTTTTTCTTAACAACTGTTACTTTTTTCAATTTAATTGTACCAAATTGAACTGTTTCTTGTGGTTCACTATATTTTAATTTTGTAGGTTTCATTTCTTTTCTCTCAATTTTTTGCGGAATCAGTTTTTGCATAAATTCAGGTAATGTTTCCTTTTCTTTTTTCTTTTTTGTCGGTTCCCACTGAATTTTTTCAGGCATTGGTTCTAATACAGGCCTTTCATATTCGGGTTCTACCCAATCATCTATATCATCTTTTTTTGTAGGCTTCTTTTTCTTTTTCTTGATAACCTTTTTTTCTTTCACTTTCTCGATTATTTCAGGTTCAATGAATTTTTCTTCTGCAATTTCTTCTTTCAATTTCTTGACTTCCTTTATTTCTATAGGTTGCGTTATTTCTACTTCTAATTTGTCTTCAGGTTGTTTGTCCTTAGGAATATCTTTAATTTTAAATTCTGGAATTATTTCTGCTACTTCTGTAACGTCTACTTTATCTACTTTTGTTTCTTCTTCCTTAGGTTTCATTGGTATTATTTCTTCCATGATTTTCTCCTCTTTCTTGTCTTCAACTATAGTAACTTTTGATTTTTTCTTCTTAATTGTTTCACCATTTGGCATAGAAACTTTAACCTCAGCAATTTCGATATTTTCGATAGGTATAATACTTGGTTTTGCTTTCTTTTCAGTGAATGTTTGTTCCGTAGCAAGTTCTTCAGGTATCATTTCTATCGTTACTTCCGAAATGTCGACACTCTCTTGTAAATCTATATTTTCTTTAGCTTCTTCCTTCTTAAATTCTTTTAATTTTATTTCTTCCGTTGTTTCATCCGGGCGCTTTTCTTTCACTTCCTTGGCTTTTTTCTTAATAAGAGGTGCTCTTTTTGTGGGTACTTCTATTACTTTTATATCTTCTTTTGTTTCTTCTATAGTTATGGCTTGTTCTTCTTGCGGTCTTTTATCTTTATCAAGTTTACTAGATGCAATTTCAGGAATAATTTCGATGGTCTCTATCTCTTCATTCGTAATTATTATCTTTTCTGCTTCTTCCTGTATTGGTTTTTCTGAAATAATTTCTTCCACAATTTCTTCTTTGATTTGTTCTTCATTTATTGGCTTAATCTTTTTAGGAGCTTTCTTTACCATAACTTCTTTTATTTTGATTTGTGACATTGCATCCTTAATTGGTATTGCTGTTTCTTCAATTGGTTTTAGTTTTTCGAGAAGTTCCTCAGTGGTTGAGCTCGAAATTGTTTCAGTCACTCTGAGCCCTTCTTTTGTTATAATAATTGACTGTAGTTGTTCTTCCTTTGGTTTTTCACTTGTTATGTCTTTAGTAATCTCGACAGCTACTTCCTCCTGAATAGGAATCGCACTCGTTTCTTCTTTGGAAACTTTCTTCAAAACATCTTTTTCATCTTCACTTTTGCATATTACAGCTTCTTTTAGTTTAACTTTATCTTCTGTGATTTTGGAAATGGATGATTCGGTTAAGATCTGCGTCACTTCAATACTCTCTCTTGGAGAGAATGCAGTTCGAGCTTGTTCTTCCTTCGGTTTTTCTATAAGAATTTCTTCAACAATTTCTTCTGGCACATTATCATCAAAAGCTTTAGCCTTTTTCTTTTTAACGATTTTTTCTATTGGCATTTTAACTATTTCGTCTTTCTCTATTATTTCAGTTTTCTCAGATGGTTTCTGCACAATTTCTTCAATAATTTGTTCACTGTCATCTTTTTTTGTTAGCTTTTTCTTCTTGACAATTTTTGTCGTAGGTGTTTCAACAGTTTCTATTATTTCACTAATATCCATTTTTTCCTCTGGCATCTTAATAGCTGCTTTATGTTCTTTTACCTCTGTGATAATAGCTTCCTGTCTTTCTTCTATAATAGATTTAGCTTTTTCTTTCTTTGGCTTGTCGGTTATAATATCCTCTACAGTTTCTTCAAGAATATCTCCAGCTTGAGTCAAATGCTTCTTCTTAATTATTTTTTTAACTGGTTTTTTATCGACATCAGTTACATCCATTTCTACTATAGTTTTATCCTCCGACTTTACAGTCACTTTCTCAATTATGTCAACGCGTTCATCTTTTTTCTTTGGCTGCTTCTTTATTTTAGTGATTTTATGTGTTGGTGTTTCGACGGTTTTCTCTATTTCGGTAATAAATATTTCCTCTTTCTCTTCTGGTACTTCTCTGATGTCTGTTTCTATAACTTTTACCGATTCCTCTTCTTCTAGCAGAAGACGAGCCTTTTGTGTCTCTTCTGTTTTTGTCACTATTTCTTCTATACTTTCATCCGGAATTTCATATTTTTCTTCTTGTTGCTATAAAGATATAATAATATTATAACATATCTTATTGTATTTAAAACTTTATATTTTGACTTACCTGATACATCGGTTTTTTCAAAATATCTGTAAAACAAAAAATATATTAAATTTGACTATACATTTGTCCGAAAACAAACAATGTAAATACAATAACTATAATTTAACAAATATAAAGAAGATATGTTATGTGTTAATGTTATAATGTTAATGTACATCAACATAACAGTTCTGTCTTTCTGTTCTATGTCAGTATAAGATTTTGTTCAAAAATCCTGCATAACAAACGAATAATTATATCCAACTAGATATAAGGATCAGTAATAGCAATAAATAAGAAAAGCTTACCTTCTACCATTATTTCATTATCTAAATGTTTAATCAAACTTTTATGTTTGAGTTTATCGTGTATTTCCGGTGTAGTGTCTGCGTGAAGATTGATTGTAGTTCCTACCACTTCATGTTTCTTTAAAGAATCCTCTGTAACTATTGTCTCAAGAGAAAGTCCTTTTTTATCTGTATTGTCAGCCATTACGAGTTCTTTCTGATCTTTATGTTTGATTATTTTTCTCTTTGTAATTTTCTTTGGTTTCCAGTCTTCCACAACTTCTTCGGTTAATGTAACTTGTTCCTTTACCTCCTCCTCCTGAATAGGTTTTGCAAATCCAAGCTGGGGTAGAGACATTACTGTTACTTCAACAATTTCCTCTAGAGGACCCTCTGTGATTGTTGTTACAGGAGATTTCCCTTTCTCTTCGACAGTAACTTCTTCCGTTACTTGCTGTTTCTTTCCTTTACGTTTGATAATTTTCTTCTTTGTAATTTTCTTTGGTTTCTTGCCTTCCACTACTTCCTCGGTTACTGTAATTTGTTCTCTTACTTCTTCCGCTTCGATAGGTTTGGCAAATTCGCTGGGGTAGAGGCATTAATGTTTCTTCAACAATTTCCTAGAGGACCTTCTGTGATTATGGTTACAGGAGATTTCCCTTTCTCTTCGACAGTAACTTCTTCCGTTACTTGCTGTTTCTTTCCTTTACGTTTGATAATTTTCTTCTTTGTAATTTTCATTGGTTTCTTGCCTTCCACTATTTCCTCGGTTACTGTAACTTGCTCTCTTTACTTCTTCCGCTTCGATAGGTTTGGCAAATTCAAGCTGGGGTAGAGGCATTAATGTTTCTTCAACAATTTCCTCTAGAGGACCCTCTGGATTGTTGTTACAGGAGATTTTTTTTCTTCGACAGTAACTTCTTCCGTTACTTGCTGTTTCTTTCCTTTACGTTTGATAATTTTCTTCTTTGTAATTTTCCTTTGGTTTTGGCTTCCACTATTTCCTCGGTTACTATAACTTGCTCTCTTACTTCTTCCACTTCGATAGGTTTGGCAAATTCAAGCTGGGGTAGAGGCATTAATGTTTCTTCAACAATTTCCTCTAGAGGACCCTCTGTGATTGTTGTTACAGGAGGTTGCCCTTTTTCTTCGACAGTAACTTCTTCCGTTACTTGCTGTTTCTTTCCTTTACGTTTGATAATTTTCTTCTTTGTAATTTTCTTTGGTTTCTTGCCTTCCACTACTTCCTCGGTTACTGTAACTTGTTCTCTTACTTCTTCCACTTCGATAGGTGTGGCAAATTCAAGCTGGGGTAGAGGCATTAATGTTTCTTCAACAATTTCTTCTAGAGGACCCTCTGTGATTGTTGTTACAGGAGATTTCCCCTTTCTCTTCGACAGTAACTTCTTCCGTTACTTGCTGTTTCTTTCCTTTACGTTTGATAATTTTCTTCTTTGTAATTTTCTTTGGTTTCCTGCCTTCCACTATTTCCTCGGTTACTGTAATTTGTTCTCTTACTTCTTCCGCTTCGATAGGTTTGGCAAATCAAGCTGGGGTAGAGGCATTAATGTTTCTTCAACAATTTCCTCTAGAGGACCCTCTGTGATTGTAGTTACAGCAGATTTCCCTTTCTCTTCGACAGTAACTTCTTCCGTTATTTGCTGTTTTTTTCCTTTACGTTTGATAATTTTCTTCTTTGTAATTTTTTTTGGTTTCTTGCCATCCACTATTTCATCGGTTACTGTAATTTGTTCTCTTATTTCTTCCGCTTCGATAGGTTTGGCAAATTCAAGCTGGGGTAGAGGCATTAATGTTTCTTCAACAATTTCCTCTAGAGGACCCCTGGATTGTTGTTACAGGAGATTTCCTTTCTCTTCGACAGTAACTTCTTCCGTTACTTGCTGTTTCTTTTCCTTTACGTTTGATAATTTTCTTCTTTGTAATTTTCTTTGGTTTCTTGCCTTCCACTATTTCCTCGGTTACTATAACTTGCTCTCTTACTTCTTCCACTTCGATAGGTTTGGCAAATCTGCTGGGGTAGAGGCATTAATGTTTCTTCAACAATTTCCTAGAGGACCCTCTGTGATTGTTGTTACAGGAGGTTGCCCTTTTTCTTCGACAGTAACTTCTTCCGTTACTTGCTGTTTCTTTCCTTTACGTTTGATAATTTTCTTCTTTGTAATTTTCTTTGGTTTCCGCCTTCCACTATTTCCTCGGTTACTGTAATTTGTTTTCTTACTTCTTCCGCTTCGATAGGTTTGGCAAATTCAAGCTGGGGTAGAGGCATTAATGTTTCTTCAACAATTTCCCCTAGAGGACCCTCTGTATTGTTGTTACAGCAGATTTCCCTTTCTCCTCGACAGTAACTTCTTCTGTTATTTGCTGTTTCTTTCCTTTACGTTTGATAATTTTCTTCTTTGTAATTTTCTTTGGTTTCTTGCCATCCACTATTTCATCGGTTACTGTAATTTGTTCTCTTACTTCTTCCGCTTCGATAGGTTTGGCAAATTCAGCTGGGTAGGGGCATTAATGTTTCTTCAACAATTTCCTCTAGAGGACCCTCTGTGATTGTTGTTACAGGAGATTTCCCTTTCTCTTCGACAGTAACTTCTTCCGTTACTTGCTGTTTCTTTCCTTTACGTTTGATAATTTTCTTCTTTGTAATTTTCTTTGGTTTCTTGCCTTCCACTATTTCCTCGGTTACTATAACTTGCTCTCTTACTTCTTCCACTTCGATAGGTTTGGCAAATTCAAGCTGGGGTAGAGGCATTAATGTTTCTTCAACAATTTCCTCTAGAGGACCCTCTGTGATTGTTGTTACAGGAGGTTGCCCTTTTTCTTCGACAGTAACTTCTTCCGTTACTTGCTGTTTCTTTCCTTTACGTTTAATAATTTTCTTCTTTGTAATTTTCTTTGGTTTCTTGCCTTCCACTATTTCCTCGGTTACTATAACTTGTCTCTTACTTCTTCTACTTCGATAGGTTTGGCAATTCAAGCTGGGGTAGAGGAATTAATGTTTCCTCAACAATTTCCTCTAGAGGACCCTCGTGATTGTTGTTACAGGAGATTTCCTTTCTCTTCGTAACTTCTTCCGTTACTTGCTGTTTCTTTCCTTTACGTTTGATAATTTTCTTCTTTGTAATTTTCTTTGTTTCTTGCCTTCCACTATTTCCTCGGTTACTGTAACTTGCTCTCTTACTTCTTCCACTTCGAGAGGTTTTGCAAATTCAAGCTGGGGTAGAGAAATTAATGTTTCTTCAACAGTTTCCTCTAAAGGACCCTCTAGGATTGTTGTTACAGGAGATTTCCCTTTTTCTTCGACTGTAACTTCTTCCGTTACTTGCTGTTTCTTTCCTTTACGTTTGATAATTTTCTTCTGTGTAATTTTCTTTGGTTTCTGCCTTCCACTATTTCCTCGGTTACTATAACTTGCTCTCTTACTTCTTCTACTTCGATAGGTTTGACAAATTCAAGCTGGGGTAGAGGAATTAATGTTTCTTCAACAATTTCTTCTAGAGGACCCTCTGTGATTGTTGTTACAGGAGATTTCCCTTTCTCTTCGACAGTAACTTCTTCCGTTACTTGCTGTTTCTTTCCTTTACGTTTGATAATTTTCTTCTTTGTAATTTTCTTTGGTTTCTTGCCTTCCACTACTTCCTCGGTTACTGTAACTTGTTCTCTTACTTCTTCCACTTCGATAGGTGTGGCAAATTCAAGCTGGGGTAGAGGCATTAATGTTTCTTCAACAATTTCTTCTAGAGGACCCTCTGTGATTGTTGTTACAGGAGATTTCCCTTTCTCTTCGACAGTAACTTCTTCCGTTACTTGCTGTTTCTTTCCTTTACGTTTGATAATTTTCTTCTTTGTAATTTTCTTTGGTTTCCTGCCTTCCACTATTTCCTCGGTTACTGTAATTTGTTCTCTTACTTCTTCCGCTTCGATAGGTTTGGCAAATCTCAAGCTGGGGTAGAGGCATTAATGTTTCTTCAACAATTTCCTCTAGAGGACCCTCTGTGATTGTAGTTACAGCAGATTTCCCTTTCTCTTCGACAGTAACTTCTTCCGTTATTTGCTGTTTTTTTTCCTTTACGTTTGATAATTTTCTTCTTTGTAATTTTTTGGTTTCTTGCCATCCACTATTTCATCGGTTACTGTAATTTGTTCTCTTACTTCGTCTGCTTCGATAGGTTTGGCAAATTCAAGCTGGGGTAGAGGCATTAATGTTTCTTCAACAATTTCCTCTAGAGGACCCTCTGTGATTGTTGTTACAGGAGATTTCCCTTTCTCTTCGACAGTAACTTCTTCCGTTACTTGCTGTTTCTTTCCTTTACGTTTGATAATTTTCTTCTTTGTAATTTTCTTTGGTTTCTTGCCTTCCACTATTTCCTCGGTTACTATAACTTGCTCTCTTACTTCTTCCACTTCGATAGGTTTGGCAAATCTAGCTGGGGTAGAGGCATTAATGTTTCTTCAACAATTTCCTCTAGAGGACCCTCTGTGATTGTTGTTACAGGAGATTTCCCTTTTTCTTCGACAGTAACTTCTTCCGTTACTTGCTGTTTCTTTCCTTTACGTTTGATAATTTTCTTCTTTGTAATTTTCTTTGGTTTCCTGCCTTCCACTATTTCCTCGGTTACTGTAATTTGTTCTCTTACTTCTTCCGCTTCGATAGGTTTGGCAAATTCAAGCTGGGGTAGAGGCATTAATGTTTCTTCAACAATTTCCTCTAGAGGACCCTCTGTGATTGTTGTTACAGGAGATTTCCCTTTCTCCTCGACAGTAATTTCTTCCGTTACTTGCTGTTTCTTTCCTTTACGTTTGATAATTTTCTTCTTTGTAATTTTCTTTGGTTTCTTGCCTTCCACTATTTCCTCGGTTACTGTAACTTGCTCTCTTACTTCTTCCACTTCGATAGGTTTTGCAAATTCAAGCTGGGGTAGAGGAATTAATGTTTCTTCAACAATTTCCTCTAGAGGACCCTCTGTGATTGTTGTTACAGGAGATTTCCCTTTTTCTTCGACAGTAACTTCTTCCGTTACTTGCTGTTTCTTTCCTTTACGTTTGATAATTTTCTTCTTTGTAATTTTCTTTGGTTTCTTGCCTTCCACTATTTCCTCGGTTACTAAAACTTGCTCTCTTACTTCTTCTACTTCGATAGGTTTGGCAAATTCAAGCTGGGGTAGAGGAATTAATGTTTCTTCAACAATTTCTTCTAGAGGACCCTCTGTGATTGTTGTTACAGGAGATTTCCCTTTCTCCTCGACAGTAACTTCTTCCGTTATTTGCTGTTTCTTTCCTTTACGTTTGATAATTTTCTTCTTTGTAATTTTCTTTGGTTTCCTGCCTTCCACTATTTCCTCGGTTACTGTAATTTGTTCTCTTACTTCTTCCGCTTCGATAGGTTTGGCAAATTCAAGCTGGGGTAGAGGCATTAATGTTTCTTCAACAATTTCCTCTAGAGGACCCTCTGTGATTGTTGTTACAGGAGATTTCCCTTTCTCTTCGACAGTAACTTCTTCCGTTACTTGCTGTTTCTTTCCTTTACGTTTGATAATTTTTTTCTTTGTAATTTTCTTTGGTTTCTTGCCTTCCACTATTTCTTCGGTTACTGTAACTTGCTCTGTTACTTCTTCTACTTCGATAGGTTTGGCAAATTCAAGCTGGGGTAGAGGCATTAATGTTTCTTCAACAATTTCCTCTAGAGGACCCTCTGTGATTGTTGTTACAGGAGATTTCCCTTTCTCCTCGACAGTAACTTCTTCCGTTACTTGCTGTTTCTTTCCTTTACGTTTGATAATTTTCTTCTTTGTAATTTTCTTTGGTTTCTTGCCTTCCACTATTTCCTCGGTTACTATAACTTGCTCTCTTACTTCTTCTACTTCGATAGGTTTGACAAATTCAAGCTGGGATAGAGGAATTAATGTTTCTTCAACAATTTCTTCTAGAGGACCCTCTGTGGTTGTTGTTACAGGAGATTTCCCTTTTCTTCGACAGTAACTTCTTCCGTTACTTGCTGTTTCTTTCCTTTACGTTTGATAATTTTCTTCTTTGTAATTTTCTTTGGTTTCTTGCCTTCCACTATTTCCTCGGTTACTAAAACTTGCTCTCTTACTTCTTCTACTTCGATAGGTTTGGCAAATTCAAGCTGGGGTAGAGGAATTAATGTTTCTTCAACAATTTCCTCTAGAGGACCCTCTGTGATTGTTGTTACAGGAGATTTCCCTTTCTCCTCGACAGTAACTTCTTCCGTTATTTGCTGTTTCTTTCCTTTACGTTTGATAATTTTCTTCTTTGTAATTTTCTTTGGTTTCCTGCCTTCCACTATTTCCTCGGTTACTGTAATTTGTTCTCTTACTTCTTCCGCTTCGATAGGTTTGGCAAATTCAAGCTGGGGTAGAGGCATTAATGTTTCTTCAACAATTTCCTCTAGAGGACCCTCTGTGATTGTTGTTACAGGAGATTTCCCTTTCTCTTCGACAGTAACTTCTTCCGTTACTTGCTGTTTCTTTCCTTTACGTTTGATAATTTTTTTCTTTTCTTTTGGTTTCTTGCCTTCCACTATTTCTTCGGTTACTGTAACTTGCTCTGTTACTTCTTCTACTTCGATAGGTTTGGCAAATTCAAGCTGGGGTAGAGGCATTAATGTTTCTTCAACAATTTCCTCTAGAGGACCCTCTGTGATTGTTGTTACAGGAGATTTCCCTTTCTCCTCGACAGTAACTTCTTCCGTTACTTGCTGTTTCTTTCCTTTACGTTTGATAATTTTCTTCTTTGTAATTTTCTTTGGTTTCTTGCCTTCCACTACTTCCTCGGTTACTGTAACTTGTTCTCTTACTTCTTCCACTTCGATAGGTTTGACAAATCTAGCTGGGGTAGAGGAATTAATGTTTCTTCAACAATTTCTTCTAGAGGACCCTCTGTGATTGTTGTTACAGGAGATTTCCCTTTCTCTTCGACAGTAACTTCTTCCGTTACTTGCTGTTTCTTTCCTTTACGTTTGATAATTTTCTTCTTTGTAATTTTCTTTGGTTTCTTGTCTTCCACTATTTCCTCGGTTACTGTAACTTGCTCTCTTACTTCTTCCACTTCGATAGGTTTTGCAAATTCAAGCTGGGGTAGAGGAATTAATGTTTCTTCAACAATTTCCTAGAGGACCCTCTGTGATTGTTGTTACAGGAGATTTCCTTTTTCTTCGACAGTAACTTCTTCCGTTACTTGCTGTTTCTTTCCTTTACGTTTAAAATTTCTTCTTTGTAATTTTCTTTGGTTTCTTGCCTTCCACCATTTCCTCAGTTACTATAACTTGCTCTCTTACTTCTTCTACTTCGATAGGTTTGGCAAATTCAAGCTGGGGTAGAGGAATTAATGTTTCTTCAACAATTTCTTCTAGAGGACCCTCTGTGATTGTTGTTACAGGAGATTTCCCTTTCTCCTCGACAGTAACTTCTTCCGTTATTTGCTGTTTCTTTCCCTTTACGTTTGATAATTTTCTTCTTTGTAATTTTCTTTGGTTTCCTGCCTTCCACTATTTCCTCGGTTACTGTAATTTGTTCTCTTACTTCTTCCGCTTCGATAGGTTTGGCAAATGCTGGGGTAGAGGCATTAATGTTTCTTCAACAATTTCCTCTAGAGGACCCTCTGTGATTGTTGTTACAGGAGATTTCCCTTTCTCCTCGACAGTAACTTCTTCCGTTACTTGCTGTTTCTTTCCTTTACGTTTGATAATTTTCTTCTTTGTAATTTTCTTTGGTTTCTTGCCTTCCACTATTTCCTCGGTTACTGTAACTTGTTCTCTTATTTCTTCCACTTCGATAGGTGTGGCAAATTCAAGTTGGGGTAGAGGCCTTAATATTTCTTCAACAATTTCCTCTAGAGGACCCCGAGTGTACAGGAGATTTCCCTTTCCTTCGACAGTAACTTCTTCCGTTACTTGCTGTTCCTTTACGTTTGATAATTTTTTTCGAATTTCGGTTGCGGTCGTAATGCCGACTTCTCACTTGATAGGTTTTAAAATTCAAGCTGGGGTAGAGGAATTAATGTTTCTTCAACAATTTCTTCTGGAGGACCCTCTGTGATTGTTGTTACAGGAGATTTCCCTTCCCTCCTCGACAGTAACTTCTTCCGTTACTTGCTGTTTCTTTCCTTTACGTTTGATAATTTTCTTCTTTGTAATTTTCTTTGGTTTCTTGCCTTCCACTACTTCCTCGGTTACTGTAACTTGTTCTCTTACTTCTTCCGCTTCGATAGGTTTGGCAAATTCAAGCTGTGGTAGAAGAATTAATGTTTCTTCAACAATTTCTTCTAGAGGACCCTCTGTGATTGTTGTTACAGGAGATTTCCCTTTCTCCTCGACAGTAACTTCTTCCGTTACTTGCTGTTTCTTTCCTTTACGTTTGATAATTTTTTTCTTTGTAATTTTCTTTGGTTTCTTGCCTTCCACTATTTCCTCGGTTACTGTAACTTGTTCTCTTACTTCTTCCACTTCGATAGGTTTGGCAAATTCAAGCTGGGGTAGAGGAATTAGTGTTTCTTCAACAATTTCTTCTAGAGGACCCTCTGTGATTGTTGTTATAGGAGATTTCCCTTTCTCTTCGACAGTAACTTCTTCCGTTACTTGCTGTTTCTTTCCTTTACGTTTGATAATTTTCTTCTTTGTAACTTTTCTTGGTTTTTTGCCTTCTACCACTTCTTCCGTTACAGTAACTTGTTCTCTTACTTCTTCCTCTTCAGTGGGTTTTACAAATTCAGGCTGAGGTAGAGGTATTACAGTTCCTTCAACAATTTCCTCTAGAGGACCCTCTGTGATTGTTGTCACAGGAGACTTTCCTTGCTCTTCGACAGTAACTTCTTCCGTTACTTGCTGTTTCCTTCCTTTATGTTTGATAATTTTCTTCTTTGTAATTTTTCTTGGTTTCTTGCCTTCAACTAGTTCCTCTATTACTGTATCTTGTTCTCTTACCTCTTCCACTTCGATAGGTTTGACACTTTCAACCTGGGGGAAAGGCATTACAGTTTCTTCTACAATTTCCTCTAGAGGTCCCTGTATAATTGTTGTTATAGGAGACTCTCCTTTCTCTTCAACGGTAATTTCTTCCGTTACTTGCTGTTTCTTTCCTTTACGTTTGGTAATTTTCTTCCTTGTAATTTTCTTTGGTTTCTTGCCTTCCACTACTTCCTCGGTTACAGTAACTTGTTCTCTTATTTCTTCCACTTCGATAGGTTCGACAAATTCAACCTGGGGGAAAAGAATTACAGTTTCTTCTACAATTTCCTCTAGAGGACCCTCTGTGATTGTTGTTATAGGAGACTGTCCTTTCTCTTCAACGGTAACTTCTTCCGTTACTTGCTGTTGCTTTCCTTTACGTTTGATAATTTTTTTCTTTGTAATTTTCTTTGGTTTTTTGCCTTCCACTACTTCCTTGGTTACAGTAACTTGTTCTCTTACTTCTTCTACTTCGATAGGTTTGACAAATTCATGCTGGGGTAAAGGCATTACTGTTTCTTCAACAATTTCTTCTAGAGGACCTGTGATCGTTGTTACAGGAGACTGTTCGTATTCTTCTACTGTTACTTCTTCCGTTACTTGCTGATTCTTTCCTTTAATAATTTTCTTCTTTGTGGTTTTTTTTGGCTTCTTGCCTTCTGTTACTTCTTTCGTTACTTCTTCGGTGACTTGTTCTTTCAATTGTTCTTCCTCAGTTGGTTTTTTATATTCTGGTTTTGGTAGATGTAATACAATTTTTTCAGTATTTTCATGTATAGGTCCTTTCGTAATTGTTGTCACAGGAATCTGTTTAATGTCTTTTTCTTGGTCTTTTATTAGTGTTTGATGCTTCTTTTCTGGCTGTTCTGATTTTGATTTTTTAATTTGTGGTATTTCTTCCCATTCTTCAATTTTTGTTGGACTTACTTCTTCTATTCCATACATTTCTGTTACTTCTTCAATTTGCATGAACTGCTTTTTTGGTATCGATGGTATTTTTGATTTTATGTTTTCAAGTTCTTCTTCTATTACAACAACTTTTTCTTCGGATTTGGTACTTGGTTTCTTTTTTCGAATTGTCGTTTTCTTTGTTTTCACTGCTGCGGTTTCATTGTCTTTACTGCCACGTCTAAATTTAGTGGTATATTCCTCAGTTATTTCAGTGTCAGAATCAATCGATGGTTGTGTTGTTTCGTGTTTTGTAATGTGTGGTGTAATTGTGATATGATGTTGTTGGGCTGTTGCTGCAGTGATTTCTGAAATGTATACAGAATAATTGTAACATGATTAAGCTGTTATGTATTTAGTGAATCCGTTTGCGTTATTTGCATCATGATATATGGCTTCTACTCCGCATATTAGTAATTTGAATTCAAACATTTTTTAAAACTATTTAATATTATTCATCACTCGAATGTCGAGGATTGTTTATCTTGTCTCAAGCGTGGTAGAATTGAACATGAGATGGAAAAATATATTTTTTCTTTAAATGTAAATATGTATGTGGTCTAAATTGTATGTGATCTGATTTTGTTGTAAATATCGATTGTGTTTGACTTTGTGTGACTAATTGCATCTTGTACTTACCTGAGGAAGTTTTATCATATTATGATGTTGATTTTAAATTTATTAACCTATGTTTAAATATTTACAAAATATCGATAATCAAAATTGTTTTTAGAATGTTAATAAATCTAATCTAATCTGTCAGATTTGTTCGATTTGTTATTTTGTATCATGGTCGTCGTATCAAATTGAGTCCAGTTTTCCTAGAACGTCGCGTCTGATTTGTGTCAAAACAATCATGTTACCTTTAGAAGAATAATACTCACCCACAATTTTTTCCAAGTAATCTGCTTCGATAGATGTGCTCGCTAATTTTGCTTGTGGTATTACGGGTTCGGGCAGATTTGATTCAATTTCTGCAGCATGTTGTAATTCAGTAACAATCACACTTTGTTTCTCGTCTTTTATTCCGTGAGCTAATTTACTTTCCGGTTTTGTGATAATGAATTCAGATGCTATATTTTCCGGAAGGATTTCGGTTTTTAAAGCAACTTTGCGCTCAATTATATCAGCTTGCGCACTTGCTTCTTTAGCCATACCTTTTACAATTTCTTTTGATTCTTTTTCTGTAGCGGTTACTTGAATAACTTCGACACCTTCGGAAACGCGGAATGAAATTTCAGCTGTTGTACTTGGTGCATCTTTGTCGAGAACAAGCGATTGTTCACTTTCATGAGGAATTGATTCTGTTTGTTGTATACTCTCAAACGGAATTTGTTCTGGTGTTATTTTCTTTATTTCTGGTTTAGTAGATTCTTTCATCTCTTCTATTGTTGATGATGTAATTACTTGAGATTTTTCAGCAACGCATATACCCAACATGCTTTGCTCGGCTATTTGTTTTGTTAATTCCGTCACATCTTTTACATCTTTTGTTTCCTTTTCAGTTGCAGTTATTTGAGTAACTTCAACAGCTTCGGAAACGCGGAATGAAATTTCAGCCATCGTACTTGGTGCTTCTTTGTCGAGAACAAGCGAGCGTTCGCTTTCATGAGGTATGGACTCTATTTGTTGTATACTCTCGAATGGTATTTGTTTTGGTATTATTTTCTTCATTTCAGGTTTAGTAGATTCTGTTATTTCCTTTGTTGTTGATGATGTAATTACTTGAGACTTTTCAGCAACACGCATACCAAACATACTCGATTCGGCTAATTGTTCAGTTAATTCTGCTGTACCTTTAACGACATCCTTTGTTTCTTTTTCTGTTGCAGTTACTTGTATAACTTCGACACCTTCGGAAACGCGGAATGAAATTTCGGCTGTTGTACTTGGTGTTTCTTTGTCGAGAATAAGCAATCGTTCACTGTCATGAGGAATCGACTCCATTTGTTGTATACTCTCAAATGGTATTTGTTCTGGTGTTATTTTCTTTACTTCCGGTTTGGTAGATTCTTTTATCTCTTGCGTTATTAACGACGCAATTACTTGAGACTTTTCGGCAACATGCATACCTGACATACTTGGTTCGGCTAATTGTTCAGTTAATTCTGCTGTATCTTTTACGACATCCTTTGTTTCCATTTCCGTTGCGGTTACTTGTATAACTTCGACACCTTCGGAAACACGAAATGAAATTTCGGCTGTTGTACTTGGTGTTTCTTTGTCGAGAATAAGCAATCGTTCACTGTCATGAGGAATCGACTCCATTTGTTGTATACTCTCAAATGGTATTTGTTCTGGTGTTATTTTCTTTACTTCCGGTTTGGTAGATTCTTTTATCTCTTGCGTTATTAACGACGCAATTACTTGAGACTTTTCGGCAACATGCATACCTGACATACTTGGTTCGGCTAATTGTTCAGTTAATTCTGCTGTATCTTTTACGACATCCTTTGTTTCCATTTCCGTTGCGGTTACTTGTATAACTTCGACACCTTCGGAAACACGAAATGAAATTTCGGCTATTGTACTTGGTGCTTCTTTGTCGAGAATAAGCAACCGTTCACTATCATGAGGAATCGGCTCCATTTGTTGTATACTCTCAAATGGTATTTGTTCTGGTGTTATTTTCTTTACTTCCGGTTTGGCAGATTCTTTTATCTCTTCCGTTATTGACGACGCAATCACTTGAGACTTTTCGGCAACATGCATACCTAACATATTCGGTTCGGCTAATTGTTCAGTTAATTCTGCTGTACCTTTTACGACATCCTTTGTTTCTTTTTCCGTTGCGGTTACTTGTATAACTTCGACACCTTCGGAAACGCGGAATGAAATTTTAGCTGTTGTACTTGGTGCGACTTCGTCAAGAACAAGCGACCGTTCGCTTTCATGAGGAATTGATTCTGTTTGTTGTATACTCTCAAATGGAATCTGTTCCGGTGTTATTTTCTTCATTTCAGGTTTAACAGTTTCTATTATTTCCTCCGTTATTGATGATGTAACCACTTGGGACTTTTCGGCAACGCGCATACCCAGCATACTTGGTTCAGCTACTTGTTTAGTTAGCTCCAAATTTTTCACATCATCTTTTGTTTCCTTCTCAGTCGCGGTTACTTGTATAACTTCAACACCCTCGGAAACACGAAATGAAACGTCAGCCGTTATGCTTGGTGCTTCTTTATCGAGAATAAGCAAGCGTTCACTGTCATGAGGAATCGACTCTATTTGTTGTATACTCTCAAATGGTATTTGTTCTGGTGTTATTTTCTTTATTTCTGGTTTGGCAGATTCTTTTATCTCTTCCGTTATTGATGATGCAATCACTTGAGACTTTTCGGCAACAGGCATACTTAACATGCTCTGTTCAGCTATTTGTTTGATTGGTTTTTCCGGAGTTAATAGTCTTTTTTCCGTTTCATTGTAAGCTACTTCGGAGATTGATAATGACATTAATTCTTCTAAATTCGGTCTACCCTTATGTTCCTCAGGAATTTCTGGTTTTGCAAATTCTTCGACATTACTCACGGTTAAAATTTCTGAAGTTTCTGCGACTTCTATACTAGATACTTTTGGCAAAGCTATACGTTCTTTTGGAGTTTCTTGGCTTGGCAATTCTTGTTCTGCTTCCGTAGAAATTACTTCGGATACAGTAATGAAACTCATCTCTTCGATATTTGGTTTCCCTTTTTGACCGTCTTCCTTTTTTACTTCAGGTATTTGTTCGACGTTTGCAGCAGTTATAATTTCGATTTTCTGAGCTATCTCTCTTCCTGAAAGACACGGTGCGGCTTTTTTCTCATCTAACTTTTCCGGGCTCGGCAATTGCATCTCTGTCTCGGTAGATATTACTTGAGAAACCATTAGTGATGGAAATTCATCCAAGTGTGGTTTACCTTTTTGTTCTTCTGGACTTTTGGGTCTCGAAAATTCTTCAACATTTGTAACAGTGAGCACTTGAGAAGTTTCGGCAATTTCTCTACCGGACATCATAGGCATTGCTGTAAGTACAGTGGGTGTGGCAGAACTTTCAAAAATTTTTTCAGTTTCATGAGATAGTACCTGAGATACAGTTAATGAGGATAATTCTTCCACTTTGAACTCCCCCTTACGTTCATCAGGTGTTACTTGTTTTAAAAGTTCTTCTGTATTCATCAGCGTTAAAATTTGACTTGTTTCAGCTGCATCTCTACCAAATAAATTGGCTTGCGCAATCTTTTCTATAGGTACCTCCGGGCTAGGCAACAAAGCTTCCGTTTCGTTAGAAACAGTTTGGATTATGTTCAAGGATAATAACTCCTCGAGATTCGGTTTTCCCTTTTGTTTCTCAGGTTTCGGAATTTCAACAAATTCATCTACATTTGACATAGTTGTTATTTCCGTAGTTTCAGCTACATCTCGACCATGCATACTTGTTTGCGCCGTTTTTTCGGTTGGTACTGTAGGACTAGTGAGGACATTTTCACTTTCCTGTGATTCTATTTGCGAAATTGTTAAGGACGTAAGTTCTTCAATACTAGGCTTACCCCGCTGTTTTTCAGTTTCTTTTTTAGAAACAAATTCTTCGGTGCTGGCCATTGTCATGACTAATGTAGTTTCTGCGATATCTCTACCAATCACATTTGCATGAGCTGTTTTCTCTATAGGAAGCTCGGCACTAATTAACTTTTCTTCAATTTCATTAGAAATTACTTGTGAAATAGTCAACGAAGTTAATTCATCTACTTGTTGTTTACCTTTCTGTTTTTCTGGTGATTTTATAGCGAGCTCATCAGTCTCAGACAATGCTGTTACTTGAATTATTTCGGCGATTTCTCTGCCAGAAATACTGAAATCAGCCTTGTGATCTTTTGGAGTAGTTTTGCTAATTAGAACGTCTTCAACTTCATTGGAAATGATTTCAGAGACATTCACAGATAATAATTCTTCAAGTTCTGGTTTACCTTTTTCCTCGTTTAATTTAGCAGTTTTTACAAGATCTTCGGTCGTGTTCGCTGTAACTATTTGAAGAGTTTCCGCAGCTTCTCTACCAGTTAAGTTTGGTTGTGCCTGTTGTAATTTTGGTGCAACGGGTTTAGGCAAAGTGTCCTCTATTTCATTAGAAGCTATTTCGGTAATTACAACTGTAGTAAGACCATCGAATTGCGGCTTCCCTTTTTGTTCTTCAGGTTTAAATTTGTCATCAAATGTTTCCTCTTTTTCGACTGGTGTTGTTTCGGATCTCACTATCGTTTTCATCGTGGTTTGAATCAAGGTAGCTTGAGAAGGAAATGGTTTCTTCTCACAAAGCTCTTGAGTACTTTGTATACTCTCCACGAAAGTACCTTCGACAGTTTGAAATAGATCAATGTCAGGCGTAGCTTTGACTTCATTTAGTTTTGAAATGACATCTAACGTTTCTTCTTTGTCTTCTGTGATTGTTTCTGAAATTTGCAACGATTTTACTTCTGATATATCAATGCTTGCTTTTTGCATTTCAGGTTTAAAAAGACCTTCGAAGATCTTCTCACTTTCTTCGACAAGATTTTCGTTAACAATGACACTTTCAAATGTATCTCTGATCGGCGCAGCCACTTGAGGTGTTAAAGTACAATCTGGAATTTGTTCAGGTACATTAACTCGTGATTCTACCATTACAGTTTCTATAGTATCGCGTTCAGTAACGATAGTGCGGACAGCTGTTTGAGACACTTCGTGTCTCTTTTCCTCCAGTGACTCTTCAACTTCGCCAGATGTTATTTCCGTGATAAATACGCTATGATCCTCTTCGAATATTGGCACAGCTGTACTGGATATTGTTTTCGGATATTTATCAAAGACTCCTTCACTTTCTACGCTTGGAATTTCTTCAATGACGATAGGTTGCAAGACATCTTGCTGTGAATGAGCTTCCGCTACAATCTTCTCGAAAGGTTTAATCAAACCGGTATTTTGCTCAATAAAAATTTGAGCTTTTTGTGCAATATCCATGCCAAGCTTTGTTAATTTTATATCAGCTGTACTCTCTTCATATTTTGGAATTTGTATTGTACCTTCTTTATCCTGCGTTATGACATGAGCCACATTGATACTTTTTCCTTCTACAAAACTAATATCGGCACTACGTTCATCAGGTTTGAATTTGTCGATAAATGTCGTACTTTGTTCCTGAGAAACCGTTTCGCTAATATCAATACTTTCTAAGATAGATTGTGTCTGACGTGCCTCATATGTAATTGGTTTTAATGCTGCAGGTAATTCTCCAAGTCCTTCTCGTAAATTAACTTCCGTTAGTTCTGCTACTTCTTTGCCTTCCATCAAAAGATTAGCTGCCTCTTGACGTAATTTTTTCGTAGTAAATTCTGTTTCGACATCTTGAGTAGTAGTAGATTCCGTAATAGCGACAAATCTATTTTCATCTAAAACGACATGCGCGCTCGTTTTTGTCAATGGTGTTTCCTGAATTTTGTCTATTTCTTTCTCCACAGGAACTTGTTCAATCAGTTGCACCGTCTCAAAAGGTTTCTGTCCAATTTGTGCAATTGCTTTCGTCGGTGCTGCACTCTCGCTCATTTCACCTATACTCGAATTAAGAATTATTTCAGATCTCTCAGCGACTTCATAGCCAGGAATAATACTCGATAGCGCTGAATGAGATCTATCTTCTTGTATGGTTTTGAAGGGAATTTCTTTGTCAGCCATTTTAATTTCTGTAATAGAAGTCACGTGTTTACCCTCTTCCACAGACCATTCTACTTTATGTGAGTCTGGTATGAATTTTCCTTCAAAGGATTTTTCTTGATCCTGAATCGTGCTTTCGGTCACTAAGACACTTTGACATACTTCTTGTGTAGACGAGATCGTTTTAACATCTGGTTTTTTTATCATGATTTCTCCTACAGAATGTTCGATATCTATCGCGATTGTTTCGGCTATACCGTGAGTTGCATCAATTCCGAATGAAGCCGCATGTTTACGCGGTTGCTCTTCGACGATGTATGGCGATTCTTTATCCACAGTTGTTACATGCGTTATACTCACAATCGCTTTACCTTCTTCCATGTCAATATTTACAGTTTTATTTTGTGGTATTAATGCTGGCACAAATTGCTCTTCTCCCTCCTGAACAACAAGCTGTGATTCCATTAATGGATTAAAAACTATGTGATCTGGAATTGCGACGGCAACTAACGGTGTTTCACTGACAATTTCGCCAGTACTAAAATCAGGAACTTGCATCGTTGTTTCGGCAACGCCATAGGTTTCAATTAGAGTTTTTTCTGCTGTTTTCGGTTTCGGTGTTTCCTTCGGCTTATATTCGATTTCCTTGTCCTCCAAGATTACTGAAGATACTTGTAGACTTTGTTCTAATATCATAGAAGAATCAGCTTGAAACATTGATGGTACTTTATCTTTTTCGAGTATAGCCTCTGCTTCTGTTAATTGCATTTCTGTTCGTACTACTGCTTCTAACGGAATACTAGAGAGTACGGCTAAAACAGAAGTCGGTTTCGTGTCTGCCAATTCTCCCATACTAGAATCTGGAGTGACTTCGCTTTTCTCAGCAATTATGCGCCCAGTAAATTGAATATCAGCTCTTTTCTCTGCAGGCATTTCGGGAATTCGAAGAACATCTTCCTTTTCGGCTAAAGTTTCGGTAGACATAGTAGCACTGATAATTTCGTCGATAGATATTTGAGCCGTATCGGTTTTTACAGGTTTATCCTTGAATTCTATCTCGGTTTCCGTTGCAACAGTTTCGCTTTGAACAATGCTTTCAAATGGCAAACGTTCTACTTTTGCCGCTGCGCTTGTTGGTGCTTTCACATCGAGATTTCCTGGATAAGTGGCTGGTGTAATTTCTGTAAGTTCGGCGATTTTATGTGCATCGAAACTTGTAGTGATTTTTTCACCCGGAATATCCGGTTTCTTCAAGTATTCTCGCTCCTTGTCAGATGGAATTGTTTCAATTACCATTACGCTTACTTCTTCTTCGAACGACACGTCGACTTTTTTCTTATCTGGCTTGACGAAATCAATCATCGGCTGTTCCGAATCTCCGATCGATGTCTCTGATGCAACAATGCTATGATGAGTGATGTGTTCGGTCGTAGCCATTGCAGAGATCGTTTCTTCGCGTTTTAATTCGCTGACATTATCAGTCGCAGTTACCTCGACAGCTTGCGCCACTATATGAGTGGGAATATCAAATATAGCAGATTTAGATTCCGGTTTTTCCATTTCTGTGAGTATACTTTCCTTATCCTCTGTTGTAATAGATGAAATAACGAGACTCTCGCCCATTATAAATTCAAGATTAGCTATTTTCTCTGGCGCTGGTATATAAGGAAGAAGTTTCTCAGTCTCCCTCGTTTGTACTTCTTCAGTGATAATTGTTTCAAATGGCAATAATGTCGTTTTAGGACGCACTTCCTGTGTAGACATGGTAGATAATTCGGTTGGAGCGATATTACTAATAATTTCATATTTTGATGCTATTTTTTGTGTTACCATATCAATTACAGCTTCAGCAGTCTTTGGCACCGGTTTCTCACCAAGTATATCTTCTTTGTCTTCGGGATGTGTGATCGCAATCATTATACCTTCTCCTTCTTGAAAAGTAATGCCGATCTTTTTGGCATCAGGTTTTACGTCTGCTGTTAAAGGTGATTCTTTCTCGGATACTGATACTTCCATCTGCTGTACAACATCTAATCCGCTTTGTAATTGATTGGCACTTTCCCGGTTCGGCTTTTCTTCCTTCAAATCGCTTATATTGTTCGCAAGAATCATTTCCTGCGTCTCGGCTATTTCATGACCTCCGGTTATGTCCAATACAACTTTCCGTTTGTCTGGTAATTTCTCCACTGACAATTCCTCCTCCTTCATTATCGTCGTTATTTCAGTGACAGTCAATTTTTCAGATTGGGCACATATCTCGACTGCAGCGTTCTGTTTAATAGGACATACATCTTCCTCTCTGATTCGTTCCGCTTCACTGATATTTGTCTCTGTTACTATCAATTCTTCCAGAGCTTCTTGCTGTAATATCGCTTTGCTTGATTTCGGTAGATCGCTCTTTATTTTTCCAGCGCTTTGTTCCACTAAGATTTCTGCCTTTGATGCGACAGTATGACCAGTTATAGATGATTCAATTGTGTAAGTCTCTGGTCTAATATCTGGTGTGTAGATATTTTCGAAATCATGCGGAATTACTTCGAGAACACTAGCACCAGGTCTTGTTTCCGTAAGTTCAATATTCGCTATTTTTCCCTCAGGCCTCGTATCTGCTTTATAAATTTCTTCCTTCTCAGCAGTTTCTTGTAGAGCGACACTGACAGTCTCTATAGGAACGTGAGATGTATATGCTTTTCCGCTCGTAGGTTTATGTTCCTCTAGATATTCTTCGGTCGGCGATTCTGTTCTCACTTGTTCACATACCGGAGCCATTTGTGTCATATATTCAGTACTCGCAAATGCACTTTTAACATCAGCTGTTTCAACATATTCAATTTCTTTCTCGCTCGCAACGATCATCGTGGTATGTAAGCCTTCGATCTGATCCATCAAAACTACGGCAGTTCTAGTATCGGGACTCTTATCTTCTTTTGTCGGAGTTACATTTTCTGCTGCGACAGTCTCGCCAACGATTGTCTCTTGTAAACTGACCGCTTCGATTTTAGCCGTAGCGATTGACAAAGCTTCTTTTGTAATGTCACCTAAATTGTTTTCTGGCTGAGTTTCTTGAACTTCAAGTGAGATCATTGGATGAGTAGGTACTGTTTTGCCGCGATGTGATTCAGGCATCTCAAAGATTTTCAATTCGGTCTCTTTCTCTATAGAAGTAGTTTGCGATATCTCAATACCTCTGATAGCATCATATACCATCTCGATTGTATGGGTTTCCGGTTTAGCATTTTCTTCCATAGTAGCCTCTCGATCGTGAGCAAGCGTTTCGAGTACAGTTTTCGCTTCCGTCAATTGTATAGATACAACACCACTCTCCGAAACATATTTGAGTGTATCTTTTAGATCTTCAGGATAATCTGCGGTTTGAACTTGAGATATTAAAACGTGTTCTTCCGGTCTAATCGATGTCTCTGCTAATGCTTCAAATGGTTTTTGATCAGCATTATAGAATCCTTCAGATTCTTGAACAATCGTGTCTGTTATAGAACCGATCTCCAATGGCGATATCGACGTGACAGCCAATTTACTAGCGGGCTTATCATCGGGATGATAATCTCGTTCTTTTTCAGAGGTTAATGTCTCTGCTGTTACGGCTGATATAATTTCGACGATATTAAAATCTGCCATGACCTGTTTATTCTCTTCGATCGTTAAATCATCTTCTTTTTGTTGTGCATTGATTGTTGAAATTGTAACTCCTTCCAAAAGAGTGACATTTGGCATAGCTTCAAAAGAATCTACTTTACGATCGGGAATATATTCACCTTCACGCTCTTGTACGAGATCGTGATGAATAACAGCAGTTTCGTTTCCGTATGAGATTCCAATCTGGGCAGTTTGACTTGGCGGTAATCTACCTGGAATATATGTTCCTTCTTTTTCAGGCGCGTTCATTTCTTCAGTGACGCGTTGTTTCTGCGAAATCACCGTTTCGGTAGCCATTTCAGTGGGCACTATCAACTCTGGATAATATTTCCCTGGTTTATCTTCGGGACGAATTTCCTCTATCAATATCGGTTCCATCGCGTTAATATTAATTCGTGGTTTCGTAGGTATCGTTTTCTCAGGCTCCAACTTTTCTTCAGTCAAACCTTCCTGTATTTCATAAACTGAGAGTTCTATCTGTGGTAAAATAGTATCTTCTGCCTTAACGCCTAAAGGTGTCACGAAATCTTCAGTTGGTATTTCACTTTGATTGACTATAGTCTCACTAATAGTTGTAGCTTCCTGCATGGTGAATTGCACATCTGCTTTACGACTCTTTTCCGATTGAGCCAGAGTTAAATTCAATACATCGTCATCGTGCGTTAATGTTTCGCTAACAAGAAGACTTTCTTTCGTTATTACAGAAGGCGTAGCTTCATAAGAAACGGCTTTAAAAGTGCCCGAAAATTCCTTGGTATATATCTGTGCGGTAGTTTCTGTAATAGAATATGGTTCAATCGAGGAGATTGATATCGACGCTTTACGTTCAGCAGGCATAATGTTCATCATTTCATCAATTTCTCTTTCGTGTACTGACGTTGTTTCTCCTGTTAATGCAATAACAGTGTCTAAAGTATATTTTGCTTTTTCCGATTCAGGTTTACCAGGCGCTTGTTCGATCGTATGATCTAAAGGTATCACTTGATTACGTTGACTAGACACATTCAAAGCAATAGATGGCACTGATTTATCCTTTATTATTTCAAATTCTTCTATCTCTTCCAGTTGTATCTCATCTTTACCAATATCTGGTTTCTTTGGCATTAATGTCTTTTTAACTTTTTTAATCATTTCTTCCTCCTCTTCTACATCTACCTGTTTTTCTATATCTTGTTTTTGCTTACGAATCAATCTGCCCTTTGTATCCCGTTCAAGTTCAATAATCTCTTCTTCGATTTCTTCCGCTTCCTTTTTTCTTTCCTTTTCAATCTCCTCGATCTCCTCAACTTTAACAATTTGAACCCCCTCTTCCCTATCTTGTGTTGTTTCTTCGATCTGATCTCTTGGTTTCCTATCTTTGCGTTTGCGCAGTGTTGTGTGTGCCTGCCGTGTGTCCTCGTATTCTGTGGAAAGTGTGAGAATTTTGTGTCAGACGTGAGTGTTGCGTGATGTTTTTCAATTTCTTTTGTTCTCTCTCTCTCTCTCTCTCTCTTTCTCTCATTCTTTTTCTATCATATCAATTAAAAAGATGTATACACACATGCATTCGTATCTTTTTACCTTTTATCTTTCTCTCTCTCTTCCTTTCTCTCTTTCTTTTTGAATCTTACATACTTCATGCCACGATTAAAGAGCGCGTGTTTGACTACGATATAAATGAGCTTAACAAAAAAGTGACAATTGTTTGAGTTTTCAGTTATGTGTAAAATAAATGATGATGATTTAATAGAATGTATAACATTATTAATATTTTGATTTTGCTATACTTTTATGTCTCATATCGCTTTGGATCAAATGAAGCATCGGTAAAGTATATAACTTACATTTCATATCAGCGTTAGTGAGCATTGCGAAGCGTTGATTTCGAAGCTGATATGGAAAATAATTGATTAAAATGTAAAGGAAATTATTATAAAAGTTAAAGAAATAGGATTTATAGCGTGTGGAAAGCATAGCGGCATAAGCGAATAAATCGTACAGTATCTCTAATCTATTAATCGATCAAGTAAAGCTTCATGCATCTGAAAGCATAAAAATAATGATCGTTAAAAATAATAATCATAAATATCATATTTTGCAGTTATAGTATGTAATTCTTTGCTTTTTTTTATAAATATTCTTATATTTTGTAGATAAAAAAGTATTTTAGAAATATAATAATATTGCCCAAATTATATAAGCCAAAATTTAATTCAATTTCCATAAAATTTATAATTCTGACTTGAAAAATAAATTTAAGTGTATTACATGATGAAATATTATTAATGGAATCTTAAATAAGTGTTTATCTAAAATCAAATTAATTAAAATTACAAATATATAATGTAGCATTAAGTTTGTGCTAATAGAAAAAAATAGAAATTATGGCAGAAGCACTGTTCATTATAGCGAACGCTAATTCATCAGAATGAGTAGATTATATGACAACTAAATATCTCATGCATCGAAACTTATTGTTTCGAACCTTTAATTTCTCGAATATCCTGTGTGTGAGTGGCTTTCCTTTCGTCTCTCCTCTCTGCAATTAAAAGATTCTTATTCTTTTGAAAAAATTAAGACGATTTATATGTATACACGAAAAAAAGTAATGACACATGGATAAAATTTGTTTCAATATTAAAATTCAATATTATTGTTATTGTATAATAAAACTAATGCATATAACATATTTAAAAAATAATTGTTAATTTGTCGAAAGAAGTTTTAAATAAATCTAAATTTCGTGACAAGAATTTACGTGTAAAGGATTTACGAAACTTTAAAAAAAAATCGCATAACTTGTAATTTTGACTTACCCATAAAATGAACTTCCGTTTTACGAACGATATCCACTCTTTCTGTAGCATGTTGTTCGGTTTCGATCTAAATGAAGAAAAACAAACAAAAATATTATTTGTACATTATTAAAATAAGAAAAAAGAAAAATCTTTGAAATTATAAATTCAAATAACATTTGTGCTATATCCATACCTCAGAAACTTCCGTAACTTCCCAAGCACGTGGTCTGAAATCTTCTGGAGCAAAGTGCGTAATGACTTCTTCTACAGTAGCATGCTGAAGCTCGACCATTCTCATGAAAGCACGAAAACCGACTGTCGCCGCGACAAAGCTCTCGTCAGTCGTCGTCTCTTCAGTAAGCACTTGAGTGATCAAGGGCCCGTGACCTTTTCTTTCCACCAGTTGAACCAAAGCATTTTGAGCATCGGGTGTTTTTAAAGCGGGAAAGATTTCAGTCCTGTAAAGACATTCATTGATTTCATTTACAGATACACCTTGTCGAACCAAATAACCAATCGTAGCGAGTTCTCGAAGAGGAGACTCTCCTGGGCCAAATTCCTTCACGTCAAGTATTTCCATTATCTCATTAACTTCGCGAGCTATGTTTTCCTTTTGTCGTTCCACAATTTCTTTTATAGTAATATCTTCTTTAATTTTTTCCCCTTTTATTTTCTTCGCCTTTTTCTGTTTTGTTTCTATACGTTTCGTTTCTTGTACACTTGCTTCTACATGCGTTTCCGAGACCGATACTTTCTGCAAAGTTTCCGAAGTAATTTCAGCATGATCGAGTTTTGTTTCGACAGTGAAATCGGGGGCAGTATCTTCGCTCGTGATTTCTGATATAATGACACTTTCCCGTTCCTCAACAATTCTTTTAGCACGTTCTTCGATTTTAGGTATATCCTCTCGCAATTTTTGATCAATTTTTTTCAAAGAAGCTGTTGCTTCAGTCATAATCGGTTCTTGGATGGGTACTATTCTTCGTGCTTTAGAAATCTAAAATAAGAAATAAAATAATAGTTGCATAAAATTGTACAAGAAATATAGCTCTAATTAGAAAAAATTATAAAAGTTGCATATTATAATACCTCCTCGGGCTTCTCTTTTATAATTTCTGTAGTTTCTAATAGTTGAGTTTCTTCTACATCGACAATTCTCCTAAAAATACAGAAAACAAATACCATAATTTGTAAATCAAATAAATTAAAAAATTATATGAAATGTATTGTGAATAACTCGTAATATATACTATATATATAATATACTAACTTTTCTTCTGTTTGTTCCTTCGGTATAAGTTTTTCTTCATGGATTTCTTCTTTCTCAATCTTGATACGTTCGGCCTTTACTTTTTCTTTGATTTCTTTTGCTTTCTTTAATTCGGTCTTTTTCTTTTTATGCGGTTTCTCTTCTTGTTTTTTCGGCTTTTCTTCCTCTTTGATTACGTCATCCGGCATTAATCCCGAATCGCTTATAGTATCGACATGTAATTTGGCTTTAGTTGTTATCATGCCAATTTCACTAGTAGCTTTACAAACATATGTAGCATCATCATCTTTGGTGGCTCGCTTGATTGTTAGAGTGGTCTTATTTTCTTGATCAAGTAATCGTATTTTTACATTTTCCGTGTTCATTAAAAGCTTATCATTTTTATACCAAACAATATCTAGAAATTGAGGAAATAGTCAATTAAAAATTTCATAATCGAACTTTGCAACATTTGCGCATTTGTATGACAATTACCTGGTTTGGGATTACCAGAGTAGATACATTCAAACAAGGCAACATTTCCTTCTTTTGTATAGATGTCCGTTATCTCTTGTATAAATCGTGGAACAGCTTGCGTGGCTGAAACATATGTGGCTAATGTTAAATTTAAAAAATCTCAGGAGGAAAATTTGCTCAATATAATCCCACGATTATCTTACCTAATTTTATGTTTGATATCAAGATTACTCGTACAAGCCTCATGTCAGTAGTCTAATTAGACAAAAACACACAAAAAATCATGCACGGTTATTTTGTAAACGATACATTTCTATCATTAGTTTTAAATAAAGTTCTACCTGACATCGTACTTCTTTCATCATCGGTATATTCGTTATAAAATACTTCAAATGTATTGCTCGCCAATCCAAGATTACCGCTGCATTGACTTTCAAGCAGCAAGAATTCTTGCAATTCTTCTTGACTATCCGCTGTATGCAATTGCTGGAAAGAATCTAGATCGATTTCTCTCGGTTCTAATGGAAACATTCGCGGGTCTATGGTATAATTTTCAAGTCGTCGTTTCCTGGCGCACTTTAAAATTGGAATCCTGGACTTGGGATATGTATGATATTTTCTTTTATAATCATAAATCGGATTAATGGCGAATTCTTCAGAAATGGTTTTATTTATATTAGTATTCAAATTATTTGGATTTCTCATATTCGATGTTTCGCATTTTTCTTTAATCGATGATAAATAAAATGGTGATCTTGAACTGTCTATAGAAGTGATCACTCCAGCATCTGAATGTTCTTGAATTTTTCTCTCGTATTTTAAGGGCGGAAACTCATTAAAGTCAAGAATAATTTTATTTTTTTTAGATTCTGACGATTTGTCTACATTCTGTTTTTTAAATATATCTTCATAGCTAAAAGAGTCGGAAGTTGGGAGCAATTCATTGATTATTTTTTTCTGTGCAATATATTTTGTTTCGATTGAAGAAGGCTGATTTGATATGTTAGAAGATATTTTTGATATATTTTCTTGATGTTTCACTTTTGAAGCTACCTCATTTTGCATATCTAAAATCGAAGAAATGTTTTTGTTTTTCTCTGTTAATAAATGAGATGCTATCGAAGCTTGCTCTTTATGAGAAACATCGATTTGCCAAGAATACTGTATCGAAATAATATTTTCTTTAATCCCGAGAGAATCTGAATATCTTCTTGATAAGAATTTTTTTGAAGTAACTTCATTCTCGTCAAAAGGCAATCTAATATCGTCGTCACCAATATTCATTAATGTTTTTGTTGATGAAAATTCGCTGATCACAGTCGAGCTATCTCTTTGAGAACTTTCGTCTCTTAATGCACGGTCATCCAGACTGTCGCTTGAAAAACTGCATTCTGTATCACTCGGCATGCAATCAATCACGTTCGGATGAACGCGATTCTTACCTTTTAAAACTTCTTGCATTTTTTCCATCTGTGTGACCCATTCTGGTTTCCGGTATTCTTTTGTGCCCAGTATACCTAGCCAATAGAATGACAAATAAGAATTGTATAGCGAATGTGTAATGAATCCCTCTGGTCAACATTAAGAATATGAATAAGACCAAAGACATTCGTAAACTTGCATAGAATATACAATAAATAAAATAGAAGACAGTGTAATTGAGGATGTTGCGAGTGTTTTTGGTGTGGATAATGTGGGATAAAATGTAGGATAATCAATAGGTTTTTACCAGGATGCTATAGGACTTCGATGATGTTTCTCCATTCGAAGAGCACAACTGAAAAGAACTTGACTTAAGCAGATTAGTGAAATTTTTAGAATCTATAGAGAAGAGGATATTACCTTCTACTGATAAATATGTCGTCGTGGTCGACACGCCGAGTGGATTGTGAGCTTCGAATACAATTTCACCAGTATCATCGGGAAAAGTTTCAGCGATCGTCAGCACCGACGTACCATCTTCAAATTCTTCAATTTGGAATTCTTGTGATGAGACAATTTCCACACCTTGTTTATACCATTTTCCTTCCGGTTTTGGTTTACCTTTCACTTTCACTTCCAATCTATAAAAGAAAAAATAATTATGCAAAAATATGTACAGGTACATATACATGTATGTGTTGATTTATATATATATATATATATATATATACCAACATTTCAAATTAATTATTATTTGTCAAATATATCTTAAACATACCTAGTTAATTCCCCATCTTTGATAGGAATTAACTGAGGAAGCTGTTTAATTATTTCCGGTGCGGATTCTTCTGTGTCAATGTCAAATATTGGAGTTTCCTGGAAACAAAATAAATTTTAATATCTAACATTGCATCAAATACAATTCTATATGGTTGGCTGTAGTACTTACTTTCGGAGATAAAAGATCTTCTTCTGATCCTGTAGTTAGAGATGTTGCGACTATCGAAGATGCAATTTCCGAGTCAGGAACGTACTCGTAAGCTATAATTAAATTAATCGTGATACAAATAGTAAGACAGGTCGCTTGTAAATTATTCTATATATATATATATATATATATATATATATATTTAGAATAATTATATATATATATATATATATATATATATATATTATTTGACGAATACCTTCAACGACAAGTGATGACATGCAAACAGCCTCGCCAACAGGATTTATAGCACGACAGGTATATTCTCCAGCATCCTCCGGGAATACCTCGGTAATAGCTAGACTACAGACACCTTCCATATCCTGAATAATTGTTATTTCTTTGCCTTCTTTAATTGGCATGTCATTATGGTACCATTCTACCCTAGGTATTGGTTTCCCTTCAACGACACAGGTTAAATTAACACTCTCGCCATCCATAACTCTTACAGGTGAAAGTCTTTTAACAAATGTCGGCGAAACCAATTCAATTGCTTCTTCCCATATTGTTTCTGTAATGTTAACGCTGGCTGTACAAGTGACCGAGCCACCAACATTTTCAGCACGACAGGTGTAGCTACCGACAAGTTCCGGTGTAACTTGTTTCACCATTAAAATCGATCGATTCTCTTGAGTCACGATTCTCACCTGCGGCGTCGACTGCAACAAAAAAATTATATCCTTCATTAATCCTTTATTTTTATTAAATTCTCAATGTTATGTTTCTTTTTCTCTTTGTTTCTTTCTGTTTATTTATACATACATACGTGCATCCTTTATTAATTCTTTATTTTTATGATATGTCTCTATCTCTCTTTCTCTCTTTATATATATATAATGAGAATCAAGTGATACAAATTCGAAAAACAAAAATTTTTATTATATATTTTATTATATTTATTTATTTATATTTATTTTTATAAAATTCTAGATGATATGTCTTTCTCTCTTTCTCTCTCTCTCTCTCTCTCTCTTTTTCTCTTTATATATACATACATATATATATTATATATATATATATATATATATATATATATATAATGATGAGTCAAGTGATATAAATTCGAAAAAAAATTTTAAGAAATAAAGATTGCATTTTCTGCATCTCAAATCTAATAACTTAAAATCGAGTTTGGCAGTACCATTTGACATCTGAGAATCATTTACATATATACGTCCATATAAAAAGAAAGAGAAAATTATTTTTTAAATAAACACAAGACGACAAGAAAATACTTAGAAAATTACCTCAAGAGGTTTGCTTTCGTGGAACCATTGGAAAGATGCTGTCGGATATGATTCTACTTTTGTTTCCATGATAACAACTTCTCCTTCTGCAACGAGTTGAGGTTGAATCGGCTTTACAAACATCGGTGCTTTCACTTCGCTTGTAGTATCTTCACGATCCTTGACAGTAACAGAACTTGAACTTCTTGCTTCGCCGGCTTCATTCTGAACTCTAATCTCATATTTGCCGCTATCTTTTTTCGTCACATCAGATATAATTAATTCAGCTGTACTCTCGTAAATATTTATCAAGCATCTGTCAGTTGGCGCAATTTCAATACCATTGCGGAACCATTTAACTTCGGGTTTTGGTGCGCTCTCAAAATCAGCCGAAAGTTTCAGAGGCTTGCTACGCTCTGCTACAAGAGCTGGTAGAGGTCGTGTAATTCGTGGTGCTCTGAGAACAATTGGTTTGCTTACTTTAACAATGTTACTGATCACCAAATTAGCTCTGCATTCAGCACGACCATATTTATTTACAGCGCGAACGCGATATATTGTTTCATCTTGCGGTGTTGGCTCTAAAATTTTCAGTTTAGCTTCTCCAGTTGTTGGATTGAAAGTAATCTCGGTTTTTTCGTTTGGTTTTACTTCTCTTTCACCGCGATACCATTTCACTTCCGGTGCTGGTGTGCCAGTGACAACACATTCTAATAAAGCAGGTGTATGCTCTTGGACCATTAGCGGTTTGATTGGTGTCGAGAAATGCGGCGCTACGCCTTCCTCTTCTTTTTCTGAAAAGATAAATATCGTGTTATACATATAAATGTAAAAATGTAAAAAATACGAATGCCCACTCAAGTGCGTTATTTAAAAAAGAGAAGGAAATGTTAGAAAATAATATTTTAATAGGAGACAACCAAATAGGAAACATACAAGTTTTTTTTTATTACTTGTCCAATGTAATTACTAGAAAATAAAATGTTATATCCAATGCATTAGGAAGTGCATTAGGCACACATTTGCATTTCGCAAATTATTATTTATTTTATATATATTTATTGAAGAGCATATATTACATTAATTATATTAATTAAGAGGATATATTATATTAATTAATTAATTATTATATTAAGAGGATATATTATATTAATTTGAAGAATTTAATATCAGGATGTGTTAAAGACATACAATTATTTGAAAAGTATTATATGTATGTATTTTATTTGTGGCAGTTATAAGACAAAAAAGAATTATTAATACTATTTCGCAGTGTTTTTATTAGTAGAGATTTAGTAAGGAAAGATTAAGACATTGACAAATTAATTAAATTTTTAAATTCAAATCAATATGAAGATAAGAAAAATCACACTTTATATTCGATAATATTACTACCGAATATCACAAGATTGACAGTAGATGTTGCAACCCCAGCTGGATTAGATGCTCTGCAAGAATACATTCCAGCATCTTCTTCTTTAACTTTTGTAATTTCTAAAGTTGCTGTTGTTTCGAATATAGTCATTGTATATTTTTCGCTCGCATGGAGTTCTTGTTGATTTTTATACCATGAAATTTCAGGGAAGGGATTTCCTATGACAGTACATGTAAATTTAGTAGGTTTCTCTAGCTCAGCGATAACAGGCTGTAATTTTTGAATAAATCGTGGAGCAACAGTTTTGTCCTTATCTATAATAGATATGTCGACTTGAGTACGTTGTCTACGTTTCCTTTTACGGTCTTCTATTTGCGTAACATCTGTCTTAATTTGTAATTTAACATCTTCAACAGTTTCTTTGATTTCTTCAATTTTAGTAGTAATTTCATCCTCCTTTTCCTCAATAACGATTTCCTCAGGAACAATTTCTTCGGGAACTTTTTCTATTTTCTTAGATGGTATTTTAATAATGGCTTCATCTTTTTCCTCGGATACCTTTGCTATTTCTTTCTCAAATGTTATAGGCTTCAATTCAATAATTTCCTCTTCCCTAGGTTTTTCTTCTATTATTTTTTCTTTACTAACTTGTTTTAATTTAATTTCCTCTACTACTTCTTCTTTCTTTATTTTCTTTTTAGGTGTCGGTTTTAGTTGAATTACATCTTTTTCAACTTCTTCAGGTAATTTTTCATCTTTAATTGGAATTAATACATGCTCTTCAATTTGTTTAATTTCTGGTTTTGAATCTTTAACTTCTTCGATAGGCTTTAAAACAATCATTTCTTTCTCTTCCTCCATTTTGATTTGCTCCTGTTTCTTTTTTCTCCATGAAATTTCGCTTGTTTCAATTATCTGTTCAATTCTCTCTTCTTCGCGAGATGGTACAGATACTACTTTATTTTCAACTTGTTTTTGAGTATCTTCTGTAATTATTGTTGTTTTTCTTTCTTCAGATATCTCTGTAACCGATTCTTCTTGATCAATTGGCACTATTGTAACTTCCTCTTTGAAATCAACTACTTTCTTCGTTCGTTTACTACGCCGCCAAGGAGCCGCCATTATATCTGTTGGTTTATCTTCTTCAGGTTTCAGTTCTTCCGGTTTCTCTAACTTTTTCACTGGTTCTAAGCGAACTTCCTCGGGTTTCTCCTCGGGTTTTTCTTTTTCTACCGGTTTCAAAATAATTGATTCTTTCGTTTCTTCCTCTTTAGGAAGCTTCTTAACAGGCTTTAATACGACTTTATCAGGTTTCGGTTCTTCCGGTTTTTCTAACTTTTTCACTGGTTTTAAGCGAACTTCCTCGGGTTTTTCCTCCGGCTTTTCTTTTTCTACTGGTTTCAAAATAATTGATTCTTTTGTTTCTTCCTCCTTAGGAAGCTTCTTAACAGGCTTTAATACGACTTCCTCAGGTTTCGGTTCTTCCGGTTTCTCTAACTTTTTCACTGGTTTTAAACGGACTTCCTCGGGTTTCTCCTCCGGTTTTTCTTTTTCTACCGGTTTCAAAATAATTGTTTCTTTTGTTTCCTCCTCTTTAGGAAGCTTCTTAACAGGCTTTAATACGACTTCCTCAGGTTTCGGTTCTTCCGGTTTCTCTAACTTTTTCACTGGTTTTAAGCGGACTTCCTCGGGTTTCTCCTCCGGTTTTTCTTTTTCTACGGGTTTCAAAATAATTGTTTCTTTTGTTTCCTCCTCTTTAGGAAGCTTCTTAACAGGCTTTAATAAGACTTCCTCAGGTTTCGGTTCTTCCGGTTTCTCTAACTTTTTCATTGGTTTTAAGCGGACTTCCTCGAGTTTCTCTTCCGGTTTTTCTTTTTCTACCGGTTTCAAAATAATTGTTTCTTTTGTTTCCTCCTCTTTAGGAAGCTTCTTAACAGGCTTTAATACGACTTCCTCAAGTTTCGGTTCTTCCGGTTTCTCTAACTTTTTCACTGGTTTTAAGCGGACTTCCTCGAGTTTCTCCTCTGGTTTTTCTTTTTCTACCGGTTTCAAAATAATTGTTTCTTTTGTTTCCTCCTCTTTAGGAAGCTTCTTAACAGGCTTTAATACGACTTCCTCAGGTTTCGGTTCTTCCGGTTTCTCTAACTTTTTCACTGGTTTTAAGCGGACTTCCTCGAGTTTCTCCTCCGGTTTTTCTTTTTCTACCGGTTTCAAAATAATTGTTTCTTTTGTTTCCTCCTCTTTAGGAAGCTTCTTAACAGGCTTTAATACGACTTCCTGAGGTTTCGGTTCTTCCGGTTTCTCTAACTTTTTCACTGGTTTTAAGCGGACTTCCTCGAGTTTCTCCTCCGGTTTTTCTTTTTCTACCGGTTTCAAAATAATTGTTTCTTTTGTTTCCTCCTCTTTAGGAAGCTTCTTAACAGGCTTTAATACGACTTCCTCAGGTTTCGGTTCTTCCGGTTTCTCTAACTTTTTCACTGGTTTTAAGCGCACTTCCTCGAGTTTCTCCTCCGGTTTTTCTTTTTTCTACCGGTTTCAAAATAATTGTTTCTTTTGTTTCCTCCTCTTTAGGAAGCTTCTTAACAGGCTTTAATACGACTTCCTCAGGTTTCGGTTCTTCCGGTTTCTCTAACTTTTTCACTGGTTTTAAGCGGACTTCCTCGGGTTTCTCCTCCGGTTTTTCTTTTTCTACCGGTTTCAAAATAATTGTTTCTTTTGTTTCCTCCTCTTTAGAAGCTTCTTAACAGGCTTTAATACAACTTCCTGAGGTTTCGGTTCTTCCTGTTTCTCTAACTTTTTCATTGGTTTTAAGCGGACTTCCTCGAGTTTCTCTTCCGGTTTTTCTTTTTCTACCGGTTTCAAAATAATTGTTTCTTTTGTTTCCTCCTCTTTAGGAAGCTTCTTAACAGGCTTTAATACGACTTCCTCAGGTTTCGGTTCTTCCGGTTTCTCTAACTTTTTCACTGGTTTTAAGCGGACTTCCTCGAGTTTCTCCTCCGGTTTTTCTTTTTCTACCGGTTTCAAAATAATTGTTTCTTTTGTTTCCTCCTCTTTAGGAAGCTTCTTAACAGGCTTTAATACGACTTCCTGAGGTTTCGGTTCTTCCGGTTTCTCTAACTTTTTCACTGGTTTTAAGCGGACTTCCTCGAGTTTCTCATCCGGTTTTTCTTTTTCTACCGGTTTCAAAATAATTGTTTCTTTTGTTTCCTCCTCTTTAGGAAGCTTCTTAACAGACTTTAATACGACTTCCTCAGGTTTCGGTTCTTCCGGTTTCTCTAACTTTTTCACTGGTTTTAAGCGGATTTCCTCGGGTTTCTCCTCCGGTTTTTCTTTCGTTACCGGTTTCAAAATAATAGATTCTTTTGTTTCCTCCTCTTTAGGAAGCTTCTTAACAGGCTTTAATAAGACTTCCTCAGGTTTCGGTTCTTCCGGTTTCTCTAACTTTTTCACTGGTTTTAAGCGGACTTCCTCGGGTTTCTCCTCCGGTTTTTCTTTTTCTACCGGTTTCAAAATAATTGTTTCTTTTGTTTCCTCCTCTTTAGGAAGCTTCTTAACAGGCTTTAATACGACTTCCTCAGGTTTCGGTTCTTCCGGTTTCTCTAACTTTTTCACTGGTTTTAAGCGGATTTCCTCGGGTTTCTCCTCCGGTTTTTCTTTTTCTACCGGTTTCAAAATAATAGATTCTTTTGTTTCCTCCTCTTTAGGAAGCTTCTTAACAGGCTTTAATACGACTTCCTCAGGTTTCGGTTCTTCCGGTTTCTCTAACTTTTTCACTGGTTTTAAGCGGACTTCCTCGGGTTTCTCCTTCGGTTTTTCTTTTTCTACCGGTTTCAAAATAATTGTTTCTTTTGTTTCCTCCTCTTTAGGAAGCTTCTTAACAGGCTTTAATACGACTTCCTGAGGTTTCGGTTCTTCCGGTTTCTCTAACTTTTTCACTGGTTTTAAGCGGACTTCCTCGGGTTTCTTCTCCGGTTTTTCTTTTTCTACCGGTTTCAAAATAATTGTTTCTTTTGTTTCCTCCTCTTGAGGAAGCTTCTTAACAGGCTTTAATACGACTTCGTCAGGTTTCGATTCTTCCGGTTTCTCTAACTTTTTCACTGGTTTTAAGTGGACTTCCTCGGGTTTCTCCTCCGGTTTTTCTTTTTCTACCGGTTTCAAAATAATTGTTTCTTTTGTTTCCTCCTCTTTAGGAAGCTTCTTAACAGGCTTTAATACGACTTCCTCGGGTTTCGGTTCTTCCGGTTTCTCTAACTTTTTCACTGGTTTTAAGCGGACTTCCTGGGATTTCTTCTCCGGTTTTTCTTTTTCTACCGGTTTCAAAATAATTGTTTCTTTTGTTTCCTCCTCTTTAAGAAGCTTCTTAACAGGCTTTAATACGACTTCCTCAGGTTTTGGTTCTTCTGGTTTCTCTATTCTTCTCACTGGCTTCAATCGAACTTGTTCGGGTTTCTCTTCAGGTTTTTCTTTTTCTACTGGTTTCAATATAATTGATTTTTTTCGTTTCTTCTTCTTTAGGAAGCTTCTTAACAGGCTTCAATACGACTTCCTCAGGTTTTGGTTCTTCTGGTTTTTCTAATCTTTTTACTGGTTTTAAGCGAACTTCCTCGTGTTTCTCTTCGGGTTTTTCTTTTTTTACTGGTTTTAAAATAATAGATTCTTTTGTTTCCTCCTCTTTAAGAAGCTTCTTAACAGGCTTTAATACGACTTCCTCAGGTTTTGGTTCTTCTGGTTTCTCTATTCTTTTCACTGGCTTCAATCGAACTTGTTCGAGTTTCTCCTCGGGTTTTTCTTTTTCTACTGGTTTCAAAATAATTGATTCTTTCGTTTCTTCTTCTTTAGGAAGCTTCTTAACAGGCTTTAATACGACTTCCTCAGGTTTTGGTTCTTCTGGTTTTTCTAATCTTTTTACTGGTTTTAAGTGAACTTCCTCGGGTTTCTCTTCGGGTTTTTCTTTTTCTATTGGTTTCAAAATAATTGATTCCTTTGTTTCTTTCTCTTTAGGAAGTTTCTTAACAGGCTTTAATACAACTTCTTCAGGTTTTGGTTCTTCTGGTTTCTCTATTCTTCTTACTGGTTTTAATCGAACCTCTTCGGGTTTTTCTTCGACTTTTTCTTTTTTCCCTGGTTTTAAAATAATTGATTCCTTTGTTTCTTCCTCTTTAGGAAGCTTTTTAACTGGTTTCAATACAACTTCTTCAGGCTTTGGTTCTTCTGGTTTCTCCGGTTGCTGTGTATCGGTTTTCTCCTGAATTTGTATTGGTTTCTTTCCACGTCTCCATGGTAAATCTATCTTGTCAGTAGGTACATCTCCGTTAACTATTTTTTCAGGTAATGTTTCTGTTTCTGGTTTTTCCTTTATAACCGTTTTAAGAGTGATTTTTTCTGGTATTTTTTCTTCTTCTTTGAGTACTTGTTTTACTGGTTTTAGAACAATTTCTTCTATTGATTTCTGTTCTTCAGGTTTTTCAGGACGTCTTGTCGGTTTCAATACCACGGATGTAAAATCTTCAACCTGTGGTTCTTCTTTAATGATTTGTATCGTTTTATCTTTTTTAGGTTTTCGCCAAGTTATTTCAGATACTTCTTTAGTATCATCTTTTGTTGATTCTTCTGAAATTTTTTGAATCATTGATGGTTTTGATTTACGACGCCATGGAGCTTCTGACGTCTTTATTGATTTATCTTCCTCCGAATCTGTTTCGGGTTTAATTATTTGTAATGGTTTTATTTCTTCAACTTCTTTTCTTTCTTTTGCTTTTTTCCCTCTAATCCATGGCACTGGTATTTCTTCTTTCATAGATTTTTCGATTGTTTCATCGGTTCTCTCGACGGCGAGTATGCTAGTATCTTCCTCTTCCGTGTATGGTACACTTTCAGCGGTTTTCTTTTTACTTCTTACTTTCTTAATTGATTCGATATTTTTATCCGTTTCAATAATAATTTTATCTTCTTCTTCGTGATATGGTACTTTTTCTTGTTGCTTTTTAATATTCGTTAAATCCGTAGTTTCTGTTTTAACATGTTTCAAATCTACTCTTTCTGTTATTTCTTCATTCGTTATTATTTCTTTGACTTTTATTGGTTTTAATGATATTTCTTCTAAAGTTTCTTTGCGTATTTCTTTTTGCTCTGGTTTTGTTTTCTTCAGGATTACTTTTTCTTCTGTCCATGGCTTTGATTGTGGCTTTTCTTGTAGCGTTTGTTCTTTTCTTTTTATTTTTTTGTCGACGCTTGTAGTTTCCGACATTGTGCGTTCTGATGTAAGTAAAGTGGTATCTTCTTCTTCAGTATATGTTCCCATAACTTTTACGTCATCTTTTTCTTTTTGTATTGGCTTTTCGCTTATATGCGGTTTTGATGGTTTTAATTTGGCAATGTCATATGTCTCAGTTGAAACCTGAAGTAATGTAGTATCTTCCTGTTCAATAAAGTCGGTTTTTTTAGCGGTTTCTACAATACTTGTCTTTTCTTTCGTAACAGGTTTTAAATCTATTTTCTCTAAACTCGGTTTTCTATATGGCAGCTTAGTAAGTTTAGATGGTTTTAATTCCACCGTTTCTACCATCTCTTTTTCCATTTCTTTTTGGATAGCTTTAGACTTCTTTAAAGTAATTTTTTCTTCTGTCCATGGTTTTATTTTATCCGTTGTATCTGTCACATCTTTACTCGCCCTTCTCGCTTCTTTAACTGTAGAAACATCGATGGACGTAGTTTCTAATGAAATTATTTCAGATTCTTCCTTTGAAATCGGCTTAAGGTCTGCTTTTTCTAAAATTGGCTTTACAAGATCTTTTTGTATTGTTTGCGAAGGTTTCAGTGTAACACTTTCGAGCGTTTCTTTAGGTATTTCTTTTTTTTCTAATTTCGCCTTTTTCAGAGTAATTCTTTCCTCCGTCCAAGGTTTGAATTGTTCTGGTTTGCTTTCGATAGATTTTTCTTTCTTAGTTTTTTGTGTTTCCTCATCTTTTGAAATTTTAAGCAAAGAACTGTCTTCTTGTTCGATATAATCAATTTTTTCTTCAATGTCTATTTCTGAAATTTCTTTTGTCTTTGGTTTCGTTTTCTTTAAAGTAATTTGTTCTTCTGTCCATGGTTTTGTTTCGCTTTTTTCTTTTCTTGATACAATTTCGTCTAAACGACGCGATGTTTTTAGCAAAGTAGCATCTGTTTCCTCTTTGTAAAGTTCAAGCTTAGTATCATCATCACGAGTAACTCTCTTTTCGGTTACTGTAATATTTGTTACATCTTTAGGCACGGATTTTAGTTGAATTGTTTCGAGATCAGGTTTTTCAATTTCTTTCTTTTTGATCTTTGTTGGCTTTAATTCAACCTCTTCCAGTTTTTCTTTGGTTACATCTTTGATAATTTGAGGAGCTTTTTTCAAAACCACTTCTTCTTCAGTCCATGGTTTTATTTGACTTTCGAAAGCTCGAAGCTTATCCAAAGAGGAATCTCTTGATTTTGTTTTCACTTTCCTCCATGGAAGTGATTCTCTAATTTGTGGTCGATGCTGAACACGCTCTTTTCTCCAGGGTAATGATTCATCACCCGGTCGAAGCTGTACTTCAAGAGGTAAGCCATTCTCATCGAGAGCTAAAGATTTTAAATTTATATCTTCTCTCAAGTCTTGCTGAAGTTTTGCATCTATTTCTATACTGGCACCCGTTTCTGCGGGAACCGCGTAATAGGCTTCTTTTCTTTCTGTAAGTTATGAAAAGTTATTTTAAATAGATTTGAACATTTTCGATTGTTTGTTTCACACCACATCATACATATGAAGCCAAGCGGAAGCCTTGTTGATGTTATATCGAATTTATGCAATACATGCATGTCACACTGAAATACATTTTTATAAATTTGCAATATATTATTTATATTAATGTCGTGAAATTAATTATATATCGTCTTTAATTGTACATTTGTATATTTGTAATCATTATTTGAAAATTTATTTCGTAATTGCAAAATAAAGAAAATAAATTCTAACTGAATTAACTTTGTTGGGTAGAAATCAGGCAATTCGCCAAGTATCTGTCGACCTTGAAAGAGTAAATTGTTTGAGTTATTAATAATAATTTGTAAAAGATTATATTTAACATCTGTCTTTGCTCGATTATATTATAGCAATAAAACGACTAATTATTGGGGTGTGTAAATGTTTATATTTATCATTCATTAATAGATAAAATTAACAAATTAAAATACTTATACATAGAATATAGAATATGGAATGTAAGATATAGAATATATATAATATCAAACGATATAATAAAGTGGCAGTCAATCATGTCAATTTATACACGAGATATTAAAGAATATATAATAAAAACGCATGGATCTTTCGATCTTTTGTATCATTTTTAAATGAACTGAATAAGAATTTGATATCTCGATTACATAGGATCTTCTTCTCGGAAAGACAATAAAATGTCATAAGGTGACAATAATGTGCAATGACAACTATATAACATTATTAATTTTAACAAGACACGAGATGAAGAAGAATTATATTAAATGTGATCGCGTCATGTGACTGTTCACTTATAGTGGAGTGAGTTTCCCTCAAGTAATAGTCTCCCGCGGAGTAACTCGGTGGGGATTCTTGACGTACAAGACGCACACGTCCCTACTTCGTGCTGCATCTAGTCATAATAGTAATCAGTTGGAAGTCGAGGACAGAAGTCGAAGAAGGAACGAGGGAAAACTGTGATTGTGTTTCTTACTAAGTGATATCGTAGTGATTGTATCATTCAGTGAAACAGTGAGAACATACACTTTAAAGGAAATTTAAAAGTGACATTTAAAAGGAAAAAATGTGACATCTCTGATAGATTTTGCTGCCTTCGGTCAAGAAGATACATTCCTTGCACTAGTTATTCATAGCAAGGTTTATTCCAAGTTCTCGACCGAAGTGCAGCTGTATTTGAACTGGACACATTCGAATTCATTTTAGCGCGATGTCGTAAAGGTGGTGCATTTCAAATATTCGTTTATATATCATTATTTTGAGTGGTGAATTATTCAACAATTTATTTTTCATGTATATACCTGTTTATAAATATTGTTTATTTTTTCATCCTTCTTATATTTTTGTGTTCATCTAATCAGATTTTATTTTCACATCTCCGAGAGACAAAGCGCTTTTTTATTAATATAAATCTTTCTTAATTATTCTCTATTTTAGATTTATATATAAAATGCGATATATTATTTAATTATTAATGTAATGATGCGAAAGATTATTTAAGTCACGAGAAGACAATATGTGTCTACAATTGAATGTTGGAAGCTCAAGAGATTGTGTTTATGTGTTTAAATATAGGGATAGTGATCACTACTTTCTACACGATATGACACTTTATTCGATGATTCACGAAAAATTGAATCTTCAGTATGATTATATACAGAATTAAAAATAAAGATAGCGATAAACACATATAAACATATTCGTTTAATTCCTTATCCCATTAAATAAATTTATATGAAAAAGATTAATTTAATTCGTAAATCAACATCATATTAATACATAATACAATGCAAGTGATATTGTTTATCAGTAACGTTATATTACATTTTTAAATACAAATTTTATTTTTAATTCTAATTTAAAAATTGAAAAAGAATGTAAAGCAATGATGAAAAGTTATTCTTCAAGTAAATAGCAAATAATCTTAATTTAGATTTAACTTTTGGTTTGTTATACTCTCATCGAGCAATATAAATCAAATAAAATTAAACAAGAGTACTTGAAGAATTTAGTTAATTTAGTTAATTATTGATTCACATTCTTTCTTTGAAATATTCTTTAACGGTCATGAATACAATCACATCATAATTAGATATTGCCAAGTTTCTAACTGCAATGGATGATTAAAACGTAGTCATATATCTTGTAAACTCCTGAGTTGCTGGTTTACCAAAAATAATTTTCTCTCATTTTGCAGAGTGCGCTGACACGCTCTTCCCTGTATTATTTCTGGCATGGCTGAATCACTGGCAGCTGGCTCGAGACGGAGCCAAAATAGTTAACTACTTCGACCAGCTTCTTCTCTTGAAATCATCATGCTGACGAAGCATCGAATGAAGGTGGTAGTTTGGGATCAAAGACAGAAAGCTGGACCACGGAAAAGAATATTTTCTTGATGAATCAGCATCCATTTGTTCTCTTGAAAAATGTATTATCGTGCGATCTTCAAGGCCGCTCAAAGCGACTTGTACTTTTTTTTATTCATAATTCGCGAAGAATCGAATTTAATTCTTGAGAATTCTTCTCTCCAGCAGTTAGATATTTAGAAATAATTAAAGAAGAAGATTGATGTGTATTCTTTGAAAATACATTCATTTAATTGTGATCTTTTTCATTCGATGTCTGAAATTTCTGGCAATCGATATTCAAAATTTTTGAGTTCACGTCGAATTTATATTTTACATAAATTTGTGATGAATAGAAGATATTCTTAGCAATATATGTAACACGCTTGAATACTCTCCAGCTAAATATCTTATCCGTGCAATACATTTTGAAATATGAAAAAACGTATAATAAACTTACAAACTATTAATTTTAACGAGTAATAATAAAAGTAATAGTAAAAGTGTTTAAAATGTAAATATAAAGATGATAAATTAATGTGGAGTATAAGTCAGTTTTGAATAATTCTTTAAAATGTATGTAAGCGAGAACAACCCACGATTGGTTGTAGTCGACGAATCTTCGCGGAGTTCCAAGCCGGCAGCCAAATATAGTTAGGTAATGTAATACACATCACGTGTTCAAAAATAGCTTAAGAAAAGGGCCTAGCCGAGTGTGCACACGACACCGCATCTGCTTTTCCGCTCGGAACGTGTGCCGCATAACAGAAACGATTTACATAAATATACATGCATAGCTCTGCGGACTTGTTATTTATAAAAATATTTACTATGCAAACGCAAGGCATACCGTTTATATACTTCCGTAATAATTTTTCGATCAAAGAAAAATAAATAAAAAAAAATCTTCATTTCTGTTATAGCAGTTTCCTTTTTATATAAACTTTACGTTCCGCGCCAGTTATGTATTTTCCCTCTCGCGCATGATACACCTCAGAGAATTCAACGGAAGCACGTTCTTCGTTACAAAGATCCAACGGTATACAGGTATAGTTTTACTTCATCATGGAAAGAGTATCGAGTGTAACGATCTCGACTAATTTATCGCATAGCATGGAATTTATAGACATTAAATTAATAATCATGCAATTTTTATATATGTTTTACGCTATGTTGGTCCTGATCTGAATCTTCCATTGCTACAAAGATTCTTCTATCGGATGGTTACGATAAAATCATTATTTTATATTAATCATTAGGCGACGGTCATCGAAACGGCAACAAACGAGACTTGGACGTACTTACAACATTCGGTTTTATTGCGACTTTCATTGTACAATAATAAATATTCGATTAGTAAATTGTTAGATCGGGTATCTTTATCCGTGTATGTATATGTTGTGTGATTTCTTTAGTAAATGAATATTTATAATTGTAATGAGCGTACAAATATATAGAATGATATGATGTGTATATATATATATTTTTTTTTTTTCTATTTCACGATGCATTTTTGATAATAAATATCGAGACTACAGCGAACGAGTAAACGAGTTACGTATTCAACGCAGTCCATCGCTACTGATCCTTTCTCATTTTTATCTCATGATATTCACTAATATCGTGCAGGATTCCGTATTACTATAACACTTATTTACAAAGAATTGATAGTGCTCGTATAAGGCGAATTCATACTTTTGTCCTGAGATAAGAACTAAAATATCGAGGACACGGAGAGAACACTTGATTCGCTCTGCTTCAGGCATCTGATCTCAAATAATTTGCGCTTGTCCCGATCGGTTACACTTACAAACAGTTTCAATTTTCATTATATGAAATCTTGCTTTTACAGCACTTCAATTTCAGCACCACCTTTGCGACTTTTGTATACATTTCATGGATAATATGTACGGTATTTTTCATCGAAGATCATGATTTATGGTATTTCATCGAGGATCATAATTTTGCAATACAGTCTCTCACAGTCTGTTAATTAATTACTCCTCGTTTCACTCGCTCAACTATTTTCAAAACATGACGAGTTAGTACAAACTCCCCGGACGCGCATGATACTTTTGATTAGAGAATGTGATCGAGGTGAGGAAATCTAGGGCGATATGTCGATGGGTTACGTTTTTTAAAAGAGGCAACAACAAAGCACAAAAATAAAATACGAGTGGATATTTACGCGGAAAATCGCGCTGCGCGGAGACGGCCGTACTTGAGACGATGTAGAGATGTTAGAGTCGGAATAAATGAAAATGAAGGCGACAATTGGTGTACATTAATAACGATTAAATTATATTAGAAAAATCTATTAATTCTTTCGATGTGACTAATTGATAGACAACATCTTCTTGTTATTGAGAACTAGTCAACCATTTCAAAATCGTATATTGTGTATACATATCTAAAGAAAAAAGGTTTTGCACGATGTTGAAATTTAATCGGTGCGTGAAACATACATATATAGGCTAATCGAGTTAATAAATTCATCTCTTTCAAGATCTAAAACGGTATTAGTTTTCCAAATTGAATTGCTAATGTTATTGACTTGTCATGCTACTGTCTCGAGTATAGTATACGTCTCCGGCAGTTGTTGGAGATGTATTTATAATAATAAATCCAATCGCGTATCATGTTAGCAATCGAATCTGTATTTTTGATTCAGTTCTTACTTTTGACGATGAGTTTGGCGGATGTTTCTACGGTACCGGCTGAAGTTGTAGCACGGCAGGTGAAAGTGCCAGTGTCCTCCTCGTACGTGGTTGCTATGAGTAGCACCGCATTGTTGCCTTCGTGAATCATCTGAAAATGTGTGACACATGTTTTTTTGAATATTATAAAAGCTCCAATGGAATTCTTTTCTCTCTTGATACTTCATGGAAGAACAACAGGCGAAACTTATCTTACCTGGAAGTCTGGCGATTGTGGGATCAAGGCACCTTCTCGATACCATTGAATCGTCGGTTTAGGCTTTGTCGGACTCACTTGAGTCTTGAATTGAGCCGGCTGTCCTTCAACAACTATCTGATCCTTAAGAGGTGTCAATTTTGGCAGAACGTCAGCTGTATCGGGTGCTAGTCAAAAATAATATAAAACAATGATTTCTTAATTGTTTAATATATTAAAATAAAAAAAGACATAAAAATAAATTCGATTTTTCCTTTTCTCTTACCGAGAACTCTGAGATTGGCAGATGTCGTAACATCACCAGCGGGATTTTTAGCGATGCATTTATAAACACCTTCGTCTTCGGGGAACGCTTCAGAAATTCTCAGAGTACACAAATCACCTTCCTTCTGCATTTGGAAATACTTGGACGGTTTGATTATCTACGCAAATGCGATAAATATTCAAATTAAATTTTCTATTAGAGAAATTTGCATGGTATTATAATCACAATGCTGTGGATACCTTATCGGCTTTTTTCCATTGCACAGTCGGAACAGGCTTTCCTGTAATTCTGCAAGCGAAAGCAACAGACGTTCCTTCTTTGATAGTTTGATCTCTTAGTGGTTCCAAGACGGTTGGTGCTTTTTCCACCGTCGGCGTCGTGGGTTTCGCGACTTTTGTCGGCGATTGAGGCCCGCGAACGGTACATTCAGCTTCGCAACGCGCTTCTCCAGCGTTGTTAATTGCAACACATTCATATTTGCCAATATCTTCCGGTATCGTCTCTAAGATCAGAAGTGTGTAAATGTTGTCTTCTTCCAAAGTTTTGTAACGGATATCTGCCGTTATCTTCTTGCCATTCTATAATAAAGAAGTATTCAAATTTAAATTCGAATTTAAATTTCTTGCTTTCTGATGCGCTACGATTGCACGTGTAAAATTATAGTGAATATATATCGCATCTCTTACCTTAAGCCAATAAACATCTAAAGGCTTGGTGCCAGTAATTTTGGCATCAAATCTGGCGAGCTGTCCAGTGGCTACAGAAGTAGATTGAATTGTAGTCAAGAAACTAGGTGGCACCGCGCCACCTCGGCCAGGATGTCTTCTACGTTCTTCCACAACCAAATTGGCGCTGCATTTGGCTTTTCCTCCTCTATTCTCAGCAATGACGGAAAAGACGCCGGAATCTTCCATAAAAACTTGTCTGATAATTAATATCGATTTCGTGCTGAAGGTATAAATTTGAAGGTCGGCCGAATTTTGTATAGGAAAATCTTCGCGATACCATTTGATGGTCGGCAATGGATCACCATCGAATTCTACTTCAAATTTGGCCTGTTCTTGCTCAAATGCTCTGCACGGTTGAATTTTTTTCGTGAAGACAGGCGGTTTGGCAGGTTTTACTTGTCCTTGAACTACACGTTCCTGTGTCTTCGCTTTATGTTCAACCTCTGTAGTCTCCGTTGCCGTGATCTTTCTCGTTATTTCCAAGTCACCCTTGACTTCCTTTTGCGTTTGTTTTTGTTTAGCTACGTGAACTTCGCGACCATGAATTGTGGATTCAGACGGTTCTGGGGGATACTTTCCAGTGACTTTAACGTGTTCCGTGTCTATGTCCACTTCGGTAACAAACGGCTTCTTCACATATTTTGGAGGTGGTTCCACGGGTTGTTGAGGTTGTTCCTCCCTAGTTATGACAAATCAATGATTATTATCACCATTCGTCAAATATGTTGATAATACATATTTTATCTAAAATAATTTTATTGCATTACTTACAAATTCTCTTCGTACTTTTGAGCCATTCCCTTTGCTAGAGAATGTGCAACGACTTTGTCGCCAGGAATAGCAAACTGATGCGAGGCCTCCCTTAATCTGGTTTCTTTAAGCACTTGTTCCTCCTCAAGGTTCATCAACTTATTATAATAGTCCTCGTTCTTCTTGCTCTTGACAGATTTTTGCCATTCAGTTTCAGGCTCTTTAATGACTTTATGACCAAGATGCTCTGTTGCAATTTCGATGCCTTGGGAAACACTTTGGTGGCGTTCATCGAATATGCGCTCCAATTCTGTGTTCTGTCGCTCGGTCTGGTACTGTGTTAGCCCATAATCGTACCAGGCTAGAGAAATAATATGTTATACCTGTGTGTTCCTGTGTGTATGTGTGTGTCTCGTACTCGATAAAAACGAGACGTGCATACTTTGAGCGGATATATCGATTTATTGATCTCGACAAATACAATACAACGTCCTTCGATAAGATATTTGTGCAAGTATTAGTGTTTGCATACATCTTTGCTAAAAAATGTAGCAGATCACTTATTATGATTTATTAAAAAATCGAAATCCATAAAGTAAAACGTCGCATTCTTTTTAACCAATAATAAAGTCTAACCGAAAATCCCACGATATTTAAGACACAGTACGTGAATGACGATGCAACACATATCGACGACACCTAAATAATGGGGATCGAGCTGGATTTGGAAAATTCAAGTGGTTAACACATATCTGAAATTATTTTGCTGCGAACATATTATCGAAAACACTGTTGGGTTAAATATTTTTTTATGAACGTGCTTTCCTTCGTATTATAAGAAGGCTTTGTTTCAGATTTAAAAAGAATAAAAAAAATCTGCTGCAAAGTTATTCTAATTATAATTATATAAATTTGCATAACTTGAACTTTGCTTTGATGAATTAGTTTTAATATATCAATCGCTTTTTATTTTTCGTGCGAGATGTCAAAGGATGGTAAATGAAACGCGATAAGGAAATGCATATCCCAAAACAGAAAAAGAAAAAAACAGCACATTAAATAGAGATTAAATCAAGATGATTAGGATTAAATTATATTGATTGCGCAATATCGAGAAATAGGGAAATCTGCTCATCTGTTTACTTTCTACAGACAATATCTTAAACAAATTACTTTAATAGCAATAAAGTGATACGTTTTATGCAACGTGAATAAGCAAGTATTAACGAATTATCTTCAATAGATAAAAATAATGTGAGAAATATATACGAGCTCGTATATAATAAATAAAATAAATAGATGAAATATTTTATAATGATCTTACAACACATTATGTGAGCAATAAACCCGTTTTCCCGAGCGCAACAATATCACATTTATGAAATAAAAAAAACATTAATAAAATATAAAACAATACGAATGTTCTTCCGACGATTATTTTCCATACCTGAATGTCGATGTGAAAAATCAAGTATACGATACCTTTGATTTTTCGCCCTAATATTTCCGTCGATATTCCCAATCACGATGAAGAAGAAGGAGAAGCAGAAGAAGCTGGCGAACTCAGGATCATTTTCAATAGCTTTGGAATGCCAAGTGGAAAACGGGAAAGGAAGGGATTATGTTTGAACGGTTTTAGAGTGTTTTTTTTGTATTCGAATCGAATGCATGTGTCGTATCGATATATATTATATGTACTGTGTTTCGGTTGTTCGATATTTTCCAATTCACGCTCGCATCTTGCGAATCGTCATTGGAGGTCTAACCGCTTCGTTCATTTTCACGTGTAGTCTTTTTTTGTATCATTGTAATTCGTTCAAAATTGTTGTTCTTCTGCGCATGAATTCTTCGCGATGCAGCTTTTTTTCCGTTTAATGTAGAAAATTATTAATTAATTAAATTTGCATTTGCCATAAATTTATATTTCATATACTTGGCGCTCTGTCGAATGCATCTATACTAAATATACTTTTATACTCTGTAAGATTTAACTTTTCATTTTGACACGAAGAATTCATGGCCGAATGTGTGTATGATAGTCGGAATGTAAACTTACGTCTTGGAGAATTTTTCAATACACCGCGGTAGTCGTCACTTCGTTGCTTGACCGTTAGAGTTGTTTCTGTATGTGCTTCGCCAACGGAGCTTCTTGCAATCACTTCCACCTTGCCGTGATCGTATTGTCTGGTCTTTGGGATATCAAGATGATACATACCATCGTACGTTAATTTATAGCGGGATCCCTGTGGGAAAAAAAGGAATAAGTTCGGTATAATAATATTATAAACGTATTTTCTTGAAAAATTGTCGACATCGTTATTTAACGTAATTTCAGGATATTCCTGAGGAAACTCACATTAACTACTGTGTGACCATTGATGATCCACATAACTCGAGGCTTCGGATATCCAGTAACTCGACAGCAAAATCTGGACCAGTCGCCTTCTTCAACGGTTACCACTTCTGGTTTGCTCACGAAAACAGGCGCCGAACGTACTTTCTCTTCTTCACCTTCCTCTTCAGGTACACTGCAAAATCCGAATAATTTTTTAAACAGTGCTCGTTTCGTGTTGCCGTAACAATTTTCAAATCAATTATAGGCAAATATATCTCTTTTATTCGGGAAACAATTTATCTTATCTTTCTTGAATATAAATAATAATTCAAAATATACATAAAAATAAATAAATGCTACGCATCTTATTATGTATGTATTCTTTTATTCTTATTGTTAAAAGAAATTATCTCATATATACGAATAATATGCAAAATAAAATCTTACATTTGCCATGCCGCTTCCATTTCTCTGATCTTCTCAATACTCTTCATGCCTTTTGGAAGCTGAGATTCGTAGATAATTCCAGGTTTTCCCGCGGTTCTAATTATAGCTCTGGTCTCGTCCATTCCATAAAGATTCGTAGCTCTGCACAAATACTCGCCACTGTCTTCTGGATAGACCCAACCAAAGTTCATCGCTACATAGCCAAAGTCATAGATAGGTGTAAAACGATTTTTGTGAGGTAATGGTTTTCCATTGAAGAACCATTCGACCTTCATATTTGGATCGCCCACGGGTGCTAATTGACATTCGAATTTGGTGCTATTCATTTCAACGAGCTCGGTCTGATCTTGAATCTGCGTGACGAAGCGAGGCGGCTGTTTTTTGTCCGCGTCATATAAATCGTCCTCGGTTAAATGAATTTCCGACGTATATTTTTTAATTGTCGCTTCCATCTGCATCAAGGCCTCGGATTTTTTCATACCCTTAGGTACTTGATTTTGCAAAATAATGCTTGGTAATTCTGTGAAATAGAAATTTAATATGAATCCACTTTAATAATAATTAATCTGGGTAAAATAGAAAATGTACAGAAATAAAAATCGTACTCTTGCAAGATATGGCAGCTCGAGTAGTGTCTTCTCCGAGATCATTGACGGCCTTGCAAACGTATTCACCGGAATCCTCGGGATAGACGTACAAGATATCCATCGATACGAATCCCATATCGTATACTGTTCTGTATCTATGCCCAGCGGGTATCAATTTACTATTTCTATACCATTCGATGCGTAAATTAGGATCGTCCTTGGGCTCCACACGGCATTCGAATCTGACCGGTTCACCCTCATCGATGGTTGCTGATTGAATCTGCGTGATGAAATGCGGCGGTTGTCGCGGCGCTTCTTCCGCGGGAGCTTGAGATACCGGACCTCGCTCGAGTTCTTTCAGCTTCTCGCCGCTCATTCCCGATGGCAATTGAGAATCGAAATCTATCGTTTTCTTGGCTGCAAAAAAATTATTATTATAATAATATATTATAATAATATAATAATATAATAATATATTATATATTATGTTTAATATTATATAATATATTATATAATATATTATATATTATATTTAATATTATATATTATATATTAATTATATATTAATTATATATTATATATTAATATATTATAATAATATAATAATATATTATAATATATTATTAATTTAGAAATATCTTAAACATCTGGTAATTGCATAACTTACATTTGCAAGTGATGGTGGCCTTAGTAGTAGCGGACCCCCATTTATTGGTGGCTCTGCAAACATATTCGCCGCTGTCTCGCGCGTATGTATACGACATATCCAGCGATATAAATCCGAAATCATTAATCTGATGAACTCGAGAGCCGGTCGCGAAAGGTCGGCCGTTGTGGAACCAATCGATGCGCATACTAGAATCACCTACAGGCTCGACTCTGCAATCGAAGTGACTCGGACCAGCTTCTTCAACTTCGATGTCTTTAAGTTCGACAGTGAATCTTGGTGGATTCGGTGCTTCTTCCTCCGCTAGAATCTCATCTCGCTTATATAAAGACTCCTCCAATTTCTGAATGCTTTCCGTACCGGTCTTGAAGTTGCTCGGCAACTGTGGCTCCAAAATAATACCTTGACGTCCGCGAACTTGAAGTTTACACGATACCGTGGCTTCGCCGTGGCGATTGGTGGCTTTACAAGTGTATAGACCGGAATCACGTTGATAACAATTTGCAACTTCCAGAATAACGAAACCAAAGTCGTGAATCGTCTTGATTCTACTACCAGCGAGAAGAGGCTTGCCGTTGTGAAACCATTCGACTCTCATACTAGAATCATTAATCGGTTGCAGTCGACATTCAAAGTGAGCAAGAGAATTTTCCGTTAAAGTCAGATCTGAAGGGGTCGTAATAAATTCTGGCGGTCTCCCGGTGTCATCCTCAGGACTAACTTGACCCGGAACGGTTCCGAGGCCTTCTAATTCGGCGATCTTATCAATCGTACTTTCCATTCCTTTGGGTAGCTGAGACTCCAAAATAATACTACGTTTGCCCGTACATTTCATAGTGCACGTCGTCACTGCCTCACCGTAATCATTTGTCGCTCTACAACTATATTCGCCCGAGTCCTCGGGATAGATAGGAGAAATTTCCAAAATGACGAAACCAAAATCGCAGAAAGTGCGGAAACGAGATCCCGTTCGCAATGGTTTACCGTTCCAGAACCATTCGACCTGTGTATAAAAAATCAATAAGATATAATATAATTATAAAATATGATGTAATGTAAAAAATAATAATGTATAATAATATAAATAATAATATGGTAATAAATTATAATACAAGATAATGTGTAATGCATATATGTATACAGCCATAATATATAAATCAGAATTAAAATAATTTTAACACTCGCCTTTAATTTTGGATCGTCTGTAGGTATTAATCGTGCCTCGAAATGCGCGCTCTCCCCCTCGCGTAGACCATCGATATTACTTAAAGGTACAGTGAACATTGGAGCTTTGCCACGTTCTTCTACAGTTTTTTCGTCTCTCGTGCGTATCATCGAATCTTCGAGATTTTGAATTTTTTCTAGACCGCCTTCCATGCCTTTCGGAAGTTGTGACTCCAAAATAAGATTAGCCTTGGAGAAGCATTTGAGTGATGCTTTCGTAGAATCTTCGCCGTATTTGTTGACGGCTCTGCACTCGTAAACTCCAGAATTCTCTTCGTAACAATAAAGTATGTCCAGGATAACGATACCAAAATCGTGGAAGGTACGATATCGATGGCCGTGAGGAAGTTTTTTGCCATTATAATACCACTCGACCTTTAAATCGGGATCGTTTATCGGAGTTAGTCTAGCCTCGAAATGCGCAGACTGTCCCTCTACAAGTTTCGTAATATCAACGATTTGCGTGATGAATTTCGGTGGTTCGGCGACGGGAGTTGTAGGAATAGTCGCTTGTTCCCCGGTAAAACTCTCGAGTTCCCGTATTCTAGCGAGTGAATCTGGCTGTAGAGAATCCAAATAAACTCCGCTTTTACCGAAGCACTTGATCGTAGCTTTTGTATAATCCTCGCCGTACTTGTTGCTAGCTTTGCAAACGTATTCACCAGTGTCATGAGACATCACTCCGGCGATATCCATAACTACAAAGCCGAAATCAGAAACCATCTTGAAACGCGAAGAATGCCGTAGTGGTTTTCCATTGTGGAACCATTCAACTTTCATGTGAGGATCTCCAACCGGGATGAGAGTACATTCAAAGTGAGCCGATTGACCATCTTTCAGACCCTCCAAAGACTGTATATGCGTTGTGAATTTAGGTTTCTGTCCTTTAGACTTGTCGATGCATTCGAGCTCTACGCTAATCTCTGCTTTACCCCATTTGTTGGTGGCTCTACAGGTATAAGTGCCCGAATCTTCTATTTTCGTTCCAAGAACTTCAAGAACAACCATGCCGAAAGCGTAAACGGTTCTCGTGCGATGACTGGCTTCTAACGCTTTGCCATTATAAAACCATTCGACTACCATGGTTTGATCACCAGTAGGAATGAGAGATGCTTCAAAGTGGGCGATCTCCCCTTCCGATAGATTAGTTAGATTCTCAAATTGTGATGTAAACATTGGCGGTTGACCTTCCTCTTCTCCTGGTGGAATTCCTTCTTGTCGTTTCAAAGATTCCTCCAGATCTTGGATCGCTTCAAGACCTTCTTTACCTTTGGGATGTTGCGATTTTTCAATGATATTTTCCTTTGTGGAACAATAAATCGTTGTTGATGTAAAAGCTTCGCCTGCTTTATTATAAGCCTTGCAAGTGTAAATACCGGAATCGCGCTCGTAAACATCCGTTAAATCTAAAGTAACAAATCCAAAATCGCTAGTCATTTTAAAGCGAGAACCATGTTCTAAAGGTTTCCCGTTAAAATACCATTCGATTTTTAAATTGGGATCATCTTTTGGTTCGACTTGCCCTTCCAAATGTAATGGTTCAGATTCTCCCAATTTAAATTCAGGCATAAGTGGTACCGTCCAGATCGGTTTAGGATATTCGTGTTCAGGACCTTCCTCCGGTCTCCTATATTTCGACTGATAAGCATCTTCTGCTTCTTTCACTTTCTCAAATCCGGCTTCCCCTTGTGGATGTTGTGTCTGCAGATAGATATTTTGCTTGCTGGTGCATTTCAAAGTACCTGATGTCTGCGCGCTTCCTTTCGAATTTGTAGCTTTTACGGTGATTACGCCAGAATCTTCTTCATAAGCGTGAGTCAAATCTAGAGCCACGTAGCCGAAGTCATAAGTGCTTTTAAATCTTGCACCGGTCGGTAAAGGTTTACTATTCAAGAACCATTCAATTTTCATAGTAGGATCTTTCGATGGTTCTACATTGCATTCAAAGTGAGCGTTATCGCCTTCGATGCATTCTACGTTATTCAAATGAGTGATAAAGACGGGTTCTTCGTAAATCGGTTCCGGTTGCTCAGCAGAAATTATCTGAGGCTGTTCCAAGGCATCAATTTTCGGCAAAGCATCCGGATGTAAAGTATCTCCCAATAACCAGTGACGATCGGCAATTTTCAAGCTACAAGTTGATACAGCCTCTCCCAGAAGATTAGTCGCTTTGCAAGTATAAATTGCGGAGTCATCAGGTCTCAAGCCGTTGATCGATAATGTTACCAGACCGAAGTCGAACGTACTACGAAGTCTAGTTCCAGTCTGTAAAGGCATTCCATTTTTAAACCATTCTACTCTCAAATTTGGATCCGCTCGCGGCTCCACTTGAGCTTCTAAATAAACACGTTGACCCTCTACTAGTTTATCGAAGCTTTCAAGATGCTTAGTGAAAACTGGTGCCTGTTGTGGTGTCGTATCGATAAACATTTCTGGTACTTTATTCATTTCCGCTTCCTTCAATTGAATCTTCTGCCATGCGTCCGCTTGTATGCTTTCGGAAGCGATAGCTGAACGCGCTTTTACTTTCAGGGAAATCGACGAAACCGCCTCACCTGCGTTGTTGATCGCTTTGCAGGTGTAAACGCCAGAATCTTCGGGGATAACTTTCAAAATGTCTAGCGTTACGTATCCAAAGTCGTGATTTACGTGAAAGCGTGAACCTAAATAATGATACCCAATAATTTTATTAAATATTTAAATATCAGATATTTGTATTAATATTATAATATTATAATATTAATAATAATTTATTATAAAATAATTTATTATTAAAATAATTTACTATTTTCTTACCCATTTTTAATTCGACTCCATTCATGTACCATTCGAATTTTAAACTCGCATCACCGACAGGAACGACTCTGCATTCATATCTAGCCAATTGTCCTTCCCAAAGTTCTGTTGGTCCGGTTAATAATTGCGTGAAAATCGGTTTATCGAAGACCTTTTCCGGCTCCTCCGGTCGTCCGACTTCCTTGGCTTCCAACTGAGCGATTCTACGTTGTGCCTCCGGATGCTGAGTATCCAATTGTATACTGGCCTTGGCTGTAAATGGATAAATTAAATTTACATAATTATATGAAATTTATCTTGATATATTAAATAACGAAATAAAATCAGACACTCACTTTTAATCTTCATCGAAGCTGTTGTAACCGCTTCACCCAACGGATTAGAAGCGCGACACATGTAAACGCCTTCGTCTTCGTCACGTACGTGAGAGATGTCCAGGGATACGTAGCCGAAATCATGTACTTTCGTAATTCGCGAACCTATAAAAAATATCGTAGGAAATATTAATTTTGAGTGGTAAAAAAACAAATGTGTTATGCGCGTAATATATTCATGCAATCGACAATATTTTGCATTGAAAGTCTCTGATTCTTACTTGTCTCTAGAGGCACTTCGTTTCTAAACCATTCCACTTTGAGCATGGGATCACCCACGGGTATAAGCCTGCATTCAAAGTGCGCAGTGTGACCTTCGGAGATACTATCGATATTTTGCAACGGTTGAGTGAAGACAGGCCGCTGCCGAGTTTGAGGCTCCGGAACATCCGGTCGTTTCCACGGTTGTTGAGCTTCAAGCTCCCGGATCTTGTCCATTCCCTCGGGTCGTTGAGAATCCAAAATAATACTGTCTCGTGGGATTACCTTGAGCTCGATGGATGATACGCATTGTCCTAGCGCGTTGATCGCACGCACAGAATATTGCCCTGCGTCTTCGGGTACGGCGTGACCGATATCTAATGCCACATATCCGAAATCGAAGGTCACGTGGAAACGCGCCGCTGATGGTAAAGGTTTACCATTGTGGAAGAATTCGATTCTCAGATTAGCGTCGTGCAGAGGCTCCACTTGGCATTCGAAATGAGCGGTTTGCCCTTCGTATACTTCAGTCGTGCCCTATAAAAAATATTTTATTTATTATATTTTTTTAGTTATTAGTCTCTAATAACTAAAAAACATTTCACACATTGACTATTATTATATTTAAGGAACATTATATATACATATAATTGCATTACAGTAATATAATTAGTACTAACTCTAAGTTCGGTGACAAATCTCGGTGGTGTCACTGGCGGTTCCTCAATTTCCAATCGTGCGGGATGACCCTGGGCTTCTAATTCTCGAATCTTTTCTAAACCATCCGGATGTTGAGTGTCCAGAAGAATACTTCGTCGTGCTACAATAAAAAAGATTCGTATCTAGTTTGTTTCTCTCTATAATTATATTTTTAGTATTAGCAATTTTTTATGTGTACACTTTTTGGAATAAAATAAATTCAATTCTGTAATAAATATGGATACTGCAAGATTTAATATTTTTTGAGATCTCCTGCGTTTTTTTCGAAGCATAATATAATATTTTCCATGAAAGAACTCCTCCAAGCTTTAATGATAATTTTAACTCTTCTTTATAAAAGTGGTATCATCTATTTAATAAATAGCCTCTTTTTCGTTGATTAATTTGATTAACGCCGACGCATGTTTTCCAATTTTTCATGGATACGAATTTAGATTTCGGATATTGCATGTTTCTTGCTGATAATTAACACAAAATCAATATCTTAAATTAACATGAGACTTTATACTTACAGCTGACTTTAATAGTACAGGTATTAACGGCTTCGCCGGCCAAATTGGTTGCTTTACACATATAAGTACCGGAATCTTCGGGATAGATATATAAAATATCGAGAGCCACGTAACCAAAATCGTGTGTAGTGCGGAAGCGATGACCAGTTTTAATTGCGACTCCATTGACGAACCTATTAAATGTCAAGAAAATTTAATCAATTAATCAATCGAATTAATCCTTTAATATATTTTAATGCTTTTTCTTATTCATGAATATACCATTCAATTTTCAAATTTGGATCGTTAATTGGCTCCACGCGACATTCCAAATGAGCGTGCTCGCCTTCCTTGAGATGATCCAGATTGTTTAGCGGTGTTAAGAAGACAGGTTTTTGATGAATAACCTCTTTTTCAACTTCTTCTTTGATTTCGACAGTTTCCAACTCTCGAATCTTTTGCAAACGTTGAACATCCAACGTGTCAAGATATAAGCCTTGTTTTGCTATTTGCATAAATCAAAATAATTGATAATTGTACCATCATTTTTTTTATATTAATTAAATTAATAATTTATTTAAAAATTTGTTTACACACTTATCAATTTTGAGAAATAGAAAGATTGTTTCGCACTTTTTTCTCTCATTTGTTTAAAAAAAATATTTCAAATATTTATATTATATAACGGGCGCGTTCGCTAAAATAATAGTTCCATTTTATAAAAATGCATAAAATACCACTTACAATCTACGCTGATTACACAGGTAGTAACAGCCTCGCCGACCGCATTCCTCGCTTTACACATGTAAGTACCTGAGTCTTCGGGATAAGCGTAAAGAATATCAAGAGCGACATATCCAAAGTCGTAGGTCGTTTTGAATTTATGTCCCTGAGGAATCGGACGTCCGTCTCTGAACCATTCAACGACCATCGTTGGATCATTTACGGGAGTCAATGTAGCTTCGAGATGAGCGTTTTTGCCTTCCGGTAAATGTTCAATATTTTTCAAAGGTCGTCCGAAAGCAGGCTTCTCGGCGATAATTGTATCTTCTTCGATTATGCGCTTATATCTCGAATCGTCCTCAAGATATTGTATTTTCTTCAATGCGGTCTCATGCTGTGTGTCGCGAATAATCGATGCTCGAGCTAAAAAGCGATTTTTATTCGATGTAACAAAACAAAGAAGGAATCGAGATGCGAAATATAAATAAAGCAAAAAATTACGGCTTTCTAATGTGAAAATTATAATTTTTAAATTGTGATGATTGTAGATGAAATGATAAATTTAAGGTGTTTATAAATTATGTAAAAAAAATGATTAATGTAAGAAAGTTAATGCCCTGTTGTATGTACATGTATGTAAAGCAGGGGAAATATCATGAAATGGACAACTACGAAATACTTGACACGCAAAAAACGCGTTCTTGTACTCACATTTCACGTCGAGATTAATCGAACTTCTTGCCGATCCCAATTTATTGGTAGCCTGGCAAGTATACGTGCCCGAATCCTCGGCATATACGGTCAACACATCCAACGATGCAAATCCAAAGTCGCAGGTAGTTCTATACCTGTGACCGGTGGATAATGGTTTACCATTATGGAACCACTCCACCTTCATGTTGGGATCAGGATAAGGTTCTATGCGACACTCATAGTGTGCGCTTTGACCTTCGACTAGACTGGTAGGTCCATTCAACTGGACCGTAAAGGACGGCTTTTCTTTTACTATGATCTCTTCTTCTTCTCGACGTTGATATTTCGAGGTATCTTCCAAGGCTTGGAGTTTCGATAAAGCGCTTTCGTGTTGTGATTCAAACTGCAAGGCTGCCTTGGCTGCATTTTAGAAGAATTCGTGTAGTTGTGTACGAGTCGTGTATAAAGGGAAATTGCATATAATTCAATGTTTTTGTAAAACAACAAAAATTCTCAATCAAATTGCGATATATTGCATGTGAGTAGATACTTATTTGCAAAAAATAACAAATAAGTTTAGCGAAATAAAACATCAAAGCGATAATAAAATATAAAAATATACAATCAGCAGTGTTATATAGCGGTTTGTTATATATCTCAAACACCATTTTAGTTTAATAGCAAAATTATAGCGTGTAATTAATAATTAATGTCGAGAAAATTTGCGTAATTTGTGTAAGTACTGTCAATTATATTTTGTAAATTAATTTGCATATTGTGTAAAATATATATATCATATGTTGTACCTGAATTGTACTGAATTGTAATTGAGTTTATATTAAGTTTATACTTACATTGAACAAATAATGTTGCTGAAGTAACCGCTTCCCCGAGCTCGTTTGTCGCACGACACGTATAAGTGCCTGAATCTTCGGGATTGACATACTTCATGTTTAAGGCAACGTATCCAAAGTCATGCATAGTCGTTACACGATTTGCTTTAAAAGTAAAAAATAATAAAGAACATATTTTTAAGGAATTTCATTATATATAGATTGACATTTTTTAATATTATAAGACGTTGGATATTTACAGGCTGAAATAGGAACTCCATTACGCAGCCACTCCACTTTGAGTTTGGGATCTCCAACCGGAATGACACGTGCTTCGAAATGCGCTGCCTGATTCTCAGCAACACGGAGATCTTTTATCGGTAACGTGAAGACAGGAGCTTGCGTAATAATTTCCTCGGTTGTTGTTTTGCGTTGATGACGGGACGTGTCCTCCAAAGTGCGAAGACGTTGAAGTGTTTCCTCATTTTGAGTCTCTGTATAGATTGACTTTTTGGCTGCGGATAACAGATAATGAATTAATTCCATTATTGATGTTGAAACTAATTATTGAACAAATTTGAAAATAGTCAAGAGCTTACAGTGAACGATAGCAGTTGCAGAAGTGATAGCTTCGCCAATAATATTCTTAGCTCTGCAAGTATATGTTCCAGAATCTTCGGGATATGCATACATAATATCGAGAGCGACGAAACCAAAGCTGTTCGTTTCGACAAATCTCGAGCCCGCTTTCACCGGTTTATTATTGTGGAACCATTCAATTTTCATCGTTGTATCGGACACTGGAATTAATCTGCACTCGAAATGCGCTCGCTGACCTTCTTTTATCTCGACATTGTTTAACGAAGTCGTGAAAATGGGCGCCTGAGTAGTGGTTTCTTCAATAACCTCTTGTCTTTGATATTTAGATCTATCTTCAAGATAATGAATCTGTTCAAGTCCAAGCTCATTTTGCGTGTCCGTTAAGATTTGTGCGCCCGAGCGACATGTTAAGATGCAGCTTACTTCGTCGCTGCCTACCAGATTAACGGCACGACACGTGTAAGTTCCAGAATCCTCAGCAATCAGATCAATTACGTCCAATGCAACGTAACCAAAGTCATGAATCGGACGGAAACGATGTCCTGTAAATTGATTTGCACAAGATTAAATATAATATATTTATTAAATATAATATATTTAACGGATGAACTTTCTGTTGATAAAATTAAGAAACACAATTGGATAATGATGTGAACATGTATTTGTTGCTATTGTTATTAAAGCGGTAAGAATAATAAATTACCTATCGTTACTGGACGGCCATTCTTGAACCACTCGACCTTTAAATTCGAATCCGTTACCGGCTCCAATTTACACTCGAAATGAGCGTGATGCCCTTCTCGAAGATTTTCCTGGTTCTTCGGTTTCGTAATAAATTTCGGCTTCACATTTACAACCTCGTCGACGAGTTCGTGTCTCTTATATCGCGAAGCATCCTCCAAATATTGTATTCTTTCCAATCCCTCGGGATGTTGAGATTCCAAAATTAAATCCTTTTTTGCATGTACTCTTACGGAACACGAAGTAACTGCTTCGCCGAGCTGATTTCTGGCCTGACAAGTGTATACGCCAGAATCTTCAGGATATACGCCGAGAATATCTAAAGCCACGTAATCAAATTCGTAAGATGGTCTAAATCGATGACCAGTTTTAACCGGTCGACCGTTGACGAACCACTCGACTTTCATGGTCACGTCACCGACCGGCTGTAGACGACATTCGAGATGAACATTAGTCAGTTCTACTGTTTCGATATTGTGCAAAGGTCGAGTAAACTGAGGTGCCTGCATCACAGTAACTTCTTCTTGTTGAGTTTTGCGATATCTATATGAGAAAAATAAAACGAAAAAATAAGGATAATAATACACACACAAGTAAATTGCATGATTTACAAAATATATTAAATAAAAGCGAACCTCGATGAATCCTCCAACATTTGTATCTGTTCGAGAGATTGTTCGTTCTGCGTTTCGGTGACAACATCAGATCTTCCGATGACTCTCACGCAAGCAGAGGTATGCGCGGTACCCAGATGATTGGTAGCTCTGACAGTATATTCGCCGGAATCGTAAACAGTGGCGTGTACTATGTCGAGGGCGACGAATCCGAAATCGTAATAAGTCCTGAATCTGGAGCCAACCGTGACCGGCCGTCCGTTTTGGAACCATTCGACTCTCATCGTTGGATCGCCCATCGGTTCCAAACGACACTCCAAATGAATATTCTTGCCCTCGCTAACCGGTTTAGGATCACTCAACGGTTGGATAAATATCGGTTTTGATTTGGAGATTTCTTCGATATGATAATGCGGTTCGATGAACTTGGATTCTTCTAAGCGTTGAGTCTTCTCATAGGTGCCGCGATGCATGCTGCTAGTATCTATGCTAGAACGCGCTGCAAAAATTAATAAAATGTATTAATTTATTATTTTTGCAATTTTTATCAGAGCTTTCAGCTATATAAATAATATTAGTTGTATATCTTACTTTCTACGGTCATGGTGGCAGATAAACGAGCTTCTCCGCTAGAGTTTCTAGCCACAACGGTATACGTGCCAGCGTCTTCGGAACGAACCTGAAGAATGTCAATGGCGACGTATCCAAAATCATGATACGTCTGAATTCTATTAGCAGCAGTGATAGGTTTGCCGTTGTGATACCACTCGATCTTCATGCTTAGATCGCTTTGAGGTTCCACGCGCGCCTCAAAGTGCGCTCGTTGGCCCTCCACGATCTTATTCGTGCCTTTAAGATTGCCTAAGAATCGTGGTGTCTGCGTAATCTGCGTTTCTTCCTGAATCTGTCGCGTATATCTGCTCGAATCCTCGAGAGATTGAATTTTTTGAAGACCGGTAGGATGCTGGCTATCGTAAATAATATCATTCTTACTAATTACGCTTAATTGAGCGGTAGTATGAGCCTCGCCAGCCCTGTTGTAAGCTCGGCAAGTGTATACGCCGACATCGTGTATCGTTACATATTTTATAGTCAGCGCCACGTAACCGAAATTGAAGAAGGTTGTAATTCGAGAACCTAATTTCGAGAACGTCTCATGAATATATTATAGATTTAATGACTTAGTGTACGTTTACGCGAATCGAATTACGTTACTCACTAGCTTCTACAGGTCGTCCATCCTTGAGCCACTCGACACGAAGATCGGCGTCACCGACTGGTTCGAGGCGCGCTTCAAAATGAGCAAATCCGCCTTCTCGTATGCTGCTCTGATCTTTAATAGGCGATTTAAATTCCGGTGGGCTGCTCGGTTCAGGCTGCTCCTGCACATATTTTTGATGCATCGCCTGTTGATACGCTTCCAATTCCTCGGCAGCCTCGATGTATCTCAGTTGCTCGGGGATACCCAAGTCTGTTGTTACGCTTGTTCGCGCTATGTAATCATTTCAAAATTAATTTTAATATCTGGGAATAATGAAAAAATACCGCTAAATACCGCATAATTATTTGTCACATTATAACTCACCAAAGACACGGAGAGACGCGGAGCCGATGGCCTCTCCCAAGCGGTTCACAGCTCTAACGGTATAAGAACCTGCATCTTCAGCCCGTAGGTGCATTATATTGAGTGAGACGTAACCGAAGTTGAAGATGCTAGTGATTCTCGAACCTAAAAAACGATAGTTAGCGAATATTAATACTTTAATATAAAAATTTTAATATTAAAATATCTTTTTCATCTTTTATTTTTAATAGTTTCATCGTAATCATGTTTCTCCGGATGTCGATACTCACTGGCTGTGATTGGTTTTCCATCCTTGTACCACTCCACTTTCATGGTGGGGTCGCTAACAGGTGTCAATTGCGCCTCGAAATGAGCGTTTCGACCTTCCTGTAGCTCACCAAGATCCTGGAGCGGGCGGATGAAAACCGGCCGCTGTGAAGAGGTCTCCTCCACGCTCTCCTGCCTTTGGTACTTGCTGTAATCTTCGAGCTGCTGGATGTACTGGAGACTGTCGGGGTATTGGCTCGCTTGTTCAATCGTGGCGCGTGCTAATCAACGAGAAATTAAGCTTAAAAAATTAGCTTACAATGCGAATAAATTGCACAATTGCAAATAAAATACTTTTTACACTTACGGGTTACGCTGAGGGTGGCTCGAGAATCGGCGACTCCGGTAGAGCTCACGACACGGCACAAGTATTCGCCGCTATCTTGAAGAACGATGCTAATGAGATCGAGTGAGATAAAACCGAATCGAAAGATGGAAGTCGCCCGGGAACCTGAAAATGCACGTCATCATGAATTAAATTGATTCGACACTCTAATCGATGATATAAATGTTATATTATACTTACTCGCATCGAGTGCTTTGCCATTAACATACCACTCCACCCTCATCGTGGGATCGCCCACCGGTTCGATTCTGGCCTCGAAGTGAATTCGTCCACCTTCGATTTGATGAACATCCTTTAAGGGTATAATGAAACGTGGCGGCGGATAAATTTTATCTTCTTCAGGAGGCGGCAAGTAAGGCTTGGCACGTTCCACGTGTCTCAAATAAATCACTTCGGGGCCAGGCGCTGGTCTACAATTTATTCGCGTCATTTTATTTTCTTATTATAAGCGCATTATGTACAAATTACACATAATGAAAGAATTTAAAGAAAAAAATGGAAAATATCGATTAATTTGTTAATTTTTGCTAAATACTCAAAGAGTCTCTTACTCTGGTTCGATGACTTTCGTTGGTCGGGGTAAGTTCAGGCGTCTTGGTTCCGGGGCCGTTCCTTTTGGCGTCTCGACGAAGAGCCGCGCTCGTGTCGCGGTGGAACCGGCTATGTTTTGCGCGGTGCATTGGTACCAGGCTGCATCGGAGAACTTGGCGCATGGAATATCCAAGGTCGAGGTTCCGCTGCCATCGCTCGACAGACGAATTTCGGGGCTAGGCGTTATCGGTACGCCGTCCTATCAAAAAGTCATCGGTGTCAGAATAATTAATACGATGAATTTGTAATTAATACAATGAATAGAACTTGAAAATAATACCTTTTGCCACGTGATGCGTGGAATCGGCGTGCCGACTGCGCGTGCCATAAAGACAACGGGTTCTCCTTCCTTCACGCTTGTTGTAACGAAACGTTCGACAAATTTCGGGGCGATTACCTGCTCCTTCTCGATAACATTCAAATTGCATTGACAGGAAGTTTCGCCAGCTTTATTCCGAGCAATGCATGTTACTATTCCGGCATCGGTACGACTCACATTCGTAATCATCAATGAATTGTTACCGGATTCATTTACAAGGATTTTATGAGTCATGTCATTGACGACTTGTTGACCATTTATGTACCAAGTGACTTCGGGATACGGACGACCAGTTACGCGACAGTCAAATCTGAAAATAATACATAACTCGTTAGTATTTCTGGCTAAAAGAAAAATTAAAAAGATAGAAAGTCGAGACATACCGCGTCATCTTGCCTTCGGTAGCTTCTCTATCCGTGATGGTGCGAACAAAATTCGGTGGCAGAACTTTGCTAGAATCGATAGATTCGGTCGATTCCACTTGTTGAGTCTTGATAAATTCTCTTTGATGCGCTTGATAGGGAACTTGATCTACTTGATCGCTGGATTCAATTGCCAGGTAAGCGGAGCTAACGGTGCAACCTTGAGGATTTTCAGACAGTAATGTATAATGACCGCTATCTTCCGGCAGGGCGACTCGGATTCGTAAGGTAGCCTGTTGATTCGAATAACTCGTCTCCACGCGTTGGGAATCTCGGATTCTCTGGCCATTCTTGAACCATGTTAACTGCAGCAACATATGAGCATAAGTAATTTTTAATTTAACGTTGTATTAAATAGTAGTAAATTTAACGTTGTATTAAATAGTTTTTATAAAAAATATCGGAGACAGAAATAATTATAGAATTAAATAATAAAATAGTAGAATTGAATAGTAAAATTAAATATAATATAATACGTGTAATGCTCTTTCGAAACTCACTCTCGGTTTAGGATTGCCGGTTATTTTTGCAGTGAAGACAGCATCCGATCCTTCGATGAGCTTTGAATTTCTCGGTTTCTGAGTGATTTGCGGAGGGGCAACTGGTCCTAAGGTACGATCGACTGTCGTAGAAATTTGCAAATCAGTTTCACCCACAAAACGGCGAGTAATCGATTCGCGAAACTCCGATTCGCGCAATAATCTGTATTCGAAAGTATCAACCTACGCGTTGAAAGAGTACAAAGTGTTAGTTTAAACATCGTTATTCTATCAAAGAAGGCAAAGAATCTAATTATAACACCTTAAAATCTTCGATGCTCGTAGTTGTGCCATTGACGTAACTTCGTTTATCTATTGTTTGTTGATAACTGCGTTGGAAGACTTGACTGCCGGTTTGCATTTTTTGTTCACTCAGCTGAGTGCTTTGCGTAAATTCCTTTTTATAACTATCCGCCAGCTGTTGCGCTGGAGGACCGAATCCTTCTGGTTGTATGTAAACTGAGCAAATTGCTTCGCCTGGAAAATGAAGAAAACGATTGTCCCATCATTTTATTTTAATATCGATTTATTCTATTAAAATGTTCAGAGAAAAATAAAAAGAAAAAATATATCTAAGAATAAAAATTAAATTTTCTGACGAAAGAAATCTCACCATATTGATTCTTTGCACTGCACGTGTACTCGCCCTCGTCACCTGGACCAATCTGATTAATTTGGAGAGTGACAATTCCAGTATATTCGTCATAGGACATACGAATCTTTCGTGATTCTAGCAACGGTATTCCTTTATGCGTCCAAGAAACCGTTGGTTTTGGATTACCTCGGACGCAGCCTTCGAAGATCGCGTTGCCACCCTGTGCGAATCTTGCATTTTTAAAGATTCGCTCGAAAATTGGCGGTGATGGATCGCCAGGTTTACCGGTAAATCTGCACCAAAAATCACATTAAAATAACAATTATATTTCCGTTGAAAATATAATTAAGTTATAATTAAGTTATGATTAAGTATATCATGATGACTTACACTGGTACCGTTGGCACCGTTTGCGTTACGATCTCCCCTTGAACTGCGAAAAAAATAAAATGTTTTAATTTTAATCCAGTTTTAAGTAAATAATGCGAATATTAAAATTATCAAAATAATAAAATAAATTTATGTAAAATCGTGTATGTATTCGATCCGATTATTTTCAGGTCACAGAACTATATAAACTCCTTTATGCTATTTGTAATGGACTGCTTTCGAACTAATGAGTAAATTGGTTTAAATTTACGGTGCGTCCCGATGTAGACATAACTTAATGAAAAAGTGCGGCGTCGTCATCGCGCGTAACGGCGACAGGAAAAAAACGGCGTCAACGGTTCGTTTCCTCGATTCGTTCTACCCTAATTGGAAAGTACGACAGAAGAATTATACATCAACAAGGAAGATATGCGTATACGCATAAAAACCGAATATATAGAATGATTTAAATACGACGAGCATATATATAGTTTCGTTTGATGAATGACATTTTAAAAGATGACTAATAGTTACATATTTTTTTCTAAGTGATAAAAAAATATAAGAGTGAAATTAAATTTATAATATAAAAATATCATTTCATGTGTGTGTGATTTTAACGGATATTGCTCTCTAAATGGCTTGCGTCTCTACAAATCACCTACAAAGATTACCTCTGAAGCAAAATTTATCATATAGAGGGAGAGAGAGAGAGCCTTCTAAATTCACATTTAAATTTAATTAATTTATTAGGCTAATGAATTAATGCCTTCATGATTAAAACTCATCATTTTTGCTATGTGCAGCTACGCATCGTTCGCTTCGCGATCCACGAAAGCCGCGAAGGGGCCGCGAAGGAGGCGAACGAGACGTAAGGTAACGCACACTCTTACGTTACGAACACAGGATCGTATTTTTGCATTCGGATGGGATCACGTTACCGTGAGCCATTTTAGGCGCAACTATCTTTGCTCGACGCTGAGCGCCGCGACGTGCGGCGTCGCGACGCGTATACGCCTCGTGCCCGGACCAATCTCGTTTCCCGTTACGCAAAGGTAGTCACTGACCAAAATAAAATCCGAGTCTAACGCTCTCTCTCCTCTTCATCTCGCGTCTGCATCTACTTTATGCGAGTGTTAATACATTTTATATATTTTTGCATATCAAAATTTCGAACTTGAAACAACCGTGTTGTCTCTTTCCCCTCTCTCTGTTATTATTCCTTTTTTATTCTTCCTCTTCGTCCCCTACTGTCATTTTCTTTTTGATGGATTGTAAGTTTTGTTATCCGTCACACGCTTTGCTGATGACGCCGAGACAGCGATCAGCTGTTCCGAATGAAGTGTCCAAGTTTTGAAAAACTGAATATTAATCGATTTTGCAGAATCTTTTGCACAAGTGAACAGATACATGAGAGATGCGAAGAGAGATCATCGTATGATATTTACTCCATTTAATTTATAAATATATATATGTATATTTTTTCATTAATTAAAATGTGAAACAATATATTTGTATCACAATAGTAGGATTTGTGTAAATATTTTTAATGAAGCTTTTTCACACGTGAATATATTTAATCTTGCATTGCGCAACCAAAGGAAGATAGTTTAACGCTACTAGCGTAACGGAGTCGCTTACTGTACTTCATTGTCTTTTAGTTTTACGCATGTTGAAATATAATCCTATTCATTTCGATGCACATCGATGCAAATAAGATTCATAAATTTGTCAATGTTTATATCATTTGGCAGCCAACAATATGCCAACGCATCCATTATCTTCATTCTTTAACGTATAACGCAGTTGGCAAGTACTCTAGCGAAACTATCATCGATAAAATGGAGATCTAAATCTGTAATCGCGCTATCTTGTATATATCAGAATATTAATTCGCAAAACGAAATATGCGCAAAAACATCATTCCTTAGATTTCTGTAAGAATTTCTAGAAACTTTCTGTGTGACATCATTTATATTTTATTTGTCGTAAAAAACTGGAGCTTTTGATAAATTAGTATAAATATTATAGTGTCGAGAAAAATAAATAAATAAAGAGAATATTATCAAATAAATATAAATATAATTTCGTTTCTTGTTCATTACACACATAATAAACATATAAATAAATGGCCTTTTTATCTTGATCTCTTTTGAAAATTTGGCATCATGCCTATATCGCAACAAGATCATAATAAACGTCTTTCTAAAGAAAATTTTACTTTGAAGATTTTCCAATTATCATACTTTCATCGGCATGATTAAGATAATGCCATCTTTAATTTTTAATTGCGAAATAATAATTTTTTTTAATCGGATAATCAAAAATTAATTTTTGCGATATTTATTAGCACATTAAAATTGCATTTACTCTTTAATATTCAACATTTTAATCTTTAATCTTTTGTATAAATTTTCTGATTAATTTTTGTCTAAGCAAAGATTAAAAAAAAATACCTCAATATAAACAAAATTATAGATTTTATATTATTTCTGTTTAATAATTAAGCATTATAATATATTCAAAATATAATAAGATTTTGATAATATATATTGAGCTGAATATAAAAATTATCTTAATTTCTCTTTAATTGTTTCCGAAATAATAATAAAATCTTTTTCATTCATTGGAATTAGAGAAGATTACTCCAAAATTGTTAACAGGTAACGAATTGTTAACAGAAAAAAATTGTAGAAATTACGTTCAAGACATATGTTTTCTCTTGATGGCGGTCGCGTAACGCAACGTCACCCCTCTTCGGGGGCGCGTGAAAGAATTTTATGAGACGGTCACGTCGAAGTGCGCGAGAACTATCTTTAGAGCTCTCGCACGAACGGTGCTCCTTGTTCAGAAATAGAATATGAGTATATGTTGATGGGATACTCGCCAAAAGTATATCAAAATTTCATCTCATTTCGATAAAAAAAATGATAACATATCGCTAATCTATGAATAAAAATTTTTGCAAGGCAAAAATATATAAAACTTAATTTCATAAATTCACGTGGCATATTTTATAACATGCTTTTTTTCTCTCGAGCTCTTCTTGGTCAATAGATCGTGTTATTCGAGAGTATAATCATCATACATCGCAACTGACCTCTCTGCTGACTGGTAATCTGTTGCCGCGTAATTTGTCTTTCTGTCCGTTGCTGAAGGTATTGTTGCTGTTGTTGTTCCTGCATGATTTGTTGCTGCTGTAGTTTTTGCTGTTCTTGTGACTGTTGTCGCTTCATCTTGGAAAATCCGACAAAGTCACGAGTCGTTCGAACGGCAGAATCGTGGCTTAACGAACTGCTAACTATAATCTAGAAGAATCTACAGAGATCTTCGTATTTATCTCTTTCTTTTTTTCAAAACGTTGCGTTTGTTACTCGCCGAGATTTAACGAACAAACTCTCGACGCACAACGACGGGCAAATCACTCGCACTTATCTCTTTTTCGCCCCGCAATACGCGCAGTATTCTGCTGGTAACCGCGGCTCAGTCCAATCAGTCGGCAGAAATCAAGTCATCGTCAAAAGTCTTGTCCCCGTGATTCTTTAAACCAAGACGTCGGTCGAATGCGAATTGAACGGGTTACGACTTGACGCTTGGCTAAAGCGCGAGGAGATGGAGAGGGTGTTACATGCTTTAGGGTGGGGACGTTCAAAGATACCTACTGCTGAGGAACAAGAGAAATATAGCGTATATGCTAGCGTGACATATTGCAAAAGATTTCAACAATTTTTATATATCACGATATTTAAGAATACGAATGAGTAAGACAATACATTAATGCTATATGCAACATATCATAAAAATATGTGACAAGAAACAGAGAGATTTTTACTCCAAAAATTGGGATTTTAATATTTTTCTGATAACGACTGGCTTTAAAATCGGCTGATACGAAAAAAATATTAAACGCAAAACCCAAATATTGCTCGCTAAAGATATATTTTACAAAGAATCTGTTTGTATATCACCGATTGAAGGAGCGGTAAAAGTCTCACGCAGCGTCCTAGCGCTCACTGACAGCCGCCCACGCATCTGCACATTATTGCCCCCTCCGTGCTTACATCTCTCTTTCGTCGTTCCTCTCCGTGAAGCCGAACACTTCTTAAGCTTGAATGCGCACTCGTAGGTATATTTCTTTCTATGTTTTTCTCTTTTCACCTTCTTCGCGTGTCTTTAGCGTTTCTTCTCTTTATCGAATCTTTATCTATAAACATTCAGATTTTTTTAATTCGCAAGTATGCGTTGATCTGCGATTTTTCTTCCTTTTTTTTCTATCTTTCTCATAATCGGCCTCGATCTGTTCTCTTGTTTCCTTTTTCTCGTAAAATTTGGTAACAAAAATATATATACCCGTTGTATAGGCTCGACCAAGTTTAGCCGCGTGAGCAACCCTTGATCGCGACTCTGAAAATGCATCGTTCAGCCATTACGAACCATATTCTAAATTCGTATGCGCTATCAGTGAGTCTAACAACGTGGGGGATTGCCTCCGTAATACGTAAATATTCTCGTGTAACTACTCGATATGCTTTCGAATATCAAAGATTTGTTTATCTTATTTCCTATTATCTAATAGAAGAATTTAAATATATACTATATATACTTTTTTCTCTATAATATTATAGTATTACATTTAAATTTATATTGGCTACACACACACACACACACACACACACACACACACACATACACACACACACACACACACCCCATACACACCCCACACCACACCTTACACACACCCCATACACATCTCACACACACACCCCACACACCCTACACACGTCCCACACACACACCCCACACCACATCTCACACATACCCCTTCACACCTCACACACACCCCACACACACCCCACAAACACCTCACACACACCCCACATCACACCTCACACACGCCCCACACACGTCCCACACACACCCCACACGCCCCACACACACCCCACACACACACCACATCACACCTCACACACACCCCCATACACACCTCACACACACCCCACACCACACCTCACACACACCCCACACACACACCTCCCACACACCTTACACACGATCCTCACAAAAGCGCCTTCAATCCCTAAAGGGAGGAATAAAGTATACATACATATGTAATAAAAATATAAGCTTAGAAAAGTTTTAAATAATCTATTTGTAAATATTAATACAAGTTGGGAGACGTCGCGCTAAATTTAAAAACATACGCGCACACATTCATGTATACACGCCGAACACACCTAGCACATCTCCCGATTGTTCTTGTAAAATATAAAATTACTAATAATTACAATATAACAAAATAATTCGTTAGTATTATTTAATTCTAAAATCTTTGTTTAATTCTAAGTCTTTGTAAATCATATTACGTTAAATATGCGAAAAGAGTAAATTCAAATAAGAATAAATTGAAATAATAATTACTTCTCATATACATGTATAACATTTAAATGTAATATTTAATAATAGCTTGAAGTTAATTGTATTAATATTTATAAATAGATATTATTCCAGAGATTATTTCAAACTTTTCTAAGTTTATATTTTTATTATTAAATATTAAATATTTGTGAAATATTTTTTTATTCCTTAATATTTTTGTTTTATTTTATTTACTTTTTGTTTTCTATTTTTTAAATTTATTTAATTTTTTTTAACTTTTTTTATTTTAGATTTTTGTTTGTTGTTTTTCATTAATTACTTTTTTATTTTGTAATTAGTGTTGACAATAATCGGAAATATTTTTTTCTTAAAAACTTTTTTTTATATATATAAACTAATTTTTTATATATGAACTATAAAATATTCCATGAAGTATTTATTTTTCGATGCTCTTACTTTAATATTTTTGTGCACAAAATAATGAGAGGAATTAATTGGTGTAAAAAAACACAATTTTCAAGAGAGAAATATGTATGTTTTAATTGTAAATGACATTTTTTTCTTGAAAACAATTATGATTTTTTATATCATTACAATTTATTTTTTACAATTGATTCCTTCATTATATGTACATAAAAATATTCAGGTAGGATCATCGAAAAATGAATATTTTGTGGAATATGTTTTACAGTTTGATTCTGAGGAGGAATTCATTCAAACTTTCTCATAACTTTATATATATCCCATAAAAAAATGCTTAATGGAAAAATACTTTATTATAATATCTTTTAGAAAGCTCTTGAAATAAGCTGCAAGAATCAATAAAAAAGAAGCGATAAAAGTAGACGGTTATGTTTAAAGTTTTCAAAGTGATCTTAATATGATCTTAACGGCACCAGTTAAGGTCTAATTAATGTTCTTTTTCTTTCTCCTCAGAATTAAACAATTCTTGTCTAAAAAGTTTTCTTTTAAAACTTACGAGTTTTGAAATATTTGAGTGGATAAATTAAAATGAGCCATTCTGTATATACATATCATGCACATTTTCCACATTCACAATGGAAATGATCCTGCCTAGCCATTTTGACGAATCGAAGCGAAACATGCTGTTCAGTGCACTCGAGCAATTCATATCCATTAACGATAATCATCTCTTCATGTAATGCTTACTATGCATCGCAATTAATTCGCACATCAGCTTTTTCGCCAATATAAAAAAAAGCGTTAACAGTCATGATGCATGCAACGAAGGAAGTACCTTCGCGCCAGAAACATTGGTACGATCATCAAGAAGGTGGGTCACGCGTGAATCACCACGTTTCATCCAAGATGCCGCATAGCGACGTATCTATTTTGAGATTCTGTGAAATCGGTCGAGATGACGAAGAGTCTTTGCGCATTTCTATGATTCAAATCCCGAACGCGAATGTTTTGAAACCATTAAAAGTAATGCGATCTTTACGTACTTCAGAGGCTTATTGTCATCTATTTCGATCGACGGCGACCATGGTGAGCAAAATTGTCATTAAGAATCGACGCAATCTAATTGAAAATTGTACGTGTGCTTGTTGTGAAGATATTAAAATAGAAGAATAGCCTAGATCAATGTTATTACCTTAGATAAACTTTTCGATTTCAAGTACTCACCGTTTTTCACATTGTGCACTTCATCATGACTGTACAAAGGGAGCTTGATATCCAAACATAAATCATCGATGTCAGTTTTATTCTTCGCGTAGATGGTATCTAATTCATGTCCAATATAATTTGTCTCCTTTATTGCATCGAAATCTCTAGTTGTATTCTCGCGATTGTTTCCTTCTATGAAACTGTTACATAATTTAACGATAGTTTGATAATGAGTGGTATTGAATTGGACGGATTATATTGAGTGATCGATGCAAGTACCTGTAATCTATAGCGAATCCGAAATCGTAAAGAGATTCGTACGGTTGTTTATAATCCGTAGTAGATGTAATGTCTTTATCTTGCGATAGGAATAAATCTCTTAAAGCTACATATTTTGGCGTATCCTGCGGAAATCGTTCGATTATGTATTCCTTCGGATTACGATAAATACCGTATATTGATGACGTTGCGCCTGTAAAAGTAGCAATGGTGTTTGAAAAAATAGAATGATTATCGTTAGTTGCGCAATCGTATCATAAAGAAAATGGATTAACACTCTTTCTTGCTCCCTTTATATACATATATAACATCGCTTGTTTTTCTTTCGTATATTTTTGGATCACCGACTCACATTTTCCTCCACATTCCGCGAGATTATTTTACCACCTATTTTCATACCAGATCATCCGTTTTTCATGCAAGAGATGAATCCCCCCCACAAGTTTAGTAATTTCTAGAAACTGTCGAAAAACATTCTCATAAAACTCGATCATTTATATGCTGGACATGATGTAACATTTTAATCGTTTTCTGGTTTTCTAACTTTAAACTTGTAAGTGTTTTAAATTAAAAAAATACTAAATAAAATTACAATATTTAATTAAATATATAATTTAATTATAAGGTACAATTAGAAAATTATAAGAATTTTTAAAAACGTTTAAATTATAAAAAAGCTACAACAGATTGTTCAGACCCCATGAGACAAATTTTAAAGCTTGATCTCTCTTTAAGAGATTCAATTTTGATAAAAAACTCATATAAGCAGTGGCGCAACATTGCGTAAGGTGTAAATAAAATTTAAAAAAATAATAAAAGAAATAAAAATAAAATCAACAGATTCTCAAAGTATATATGTATATAATTAAAAGATCGAGATATATGATTAATTATTAATAGCCATATTATTAATACTATGTATGAAAGAGAATTGTTTTTAATAAAGAAATAAAAAATTTCCTAAGCTTTATTAGTATTAAAAATTCTCTATTAATATTTATGAGGAACTTATAAAAACTTATAAGGAACTTTTGTCATACTGATATTTGTTCTCTATTCGCGTAGACAAGTAATATAGAATATTCCTTCATATTTACATTACATTAGTTACTTTTATAAAAGATTAGACGCTTTTATTAAATTTCAGTTCACCAATAATGCTACCTCACAATATGCTACACCACAATATTTTAATGCCAAAAGGGAGGCAGTTACGAAGACAGAGTAGAAAAGGAAGGTGGAACACAGGCAAGAATGATGAAATAATTCATTACCCATAAACCATAGCCAAGTTTATATTGTGTAGAGAAAGCACACTTTTTTTATTTACATAGTATATAAGTATCCATATGCGACCATGTATGTGAACAGCAATATTAATAAGTAGTTAACTCCTTGCGAGATATGAAAACATGTTAAAATCTTATTTTGAAAGTATCTTTTTATCGATTTGATAATAATAATTAATCGTTTAATTAATTTGCAGAATGTTGCACTTTTATGAAATTTCTCAAAAAATATTGCTTTGCATAACTGTACCATTATTGATTATACATCTAAATATATGAATTATATCTCCACTATTAATTATCGATGCAAGGAGTTAACAGCATAGTGATTCAAAGCATAGCCGTTCATGTCCCATAGTAGATTCCCATATTTTATCTAGCTGTAAAACATTAATTTCTCATGTTTCAAGCATAGACAATTAATATGGAAATGTGTAAAACTACAAAATAAAAAGCCGTTTAGAACGATCGAATACTCCTACTGCATTTAATGCTTATAAATAAACAATATAATCTTATTATTTTGTTTTTAAATAATTTGACTAGTCCCAATAAAGTATATCACGATGCATAAATAGAGAGACAATGATTTAAAATAATATTATAAATCTTTGAATTAAAATATGAGCTTTTTTTATCTTTTATTAAAAGTTTTATTTTTATTTACTAGCTTCTATAAAGCTAACTTTAAAAAAGGAGTATTTCTAGCTTGTAACAACGCTGGCAAAAAATAACCAATATACGCTTAGAAAGAAAAATTGAAAATATAATGTTTTAATTGGAGGAAAAAATAGTTGAAACGGAGATGAGGCGTAAACAAGAAATAAAGTATGATATGCGAAGAATCAAAAGCTTTCCTTAACTTGTCCAATGGCATGACATTATTCAATGAGGTTCTTCTCTTTTAAATTTTTTGTCCTTCTCATTTTGATTTGTTTATTATTAATTCGCTCCAGTTTAATTGACTAGTTTCCATATTATAACATTAGATCGTACATATATACAACTATATATAAAAACGAAATAATTATGCGCATTGAGACGAAGTTTGCTTTTGTCCTGTTACTTATAACACCTTAATTCATATTTTCATCGCGATAAATTATTATTCATCTCCAAGAGAAAGCAAGCTAGAAAAAGCACTTTGACATTTGAATATTCGCTTATTTTTAAGTGTTTAGAGGAATTTTTTCTCGCATAAAGAAATATCCCGAGCATTGTATATCGTTATTTCCTCCACCACATTAACCTGCGAAGACCTGCATAGATAATAATTAAATATGGTACGATGCACAAATCCGAAACCAACACAAACCGAAGTTAAGAACTGACTTTTCCACCACCTTTATCTCGATTTATCTCGATTATATCATCTCTCCTCGCATTCAGTCCTTTCAGATCTTTACGAAATAGGGGTGTATATAGATCGTCTGTTACCTGGCACCTCCAAATGAGCAGAAGTTACGGTAGAACCTAGGCTGTTTGTTGCCGTGCACGCATAAGTTCCAGCATCCTCTGTAAAAAAATACATGTAAGGATTTTATCCAAGTAAAATATAAAAATAAATAAATTGAGATAATGCCTATTAAAAAATTGTGGAGGAAAAATAAATACAAAGTATAATCACTCCTATATCGTACCGGGAAAAGCTTTCATTATGGTAAGACGACAAACGCCATTTCTGTATTGGATCTCGTGGCTCGCAGAATTTTCAACGATCCTACGATCCTTCGACCAAAGGATATTAGGCTGCGGTTCAGCCTGAACGATACATTCGAATCTAGCCGGTTGTCCGCTCACCACCGCGATATCTTTCAATGGCTGAAATATAATTATAAGTATTTCTATTATTAATACAAACAATTACCCATGATAATTATCAAAAAGCTGTTAACATTACCGTGATGAACGTGGGAGCCTTTTTCGGTAATATGTCAAGATAAGGCTGAATTACTTCTTTGGCCGATGATACGCCATTGCTCGTTGGCCACGGTGAGCCTACGATGTTTGATAAAATTTAATGAAAAAATATATAATAAGAATAAACAATATCAGATGATTTAGAGAGATTTATAATAGAATCCGTCACGAGTAGCCAATTGTTAAATACTAAAATGATGATTAACATGCACGGAAATAAGAAGCGTCTGGCATCAATGTTAAAGACTACCTCTTCTATGTAATCTCTTCTATATAATCATATTTCCTAAATTGCATTTTGCGATGCAGTAAATATAAGAATTTCGAGAAGAGAGAATCCGAATGCAATCAGAAAAGCAAGAGCATAAGAATTCTAATGAAAACTACAGAAGTTATCGCATAATCTAGAATCAACGAGAGAAATAAGATAGAAAAAGAAATAATACAACGAATGATCGAAGCGAGAAAAAGTGCTGGAAACAATTAATAAAGGCAACAGCATGTATTCTCGCGATGGCAGGCTTATACCTGCAGAGTCCACATTGCTAGGTGGTCCGGTAGCGCTACTATGTCTGGGAGATAGGCTCGGCAAACTTGGACTAAGAGAAAGCGGGCTAGGCGTAATGCGATCCCATCTTGACGGTGACACGGAGCTAGGTATGATGAGGCTCGGAGGTGCCATCATTGAGCTTTCCACACTCGATTGCTTTTTATTGAGCTGCCTCGCGTCCTCGGCTTCGGAAAACTCGCTTTCCGACGTCGGTTCCCATTTGACAGTCTTCGAGCTGCTAAATTTGCTTCCTGGCTTGCTCTGGCGATTCAAGAACGTGCCCTTTTTCGCGAAGCCATTCGCTTTCTTCTCGGTAAATTCGTGAACTATAGGTACATCTACGTCACTGGGGCGTCTCTGTCCTTGAATGCTCTTCTGACTGCTTTCAACCGTTTTCTTGCCCTCACCAGGCAAAATGATACCGAATTCATAACCAAAGTCATACTTGAAATATATGAGCCCAGTGTCCGGATCGATTTGTTTTGTTCCTGTTTGCGCCAATGAGCATTACACGCTTATTATCTCTCAAATGTAATATATTTATAAATCTATTCATGCACATGCGCGCAGACAGAATGTCTTACTGCTATTTATATTTTTAAATTATGTATTAAGTGTGAATGTATGTGTGTATGTTATACTTTTACTATACATTTCTCTATTTACTATCTATATATCTGTCTTTTAGATTAAGATAAGGCAATATTATTATATTACCGTGTTCGGAGACTCGCGATTCTTCTCTATAAGTTCTCGGCTCCTCACCATCCGTCGTCCTTGAATCGACAGGATGCTTCAGAATCGGCTTGCTCTGCCTCAAGTCCGACTGGATATCACTCACGAATTTCTCGGTTTTCGCTTTGAAGCTGCTTGTCATATCACTCATGTGACGTGACGCGATGTCTGCGAACGTTTCAGAGCTTTGTATTACGGAAAAAAAAAGGATTTATTCACTTTCCGCAAATAGACGAAAGAGAAATTGTGACCAAATAAAAACCCAATAAGGTGAAAAAAATAACATGTACAACGAAAAGAATTACAGAATTATTACAAGAGGAAAGATAACTGAAAATCGACCCAAAGATTAATTAAAGCCAAATGAAGATGTAAAGTGATAATGAAAATCTATGTGTAATTATCCACCATTGTCGAGAATGAAAAATATACTTCTACCATCTGCGCTTCTACGATCGTCTACGTGAAAGCATTACGTGACATATTAAGATTTTTCTTACGATCCGCAGCTTTTTTTACGTCGCTCCTCGAAATAAATCCGTATTCGGGTGGCGAACCAGGCTGCAAAGTGCCATCGCTCTTTCCTGAAGCTGTTCGTTGCTGCTGATATCTCTGATGACTAATCGTTCCGTCTACATCTTCTTTGCGGATCTGCGACGATGTTGTTGGAGGACCGCTGTCAAATTCCATCGGCGACACGACGCGTGTCTGCCTAACCGGGGTGCTCGATAATCTCGGGCTCTTTGCCGCGGGTGGTTGAACCCTTCGATAATACGGCTCCTCCGTATCACTATCAGCCGGGGTCCATTTTGCCCGAATTCTGCCGGAGTCTACGTCGCTCTCGTAATCGGATTCACGAAATTGTCCCTGCACAAATTTTTTCGGTACAGGCACGCGATAATTCGCTTGCTGTTTCTGGATCGGCGCGGTGTCGCCGAATTTGATGACGCGGCTCGTTTGCTCGACAGTGACGATTCTCCTGGTGTTCTCCGTCGACTCGTCCATCTTAACTGTTTTCTTGGTTTCCGTGCCCACCGCGTTTGTAAACGGCACGCTTGTATGCGCCTCGTAAAACTGTTGTTGCGGTTGCTGCGGTGGCGCATACGCGATTTCCGGCGGGGAACCGGGTAAGAGAACTGTCTTCGGCTTTGTCGGTGTTGCTGCTACTGTATGATACTTGCTCAGCTTCGCTGGCTTTCCTATGTGGAAAAGTTTGTCCAAAAGTTCGAAACAAATTTTCGAGACAAATGTTCGAGGAAAGAGCGAAACGAGAAGAGAGAGCACACCTCAGAAGAGCACATACATCGTATTTCTATATTAATAGAGTAGAGCGGCGTTCGGTTTCACAGATCTCGTTAGGACCGAGCAGTCAAGATTCAAAGTTTCGAGTTCAATATGTACTAAACATTACGTCCATCAATTAAATATCGACGATATCTCGGAATTTTCTCGACCTCACGATGATGAAACCGGTTATAAAGCAAGAGTGGAAGGCGCATTTCATAGAAAGCCGAATCATGTTTTGCAGAAATAAATGCGATGATTGAAGATAAAAATTTAATAATTATTTCACAAAGAAACGCTGAAGAGAAAAAACATGCAAATAAAACAGAAAATTAGAGAAATAAGAAAACTTGTGTCTTTGATGTAAAATTCTCCGTCTCATCGAGAGAATTATACATTATTAGCTGGAAAATGAAGCAAAAGTTAGATTGTAACGGTTACTTTCTATTTAAAAATACGTAAAATTAATGTAATTGGGATTAAACAGTGATTAAGTACGTGAACTCTATATTGTTCACTTTTCTGTTCTTTTCAGTCTATTACTAACATAATTATAATAAAACGATTTTTAACATGATATACATATAAATAACTCTATAAAAACCAATGTATTAAATATTTAATTCTTTCAAATTAATGTAATAAAATAAAAATATAACAAATATACTAAAATCTCGCAATACTGGACTTTCAGTTCAAGCGTCAAACTTAATAAAAAGTAGTAGCATAATACCTGAATCAATGACACTAGGTTTCGTAAAGCTTGGCGATGTTCTGCGATCGTAGTCGCTTTCATAGTCGCTCTCGCGGAAATCGCCCTTCACAAACTTCGAAGGACTCGGAGAGATTGGTAGGATCTTTTCCACTGGTTCCAATTTTTTGTACGACTGATCCATGGAATGCCCAGTTTCCTGTTAAACATTATTTCATTAAGAGACTTATTTTCTGTATATAAAGTTTTTGTGCTATAAAAAATATTAAACACACAATTTTTAATACATTCCGGTTGTTAATGTGCACACATATTAAAGTCTACGGCTGCAAAATATTTCATAGCAATTTATCGCTCTATTTATTATGTTTTAACTTTCTAGGCAAGCGTAAAATAACAACATTCAGAGTGACACACGCATCTCGAAAATGTCGAACCTTCAAGGATTCGAATCTGCGTAAACCGCTGCTAGTCGTCGAGGAATAACTCTTCTCGAGCGAACTGTGTTGTTGTTGAACAACTTTGGGAGGCGTTGGTGTACAAACGGGTGACGAAACGAAAGAAGATTCTTCTTTTTGTAAATGATCAGATTTGTAACTATGGCTCTCGAAGGATTTCGTCCTACTTTCCGTGGTACGAGTCTCCGTGTGAACCACGGTTGAAGAACCATCACGCTTGCCAAAAGATTTTTGCGTCGTAGTTGTCGTAGATGAAGCCTTCTGTTGGAATGGCTCATCTGTGTCCGCCATGTAACCGCTTTCCTGCTGGAAAACTTTTGTCTTGAATTTCGGAGATTCCGGTTTTTTGGTGGAAGGAGATTTCGGAACGTTATTCTTTGCTGTCGCTTGCACATAAATCGGTGGAGAGCCGGGTTTCAAAGGAATCGAGGTTTGCTGCTGCTTGGATTCTCTCTCGTGTCGTTTAAATGTCGTCTTTTTCATTGTCTTTTCGGAAGATTCTGTAGTGACGAGCGATTTGGACGGTCCGGTGAATAGCGCGGGGGACTCGAATTTTGAGGGCGGAAGTGGCTCGGGTTCGGTAGATCTCGGTCTCGTCGGTTCTTTCGAAACAGGTGCCTTGACTCTTCGATAATGCGGCTCCTCATTATCGCTCTCGTATGGCCTCCACTTTGCTTTCGGACGACCTTCGAAATCAGACTCGTAATCGCTCTCATGACTATACGAACCTTTGACGAATTTTGACGGAGCCGGCGTCGAGAGCTTGACCGGTTTTTTGGCTGGAATAGGTGGCGGCGTGATACGTGCATCTTTCGGTGGGAGTACAGGTGGAAGTACAGGTGGCTCTTCTTTCTTTTCTATCTTATGCTCCAATGGAGCTTCTACAAAGGGTGGTGGAATATATCCAATTTCCGGAGGTGACCCTGGTTCAAGGATGATCGAATCGATTCCTGTTTCCGTAAGATGCGATGTCGCGAGCGATTTTATGACTGGTTCGACTTTCTTTACCAAGCCCGGTGCCTTTAACTCTTTATCTTCTGTCAAGCGTTTCGAGCTAAATTCTTCAAATTTCTGTATCGTTTCCGCCTTTTCTACACTGCACTGACTCATGTATTTCTCGAGCAGAGCCTTCTCCTGTGCAGGATTCACAGTATGATCGACTTTAATCGTCTCGGCATTATAAATTATCGGACCAAGTTTCGACGTAGGCAGAGATCCCTCCGCTATCTTTTCCGTAAATTCTTCTTTACTGCTCCACGAGCGTTTCTCCACGTTAGCGGATGATTCCGTGCTAATCTTTTTTATTTCACCTTGCGACGTCTCCTCGACCTTCCGCGTAAATTCCTTCGAGGAGCTCTTATATTCGTCAACGGGAATATTCCACTCGCGTTTCTGAGTGGATTCGACCTGGGGTGGCCACGATTTTCTATTCGAATCCGCGTATTTCTTCGCCCAGGATTTTTCCATCGCCAGCGCGTCCGCGGATGGTTTGGGCGACGTTGCCCTCAGGACTTCTTGACTAGAGGCGGCCGAGTGGCATCTGTATTCCGACAAGTCCGTAGATATATGCGACTTAGTTTCCACATCCGATGATGACGACCATGGTCTGCTAGGGGAAGTACTTCTCAAAACAGACGTTGAGGATACAGATGCGTATTTCGATGGTTCCAGCTTTTCCTCCTTAAAATATTTGCTTTCCTTCTTTCCTTCAAATGCATCTCTCTTTATACATGTCTCCTCGAATATTTCTTTTTTCTCAAGTTCGAACGGTGGTGGAATCGTAAATGTGGGCTCCACAGGTTTAGTAGGTTCCGGTATTTTCGGAGTGGGTGTAGGAAAGATCTTCACGCCTCCGATAGGAGCGTCTATTGGGGAAATTGTCTTGTCAAAGGATTCTTGTAGCTGCTTTGCCTTGACGAATACATCAGGGTGTTTTTTTTTTGCCTCGCCCGGCTTTGGCATGTAACATATCTCGGGAGGTGGTTCCGGTACCAGATTGAAACTTTTCATCATCGTTTCGGAGCTTTCCGTTTGCGAAATGAACGAATCAGAGATTATGCTTTCCTCCACCGCCGTTTTTTTTATTTCCGTTGGCTTAAAACTTTCGTATGGAAACTCAAACAGCTTATTTTCTACTCCGCGTGGTGACGGTCCTTGTTCCAATTTAGTGAAAATATCCTGAACGGCTTTCTTTGTTGCTTGAAACTCTGACGGTCTTGCTTCTGTCGATTTCTTTACCTCTTGAAAACTTGCTTGCTCATAATTTTTCGTTAATTTTCCAACTTTAGCTTCTTGAACTTGCCCCTCCTCTGTTAGTTTAATCATTTCCTTTGGTCCTTTTGCCACAGCCTCGCTTTCTTTCGTAATAGATTCGAAAAAGCTCAATGCATCTTTCTTTGCAATCGTAGACGTCTCTATGTTTTCATTTTCGATCGTTGACTTCTCTTCCGTTGTTATCAATGGCTTCGAAACGTCTTTTCTTTCGTCAGCTTCCTTTATCGCGATTTGCTCGGTTCGAAACTTGGACTCCATGATCGATGGAGTTTTATGTTCTAGTTTCATATGAAACTTCTGTTCCATTTTCGTTTCGGATTCGTGAGATTCGATAATAGACGAGATTGTTTCCGATTTAGCCTTCATCTCCGGTCCATCGATTTTTTGTATAGTGTCGATTGTGTCGATTTTGTATGGTGTCGCGATTGGCTTGAATAATAGGCTCGGTTGAATCGCTGGTATCTGTTCGCTCGTCTTCAAAATACTTGATATTTCTTCTTCCTTCCCCTTGGACTAAGCGCAAATAAATTATAATTTCACAAACATTTCTTAACGATTAAACATCATCTCTTTTTAATGTAGAGAACATTAAATTTTATATCTAATATTTCTCATATCATAGAACATATTGTAAATATTTTTGTGCAAGAGAGAAATATAATAAAATACCTGAACAGCACTTTTATCCTGAATGTTTTCGTAGATGACAGTTTTATGCACCTCGACCATAGTATCGGGCTTTAGTTCAAAAACTGCAACATCAGCGATGCTCTGCGCTTCTCCACCGGCGTTTGTCGCACGTACCATATATTTGCCAGCGTCATCTTCTTTAACTGTATAATGTAAAATCAATAAATTCCAAATATGCAGAATTATAGAAAAAAATAGAAAGAAAATAGCAGATAAAAACTGAATCAACTATCTAATAATTCCGTACCTTTGTCTATGAGTAATGTGTAACAATTTCCTTGTTGAGTAATTCTTAATTCTGGTGGTCGTTCATTGATCGGCACGTCATTTTTATACCAACCGACCGTCGGCTCGGGTATACCTGTGATTTCTACTTCCATAATAACTCGATCGCCTTTCTTCGCTACTTGAGCCTTGAGACGTTTGCCGAAAACCGGGGGAAATATTGTCTCTAAAATAAAGAATAAATTCTTTTACATTACATAATTCTATGTACGTATGTATAATCTTTCTCAATCAATTCACGTATCACTTACTTTTGACAACAAGATCGGCTGTACTACTAGCATTTCCAACATCGTTGCTTACTGTACAAGTATAACGTCCAGCGTCTTTCACATTGACATTTTTTAGTTCCAATTTCACATGATTATGAGCATAACTAATTTTTACATTATCCATTACTGTCAATTCTTGACCATTCTTTGACCATAGAACCGTCGGTTGCGGAAAACCTGAGATAAACCGATAATAATAGTAATGATAAAAGAAATAATCATAAATATATTAATAAAAAAAATCGCAATTTTTAAATTTCACACAATTAAAATGTTTTACTTGCACTCACCATCGATAATACCCTCGAAAACAATGTTTTCTCCTTGATCGACAATCATTCCTGTAAGCGGCGAGACGAATCTAGGCGCTACCGGCTTCCGAGATGGCTTCTGAATTTGATTCGCCTTGACATCACGTTTCATGCCTTCCGTCTCTTCAGAAACGAGAACAGTTTTCTCTTGTCGCATTTCGCCAGGCCGATCCTGTATTATTTTTTCGTATTCCTCGATTTTGTGAGACTATTGAAGAGAATAGTCTCAATTAATAAATGCCACACGAGATTTATATTACGAATATTTGATGTAATAAGATGAAAAGGAACACGACTACTTTCACTAAAAAATACTGTCTAGTATAATACAAATGTAATACAAATGTATTGAATATATTTACCTGTACGACAGGTGGTGCTCCGTTTTCCGAAGTAGACTGCTCCGAACTTTGTACAGTTGTTTTTGTGCAAACACTGGTAGGTTCTTGTCCGGATTGCGATAAAGAGGAAGTCATAGTTGACGATAGGAATTCCTTCTTCGTGGTCGTTGACGAGGAATGCGTGACGGTTGATGACATTTTCGTTAGCACTTGACTCTCGCTACCGCCCTCATGATACGTTTTCTCGCTTGCAAAGTGCTTATCGCTACTGCTTGCAGGATGCATAATGTCTGCAGGAAAATGTGGAACCAACTCGAATACTTCTTCGATCTCACCTGCAGTCTGTCTCACTGATCCGCTATCTAGAATTTAATCCAGTTATGTCAATAAAGTTAATTACATTCTTCTGATGCGCGGTTAATGATAAAATACACTTTGGCAGATATTAAAAACCGATCGACAATTAAAAAAAATAGTATATATTCGATTCATGTTATTAAAGATTGTTAAATCAATATTTTTATAATCGTTGTCATTTTATTTTTATTTCAATATTTCATCTATATTTTAATTCCAAACAATAATTAATAAAATTAACAGATAAATAAAAAGATAGGAACACAACCGAATCATAATTTCCACGAAATTAATTATATCTTATTTTAATTGTCGCATATAACATGTGCACTTTGCGTATATAAATTTAAAATATTGAAGATAAAAAGTGCTGGAACCTACTAAACGCAGAGCCAAAGTGCTCCCAGAGAAGTAACGAAATACTTTGCCTACGATCCACGACAGAAATAGTATCGTTCACCTAGTAATAGGTGAATCGAGCACTCGGCTGCGATATATAACCCCGGACGATCGTCCCAATTTATCGTTGTCACTCTGCGTTCTTTATTGATGTGCGCATAATATGCATGACATCCAATAAGCGATGTTACTTTATACCCGCTTTCGTATATATATTTATCTCGAGTCTCTTCTTTTCATTAATTGGAAAAACTAATAAATTTATAGAGGATTCATTAAGGATTTATTAACGTTTAATCTTTCTTAAATTTATACATATTTTTAGATATTTAATTATATAAACTAAATGAAATATTTTAATACTTTATTAATAAATCGACATTCTTTAAGGAATTTGCTAAATTTGTTAATTTAGTCTTTCTATCAGTATTCAAAAAATATTTTTATAAGTAAAGACAATATGCCCGTATGCGTCGCGCAAAATTATCCGATGAAACGAACATTGAGCAGAGAACGATGCTCTCTGCTACGAAAATGCAATTCTTTAAAGTTAGCGACTCAGAAGCAGACTATGCGCCGAGAATTCGCATCGATAAAAATAACACATGTTTCTGCGTATACATGACGAGGGGAAGAGAAACAGGTGAGGGGGAGAAGTGCTGAGTGACTTTGTTGTTTTCTTAATATTTTTCAATTTTTTTTGCCTCGAAATATGATCCCAGTTTTCTCTCTTAAAGTTCTCATATCTATACTCGATGCTCTAATATTCTGCGCGCAAGAGCGAAGGGAAGCGTAAATTTATATATTCAGGTCACGCTATAAATGCAATATATATGAAGGTGATCACCAAGCATATAGCATGCTTAGCAATGTCAAAGCAAAAACACGTAACATTTTAAAAAGACAAGCAACACTATTAAATTTCTAAATAAAGGTATTTCTAATTAAAGGCAATTGGCGTTACACATACATTACAGGTACATTTGACTGGGTAAGGAGTATTAATAACTTGTGGCATCGTTGTGCATTCTTTGCGACATTATCTCCAACATTATGGTAAAAAAAATGAAGTAACTGGTTATACACGCAATTTTCTTATATAAAGTAATTAGTAAAAAAAAATTAATGAAATACAAAATAAAAGTGTACGTCACTTACCAATTTCCACTTTAGCGCTACAAGTCGCTTTACCAGCTGCGTTTTCCGCTACACAAGAAATCGTGCCAACGTGCGCATCTCCGACTTCAGGAATCGTTAAAACTTGCCGATCTCCACTGACGGAAACTAGGAAATCTTTTCCATGAACCGGCCGATCATTAAACAACCACTGAATCTGTAAAGAAAAATCTCGCTAATCAAATTTATCAACTGCGATGGAAGGCATAATGAATAAGCGCGCGCATGCAAGAACAAATTTCCACGTCCTCGCTTTATTCGACAATTTACAATTCTTTTTGGGGCGACTGAATGCTGGCAAAGTTCATGGTACCTGACAAGATCACGGCGCTTCGCACCGCGTCGAAAGTTCCACCTTACGCTTCGCGGCGCGACTGCAATCGTGGCTTTGAGATATATATTGTTCACGTTTAAATATAACTCGTCGGGGGTAGCGAAATTATTCTTACTCCGTCCTGACAGGCTGGCCAACCTCTTACATCTAGATTGTTTACACGGTCCATGCAAATTTTAAATGACTACCATTTCAGGAGTCGCGTGTCAAATGATTTCTCTTACTCACGTTTATTGTACGAGGTCTGGAGTAAGTTTACACGCAATATAAGCACATACGAATATCTCTCTCTTTGTTAAATCTATTTATATATTAATGTTATGTGTTTTTGATATCGCTTACATTATTATCAATCTGTCTCGATTATAAAAAGAATCAATTGATTTTATGAAATTCTATTCTAACGTCTCACTATTATCTTTCAAAGTGTTTTTGTTTCAAAAAATCAAACAATAAGATCAGATAATAATATTGCTTGTACATTTGTAGTTTTTTTAGATTAATAGATTATGTTCTCTAATCTTTTTTATCCGTCCGTTAAAAACATTTTTAATATAATTGATTAATTAAAATATACAGATATTTTTGTTGTACGCGAAATTTTTTCGATAAGTTCAATAAGAAATGCTACTTTTGAGGAAAAAATATTTTACCGTATATGAGATTTATATACCTTGGGAGAAGGTTTACCGATGACGATGCATTCAAATTTTGTCGAGATGCCTTCGGGTATTCTTCGGTCTTCGAATACTTCTTTGAATGCCGGTCGAATCAATTTTTCTTCCATTTGAATAAACTCTTCGTTTCTCTTAAAATCCCCGAGCGTTTTCACAACCAGCCTGGCGAAAGCTTTCGCCTCACCATGTACATTTATGGCTTTTGCCACATAATTGCCTTTATCTTCCGGTATCGTTGACAAAATTTTCAGAAGCCCTGTTCCATCTTCCTTTTTCTCAATCTACGAATTATATACATATTATATTTATCGATTAAACGCACGTTAAATATAAAATATTGTACGATCTATCCCGAATAATACTCGCCAGAATTCTTTCGCTATGAGTGACTTCACCGTCGTCCGAATACCATTTTAGATCAGGTTTAGGTTCTCCAGTCACGGCACATTCGAAAATAGCATCTTCGCCCTCAGCCACAAGCAAATCTGTCGGAAGTCTAGCAAACTTTGGCGCGGAACCTTCAACGAGGACTTCTTCCTTTTCTTGTACCCGATCGATTACATCCGCGATGTGAGATGTAGCTGTAAATAAAAATAAATATTTATATGTAGCTGTAAATAAAAATAAATATTTATACAAAATAAATTAAACTTTTAATTATTTTAAGAGAGTACGTACGTGTAACTGTTAATGTACACTGACTAGAAGCTTCACCGCCAGAATTGATGGCGACTACTTTGTATATCCCGGCGTCATCCAGAAAAGCTTCATGAATAACTAGCGAGCATCTGTCACCTTGGAAGAGTAGCTGAAAGTCTGACGATTCCTTCACGGGTTGTTCATCGTGATACCATATCACCTGCAGGATAATTGAATTGATAGAAAAAGAATTAAATTGTCAGATGATTAATTTTGCGAGTAAACAAGTTTACCTCTGGTTCAGGCTGACCTATAATCACACAATCTAATCTAGCCGATCGTCCCTCTTGTATCTTGAGATCCTGCAGAGGTAATTGAATTTTCGGAATTATCAGTTCCGTATCGCTGCAAATGATATCGGACTCGCTGGTTTCGTGAAGCAAACGTCCTTTTACGGAAACGATGCAAGACGCGGTAGCCTCTCCGACCTCGTTCTTGGCAATCACCGTGTAACACCCGGCATCCTTCAGAAATGCTTCCGTGATGACTAGACTTGTTCGTGCACCATCCGTTTGAATCTGAAAAAAAAGTTAAATAATTTCTGCTAAATCAATGCTTTATATCTTATAATTTACCCTATGATATCTAGTTTCCTCAATCGGTTTTCCATCGTGAGCCCAGCTTAATTCGGGAATTGGTTCTCCTTTAGCTTCGCATTCCAATTTCACCCTTTGCCCTGTCCTGACCATAACGTTTGATAACGGTGTCACAAAATATGGTTTCTTGGTGGAAATTTGCGCGGCTGAAATCACATGTCTATATAAATAACAAGAAAAACGCGCAATTCTCTCTTTCTCTTTCTTAATAAAACAAAGTGATAATCTTACGTTCTACGTCTAGAGAAGCAGTAGTAGACGATTGCCCCCATCGATTCGTTGCTTTACAGGTATACAAGGCTTTATCCTCCAAGAAAATTTCATCAAACTTCAAAACAGCTTCCCCATTATTAAAAGTGATGACGTAATCCGGAGAATTATCGATGTTGATGTCGTTCTTATACCATTGCACTGTCGGAAGAGGATTTCCCTCAACGGTGCATTCTAATCTATGTGAATTTCCCTCCCTCGCAGAAGAGGGTAACAATTCTTTCACGAAAACGGGAGCGCTCGGTTGCTCCTCAGTGATAGTTTCTAAAATTGCGAATTTTAAATTATTAGTACATATCGAATAAAACAATATACATCTGGAACAACAGTAAATCAAACCTATGACAGTGAGAGTGGCTGATGTTTCGACAGAGCCGCGAATATTAAATGCGCGGCAAGTGTATCTTGCAGAATCCTCAGCGAATGTCTCTTCTATTTTCAAAGTACAAATGCCGTCCGTATAAGTCGTTACGTAGTCTGGATTATTCAAAATCGATATTCCGTCTTTGTACCAGACTATTTCTGGCGTCGGTTGACCAATCAAGCGACACTCGAAACTGAATTCCTTGCCTTCTTGAATCGTCGCATCGCTTAAAGGAACTGTGAATTCTGGAGCCAATGAAATTATTTTGTCTGCTTCTGCGTCTTCAACGTGATCGTGCATTTCAGTGGGTTGTGTTTCCTCGGACACAAGGTTTCTCGACGGACTGGCTTCCTTTTGAATAATCGGAACATTTTTCTCGATTTCCATCTATTAATGAATGAATTGAATGAATACAGATTACGATAAAAAATTTTTAGAATAATCAAAATACAGCATTTGCGATACCTTTTGAAGAATGTGAATCTCTTTGGTTGTCATGGCGGAAGTAATGGTTTCTTCAACGACTGTCTCATCGGTTTGAGCAGAGACAGAATGAGAGACAGCGGGAGGAGCAACTTTTCGAGCTTCCTCCTCTTTCAACTTTCGCGCTTCTATTGCAGCTTTGTCCAAGGTCTCAGCGGCAAGCTGTTCCGCAAGTTTCCTCGCATTTTCAGCTTCCATTCTGGCAGCTTCCGCCGCGGCCATCTCTATTTTAGCAGCCTCTAATTTCTTGTCAGCTTCCAGTTTCTCGATGCGCAATCTCTCCCGCAGATCCTCGGCGTTTTGCAAATTTTGACTCAAAGTGTGCAGTTCGGAGGAAACGATTGCAAAAGAATCCAACATTTGCCGATTTTCTACAACCACTTCGTTGAATTGCGGGAGCCTGTCGGTACCTAAAACATTATGTTGCAAAGAAATTTCTGCATATTAATATTTTCTTTTGTCTGTAAGTGTAATGTTGCTTACCGAAAATTATTGTCGATAATCGTTTGAGCTCTTCGATCCTCTTATCCTGCTGTTCTTCGCCCGGTTTTATATAAGCGTCGATCTCTTGCATCAAATTTGTGACTTCTTCAGACGCTTTTATCGTTGTTGCCTTACGTGCAACGATTACCAAGAGTTTGCTGCCTTCTCTAAACCATTGTTTTGCTTCTTCCAAAAGTACGAAGTACTCGACACTTAAATTTATTCGCTTCTTGGTATTTTTAATGCATTCTCTCAAATGGTACCATCTGTTTTGCAGAGATGAAATCTCATCTGTCATTTGTGGCGTTAACGGAAAGATGGTTTCTTCCGTTTTTTTCACAAATGTTTCAATTTTTTCCTCCAAAGTCTAATAATAAAAATGTAAATTAACGATAAAATCTATTCAAAAGTTCTGAGACATTATTTTAACTTACTATTATAGTTTGTTCAAACTGTTCAAAAGCAACCAATGCCGCTCTCGATGCCGACAAATTGTCACCGATTTTTTCATCCACGTTTTTTAACTGTTCGTTCAAGTCGCGCAGATCTGAGTTAATCTTTTCGATATCCTCTCTAAAAATGCAAAGTCGTCGATGTTTTTCAAGACGATTTGATGTTTCGATTTGAAATGATTCAAACTCAGCGTCCACGGAATCTATTGCGCTTTTGAGTTTTCCGGCATCTTGTGTCGCTGATTCTAATGGTTCCTGCAGTCTAATGGTGTCGATTATTTCTTCAGACGTTGTACGTATTCGTAGCAAAGATTCCGCAATAGACGTTTTCGATATGTTGAATTCGTTTAATGTGCTATCCACATCAATAGACCTTGTAAAACTTAATACACGTTCAATCTCTTGCTTTGCTTGATCAATTTTACGCTCAATCTTAAAAAGAAATAAAATATAATTTATATATTAGATATATATGAATTACATAAGCTGAGATATTTAGTATATTCAAAATCTATTTTTTACCTCCTCGAGATTCTTAAAAATAGAGATTAAAGATTCCAGTAATGTTTTGTAATCCTTGACGACAGTATTCATCTTTTCTTGCATTTGTACAAGTCTCTCTGAAATCTGCTCGGTTGTTTTAACTTCATCTATAATTTAATTAATTTCTTAACTAAATAAATCTTATTAAATGAAATATGTAAGATAAATATATTAATTACCTTTTTCGACAAATACTCGAATGTTTTTGATTCTGCTATCCAATTCCTGAAGAGCCGTGTTTAACTCAGATAAAATCCGTCGTTTTACATCCTTTAAATTATCCAAAATATCGGCTATTCTAGTGGATCGTGTTGTAATCACTGGATACAACGTTGTCTCAAGTTTCGTAATCCACGCTAATGTCTATATAAATTAATAAGTCAATAATAATTAAAATTAGAGAAAAGATTTTCAAGTAATAGAAATACTTTTAATATTATTTTATATTTTTCTCGCGTTTTACTTTATGATTACTAATTGAAAATTGATGTAACGTAAATAAATTTAATACAAATTTAAAGTAGAAACTGTAAAAAAAGAATAATATAAAATTTAATAATAAATTAAAAATTACCTTTGTGCTTTCTTCAACTTTTCGCTCACATTCAATTCGTCTTTGTCTCGTAATTTCGATGGTAGTCTGCCATTTTTCCCATGATTCTGTTATAACCAATTGCCGATTCACAAATTTCTCGAAAAGAGTCTGGACACACAGGCAAGCTCGCGATATATCAAGATAAGAGTCATCGATCTATGAAAAAAGAATTTGAATACAATTTTTATATTTCTTCAAAAATCTTTCCGCATCATTAACGTTAACTTTTTAAAGTCTCAGAATCCTTTATAAGTTACTTACATTGCCGGCTTCACCGAGAAATGCTTTTACACGATCATCCAATTTCTTGTAAAGAGGTTCAAGAGATTTCCATTTTATTTCCAGTTCATTGATTTTGGTCTCATCTAATGTATCACACTTTTTCAATTCGTTATCGATATAATCCATTTCATTGGTCAATTCTTCGATAATTTCGTGAAACTGTATATAAATTGTACCCAAATCGATTCTTTTCAACACCGCAATTTTTGTTTTCGTCCATTCGTCCTCAAGATTTTTTATTTTCGATCGCATTTCATATTTCTGAGACTCGTCCAGGCGTTCTATGATTGGAAGAATCTCCAATTCTAAATGATCCACTTCCTCACTCTTATTCTCAAGATCGCAGAGCAATTGACAATGAACCCGACGAAAATCGCATGCCATTGTCAGATCGCTGCCCATGTCTTGATGCCCCTGCAGAAAGGCTTCAGCGATGCTGGATAGCCAAGTTCGTAACGCGTCGTGCTTATCCAAGAATGTGGTAAGCATCTTCGAAATTTCCAGGCTTTCCTCTTTATGAGCTGTACACTTTTCCATCAAACAAATCTTGCGATTTTCCAATTCTTCTACGGTATTTTTTATACCCTAAATACGACATACATGTATATTCAATACTATGTCATTCTTTACACATCTATTTTTGGATAAAATATATACGGCAAATAATGAAATCTGCATTAAATTAATATATACGAATTATTGTATCCTCTCAGTAACAATACGACCATCTTACAAAATCAAAGAGCAACCTCTCACTGGTAGCTTGACTTAATGCGCGATAATAAGTACGTAACGATTAATTATCAGCTGTAATTAATCGGTTAATCTGACCTCGGCACCAGGCGCTCCTCTTCCCGTGACATTCAGCAGCGCGTATCCTTCGGACAAGGGCTTTGAAGTCACATCTTCTATCGTAGTCACCGCTTGTGCGTGAAAACGCGCAAGTCGCGAGGAGTAAGGAGGATGCTCCGTTGTCATCAACTGAATCTCCAATTGGTCCAGCTTTGTCATAGCCTATGCATATCGCGTGATATCGCGATTAAGTTCAAATTATTAAGACAAATTATTAAGACGATTAAATTCAAATTATTAAGACAATTAAGACAAATGCAACTTAATAAATGTAATCTCTCATTACATTTATTAAGTATATTGCTTAAGATACATTGCTTAATTGATTAAATTCTACGTAAATGATAAAAAAAAACACTTACCGATCGTGCAAGTTCGAAAAAGATCATCGCCTTGTTCAACAATGCATTATGCTGATCCAAGTCGTTGACATAATCGGCGGCGACGCTAAGAATCGCGTACGCCTGTTCGGTCGCTTGTTCGCCAGCAAAGTGTCCCGATGACACTAATCGTTCGGTCGATTTAGTTATTTTAATAGCTCTGTCTTGAAATTCCTGGAAAAATTCAACTAATTTTTTTAGTAATGTAATTACTATGATATAATAATATAATTATATAATGTAATTACATATGTATGTGTCACAATCACTCATGCAAGATTGAACCTAATTGTATCCTTAGCGATATTAATTAAACTATTCTTTTTAATTTTAAACTTTTAATTAAACTTTTAATTAAACTTTTCTTTTAAATACCTTTGCTTCGGCTTGCAACTTCTTCAGTTCGAAGAGAAGCAGTTCGGCGCTAGATGCAGAATCACCTAATTGATCGCAGCTGTTCGCTAACGCGGCGATTCTGTCGTTGAGAATTTCCTCGAGATCGCGAAGATCGGTCGCGAGCAACGCGAGAGCGAGGCATTGCTCCAATTGGGTTTTTCTATTGCGAAAAGACGTCTCGATTAGCCGCCGTCTGTCATGAAGCTCCTCCAGCCACCTTTCAACTCGCAGTACGGCTAACAAAAAATACGATATTTGTAAATCTTTAATTTCTAAAAATCTTTAACTTGCGAAACAATTAATCCCGGATATTGAAATAAACACACCGTGATTAGCTTCGTCTTTAATCGTATCTGGCCTGGAGTCCAAGGTGCCTTCGTTCGCCAATTCTTTCAGTTCATCCAACAACATCTTGCCTTCGCGCAACGCGCCCATCAGCGCTTCCAGCATATCTTTGCGAAGATCCTGGATCTTGGATAAAAAACTTTTCACCGCTTCGATCTCGATCGGCAGTAACGTGTCATTACACGCCATTTCCAATGCCTCCATACTCTCTCTACATTCTGTCGCGCGACTAAAAGAAATCATTTTTCGAATAGTCCATGCAATCAGCACAAATCACGCACAATTAATTAATTATATTGCTGTACCATTGAAATAAAACGTTTCGGTCAAGTATCTCCTTACGACGTTCCAAAAGTTGATTTACATCGCGCCACGCTTGACCCAATGTCTCTGCCATGGCCTTATATACTTCCGCTTTTGATCTCTGGGTCGCGATCAATTGATCAGCCTGTCGTAACAATTCTTCCACCGGGCTCTGCTTGTTCTGTGATCATGTGAAAATTTTTGAACTAACGGGGAAGGGAACTTTAAGCGATCCACTTAATTATATTTTGATGTAATTTTTAAAATGCAGCATAGAAAGTTTAAAACTGTACCCGTAATCGATGTAACACTTGGTCGTGCGCGTTCGAGAGTTCCGTGGCTTCTTTTGCGGAAGCACCGAGTCTCGTTAGTTCTGGTTGTAGCTCGAGTATTTTCAGCTTCAGACATTCGCCACTCTGGACAAACAGTAGTAACAAAATTGGAAATCTTCCGCATGACTATATAAATGACACAATATAATTAAATTGTGGATATTCTTAGATATATCGCCTGCTTTCTATTAAATCGTCATTTGCATGATTTAATAATATTACATTCTTCAATTGTAGCAGAATATTGTATCTAACGCCTAATTAATTATACAAAATGCCAAAAGAAAATCTCAAGAAACAGAGCCACGCTGTTATATAAAAAAGATTCTCAAATAAATTTCAGGATCATCCATAGCAAAAATTAATATGATTTTCTAAAAATATTCAAAATTGTTTGTCCTCCTCAGTATCATAAAAAGAGGAAAGAAAGAAGCGACAAGACAGACAGTGTAGACAGAGATCGGCTCCCAGTTCATCGACCTCATGGTTGGGCCACAGAAAGGGGCAAGATATGATTCCATTTTCATCTTTGGCACACTGCCGAATATCCACGTTTGGATTGACCAGTTCTCTCTTCTGGTATCGCCATATATCGGTAACACAAAATCGTTTCCTTTTTTTTTTATCTCGACATTTGTACGAAGATACAGTCTTTTCTGGCCATTTTTTCCAAAGATACTGGAATTGCTGTGACGATAAGAAACGCAATTACTGAACATGCTTAAATATGCGTTTGCAAAAGCGTGTAAAACATTATATTGTCTAATGGATAAATAAAAAAAAACGCGACACGTTATTCTCGCAGTCAAAGTGAAAGCGAATCTCATAGCCGGCGGCTCAAATCAAACATGATTCCGTAAAGTCTTGCGTACATAACTGCTGGTATGTCCAAACATGGCCATATTCGGATATTTGAGAGCTGCACACAACTCGATTTAATATAAAATAATAAAAGATTCGACAAAACTTCAAAAGTAAAGATAAAAATTTTAAGATCGATCGATGCTATGAGAAAAATAATTAAATTAATCTATTATTATTTGTTGATTTTTCTCAAGATATTATTCGCTTGTAGGAAATTATTTACTAATAAATCCGATAAGAAGCAAATTCAGAAGATTGATGATAAAATCTTGAAACATAAAATGTTGACAGATAAAATTCTAGTAGAGATAAAACTGCGCAGAAAAATCTCACGCGTTTAAAGTTCTCGCTTAAAGATCTTTTTCTCCTTTTTCGGATGCAGAAGTCGGCGAGTATCGTTAGATCGTAGGTACGATATATTGGGAAAGGTGCGGTAAAAGGAAGAATCGTGCCGCGAGTCAAGCCGGGCCGGATTGGGCCCGGGCCGCCCCGAGCCGTCTCTCGCATAATACCGGTTTGTTAGATTATACGAGAGTATATGCGCGGATCCTCGCCGTATAAAAGATCTTTTTGGTTCGATATGACCTCACAGACTACTAAGTTTATTTATTGATTTATCTATTAATCGTCTCGCAGGATTATCTTTACACAATTCAGTACAATTTAAGTCATGTACATATTGAAAGAGATATTTATCTAAATAATCTCTCATCGAATCGATGTAAAAATTAAACATTTAATTAAAAAAAACACTTGGTTTTATCACTTTATATATCCTATTTATTTTTGCTAAAAAGGATATTCGAAACAATAAAGAAATTGATCAATTTTAATACCGTGACGTCCCCTACGCTTAAAATGTAACTCGCTCACTCGGATTGTGCCATCGTGATTTTAAGATCGAGATGGGTGTATCTGATCATGGTGGCGTGTAATGGGAGTTACTGTACCTAGCGGTTAAATTTATCCTTCGTGGAGTTTCGGGAGACTCGTTTTGCTCAGCGGATACCTAAAACGCTTACAGTTTCGAGAGGACTCGGAAATAGCTATAGACCGAAGCAACCGAATCCCGAAATATCTACACCATAGCATTATATACGAGGTATCGCGACGAAAGATTTTATCCTTAATCAAAAATTACATAAACATAGAGGCAGCTTGGATCCTTCGAGGGGAAATCGTCAAGCAATTTCTCGCATATACTATTTTTAAAATGTAAATTTAAACATGATGAAAGAGCAGAGGAGGCTCACACATAAAAATAGAGAATACAAATTATCATCGATAAGTCAAGTGACAGCGTGACGTTTCCTTACTTGAAGCAGAGCGATTACTACACGCGTTTCTCCGCTTTGCACAGCTATGGTGCTTATAGTAGTAGTTGGAGGGATGGTTCGTTGCGACGTTTCCTCGTTTCTTCGCATCATTATTCCTGAATTCATCTCGTCGGATTCTTCAGGAAGCGCGTGTATCTCCATCGACTCGGGACCGTCCACCATCATCATTAGTAGTCTTATCTCCCGCGCGATACCAAATATTCGGATCTGAACGTCAATCGATTAGGCGACTGCCAATTATGTTTGAATAATTCTATTATGATTCTATTATGAAATTATTAACATCGATTGATGTATGCTATAAATCGAGCTATTAAATCGACGAACGAATTGCTAAGAAATTTAGATAATATTACGCCATACGATGATATCTCTCTCTTTCGTACGGTTTTGACCGGACAGTGATTTCAATGCCTGGTGCTAAATATATCACAGTGACGTATATCAATCTAAAACGCGACACAATAAACATCTTGCTCATCGATATTCTCAAAGAGATATAGAGAGAGATTTCACCGATGAAAAATTATATATTTTTCAGTTGGCACGCGATGTGTTATCTTCCCTGACGTTATTTTTGGCACTTGGCCAGAAACGCCAGTAAGAAAATTTCGTGAATATATAACGTGGAGAGCTGTTGTGTAGATTATGTTTATCGTATGACAAATGAACATTACGCAAGACTTTTTTTAATCTCTTGAAGCTCGACTTTGCTCGATTTTGCAGCGATTTTTTAAAACTGTCAGAGAAATATATTTTTGACAATCTTGTCAAGATATTTCGATTGTACGAAAAGTAAGAATAATATTTTAAGCTATTTATTAATTTACAATTATAATTAATTAATTAAAGAAATTAAAGAAATTAAAGAAAATCGATTTAAAAAAAATGTAATCTTGCTTATTGAAGTACTCGCCCGCATTTGGACTTTTTGACTCAACATCGATATGTTTATACTTTATATAAATATCTTTATATACGATGACGTCATCTACACGAACGGACAAATGGTAGAATAAAACCGGACTGACTGGTAGCGTTCTTTCGACGACAAGTACATCATGGTGAGAATCACTACTGAAGATGATTTAGAGATGATAAGAGAAAACACTATGCTGCTAAATTTTTTTATATATTTTTGAAAAAATGTTTTAATTTATTAAATACATTTATATTTTTTATCTTGTATCGGAGGATCATATTTAATTATATTTGCGGATAATTTGATCGACTTGTATTCAAGAAACTCTCCAATCATTATTAATATTGTGACATTTGTTCACAATTATAAATAAATTATAAATTATCCATTTATAATTTAAAATAATGGAGATATTTGATAAGCTTTTCTTTCAAATTTTATTTTCTTTACATAATTTAAGTTAAAAAATATCTGAGAAAGAGATTTTCTCATTTCTCTCAGTAGATTGCAAAAGTCTTCGACAATGACATTTTAATGAGATATCTTTAAGGTGACGCACCCCGAGTTACAGAACGTTATTCTAGATATACGGAGTCTCTAAACGACTCGCTCCTTTTGGCATAATCTTTACTTGGCAATCACCTAAATCGATTCAAGCGTTCAGGCGGCGTTAATAGCAATAATGACGACAACAACAGCAGAAACACTCGCGTGACACATGTCACGAGTGTATCACGTCACCAGCCGATCGGTTGCAGTAACCAGCCGAACCAAGACTGAACCGGCATGTCGCGATGCGGGCTCCGGTTAAGCCTCCTCCCGGCCGGCTGCCTCCCGCTCACCTTCGTCGCGCTAGTCGAGCATGATCTAGAGAGCGGATCTGTGCAGCGCCGACCAGCGTCGAATGAAAGTCGAGCGATCGTAAAGGAAAGAAAGTCCAAACGTAATAGACGGTCACCCGGTATATTATCGAATAGGTGTGCCGTCAGAGAAATTTTTTTTTAATATCGTTTATTTAAAAAAAATAACAAACACACAAGTCATGCGAGATATATCGAGAGCAGAAGAAATTTCTGTAAGAATGTATTAAACTTTGATTTGCAATAGCAAAGCGTAACAAGTGTGCAGTTAATGATGCCGTTTCTTCTTCGTTCCTTTGATCATGCAGGCGTAATATGGCATGTAATAATCTCGAGACAAATTATGGTCCATGCATGGAATGTCTTTTTAGACAAAGTCTGCATCAATAATAATTTACTCGTGAGAGTTTTGATATAAAATCTGTCTTCGTCAAAGCTGCAAATATAATTTTGAGGATTAAGTGAGTAGTCGTAGCTTTATTTAGTGCGATATCAAGCTTATAGAAATATTTAAATAAATGTAAATCACACTAAGCATATGTCAGTAATTAAATTATGTTTAAGAGATGATAAAAAAAGACAAAAAGTTTAGTTGACTAATGATATGACTGTTACTCTCGTGAAATTTACGAGAGAATTTAATCGAGCATTGATGATCGAAATTATGCAAACAATCAAATTTTTCCTGATCATGATATCTTGATCCAAGACTCACCTTCCTCGCTCTTTCGAGAAAATCTTCGCCTTCCAAATTATCCTCCTTCTTCATCGGCGACATGTCGATTCCACTATCCTCGTGATATCGTGAAAGATCCTGCAAGGATGCTTCCTCGTACTCTCGCAAATTGGAGCGCGAGCTCTCATTCAATGTATGATCTCGGATCTTTGTGAGTTTCGTTGTCATACATTGATCCGATTGAATCTTCTTTGGGCATTTACCGATATATTTATCAGATTCTTCTATTGAAAAATTAAAAGATAAGCTAATATATACAATAATAAATTTCCTACTATTGGATTATTAAACTGAAAGTACTGACTGTACTGAGATAAATCAAGATCACGATGAACATCGTCTGTTTTCTCATGAGATTCCGCTGGTAGCACACGTTCTACATTTTGCAAATTCTTCGCATCGATATGTTGTCGATGATCTTGCACAATATTAGAAGTTAACTTATAAGAAGCTACTCCTAATCGAATATCATGCGATACGCGTAAAACGGTCGTCTCGGTTACTTCTTTTACAATTTTGCCTGACCTCTCCTATGTAAAAATCATATAATTTATAATATATAAATAATAGATTTCACAATTCAATTTTCGAAATAATCATTTAAATTATACGATCTAAACGAAATAAAAATTAATATAAAACAATTTTCTTTCGTCAATCAAATTGTTACGTACGTCAGTAATTTTATCCATTGTTTCAATCTGTGTTGTTGGTTTCATTTCACTCGTAGTGCAGATATTTGGTGTTGCCTCAGTAAATTTTAACACCTGATTTTCATTGTTCGGAGCAGAAAGAGGTTCCGCGATAGTGGAAGGTATTTCGGTAGTTGTTACCTTAGACATTTCGGTGGCCCTGTAAATATTCGAATATTTGAATTAATGAAAGATGAAATTTTCGAATATATAGATCTGTGATTTTAATTACAAATTTAAAATAATATTAATATTTGCATAAATACCAAGTAGAATCCAGATTCGTCACGGGTGCCGTTGTAGAAAGATCTTCGCATTCCGGCGAAGTTACAAAAGATTCACTTCTGGAACACGGAGGTGGAGTTATTGAGCATTCAGTCGCCGTTGTATAACACTCCACATTGTATTCTTCTGCCGTACTTTCGCTACGAGGAGTAAGCTCCTACAAAAAAAATATATTTTAAAAATATTATATAATAAATATTTTAATAATACTTTAAAATATTTTTTAAAGTATTATTTTAAAAAAATATATTTTAAAAATACTATATAATAAATATTTTAATAATACTTTAAAATATTTTTTTAATGAGAGAGACCAGTAGATATCTGTCATATAATCGATATTAAAATTCAACATACCTTGGTACTGGAATCTTTATTCGATGCCTCGACATTCTCTACGAAATGTGAGCTGGAGATGTGAAGTAAACCCTCATCAGACTTTTCCGCCATAGGAGTTAGGGACTTGGCTACCACAGTCGTAGTTTCCGCTGGACGTATTTGACTAATTGAAGACGCAATCGAAACTGTCGCAGCCGATGCCGGTGCGGTCGCGATAGAAGTCGCGCGGATGGGCGTGCCTGATGGCGATATAGCAGATATCGAGAGCAAGGACGAAGCGGAAGACGTCACAGCGGTAGGAATAGATATTGGTCGAGTTCTAGCTCCGGCTTCGCATAGTCTCGCATCCAGTTTTTCCGCGAGACGTGTAACTTCCGCCAATTTCGCCGAGATAGCTTCCACAGCTGTCAGATTACTGCCGAGAATCGAGGTGTCCTCGGCATCGGACATCCTAAGAGAGATGGATATTTATTAGTCGAATAAATATTCTATAAATAAACATGTTTTTCCTGGACCTCTAAAAAAAATCCCAAAAAGTTAGCACAATTCCAGTGAGTTTTATGAACTCCACAAACAGTTTTACAATCTATAACATTGTTTTCTTCCAACTTACTCCCAATTGATTTCCTCGCAATTGTATAAAATTGCTATTAAGAAATGTTAGAGCAATAAGCTATTTTATTCGCACATCTGTATCAGTTTCGCAATATTTATTTTATTCTCTCTATACGATAGATGCAATCTAAAATTGGGACCATGATTGAATTGAAAATAGCAAGTTGTTAAGAAAACATTTCGGTGGATTACGTAATTGATAGTTGACAGTGCATCGACAGTACGTCGACACACATGGCCTCCACGATTTGGGGCAAAGTTCTAATTTCGTAGAACACATTTGTTCTACGCAGTTAATCCGATTGCTACGTAAAATATCAAAAATTTTAAAGATAATTTTTATTCAAAAAGATTGTATATCTAGCATGTTTACTTTTTTTTTTCATTATGATTTAAGTATGAAGAAATAATTCTCTGAAGCCATGAATGATTTTTCACGACACAAGCAAAATATTATCGAGGGACTCGCGTTACCAGTCGAGTTTTAGATTATAATATGATCATGGAACGAAGCCAACGAATTGTGGAACGCAATTCCTCGTTATCCATGAATATATAATAATTTTCAACATGTCCATTCACACAGTGCTAAAAATATTAGTAATAATAAAATTTATAAATCTTATTGCTAAAAGTTTCTAGATATCTGTCTGTCAATTGGCAATATGCGAGCCACATGACTATGTGTCATGACTATGGATTAAAGCAACAGAAAGATTAACTAAAATAAAAGTAAGAACATAAAATAAAAGAGATGACAATTAATCTTTAATTAAGCAAAAATCAAACAAACACATTATGAGATCTCAATTATTTTACTACAAACTTACATGTACCGTTCCTAGATTACAGGAGCTATCTCGACGAGAGCCAACCATGGACTGACACACCGTCTCTGTTAAACACGTAGGCGTTCGAGCAAACGTATTACCGGTCTCACTAGTTCTACTTATTTTTTTATCCCAGTTATAGTTAAAAAAATAAATAAATGCAAAAAAAGTTTAACATAAATTTCTGGATCTTTATTTATATTCTATTACTACACCTCTTCTTTTTCTTTCGGAATTTCTGTATATGTTTACTTTCTACCATTTTATCTCCCTAGTTTGTTTTTCGCGTAATGTATATCGTTCAAAATAGTTTTATTTTTTAATTAGATACTTAAATTAAAAGAAGGAGTGTTTTATTAACCATAATTATGCTCATGCGAGGTCGCTCCGTGAGCTCCTTGTCGTACTTACGGTTGCTGATAAAGAGGTTCTTTTAATCTCGTTTTGAGGAGACGACCCAGTCTCACCATCCGGCCAACCTCCAATAAAAGTTTCTCTCGATTATCAAGAATATCTCTTATGTCTGTTCTGATACGCGATTTTGCTGCCGCATCCTCGTCTTTTGCAGCACGATATAAGGTCGTCACCGTTTCCACCAAGTTTTGCAATCTGGCACAGTGCTTTAAATAGATTGAAGAGAAAGTTTATGGAAGATACATAGCTGACATACATGATATGCAAAATGATGATCTTTTTTGTCCTAGTAAAGTAGTGCAAGTAGTGTACTACTTTCAGAGATTTGCATATTTATTTAATATTAATTCACGTTCGCATACATCTTCAACGTTCCTGTGAAAGACAGCGCATACTCGCAATCTGGTTAGCTGTTCCTGGCTAACGGATCGAAATTGCCGCCAAGCTTGTCGCAATCTCGAGAAGATACCAGCGTTGCTCTCTAAAGATATTCTGCATGATAATCTTAATACGCGCGCGCCATTTACCAACTGACCACCGTATTCATAAGTCCCCTATAAATATTCATTTTGATGCATTCAACAATTTTGCATAAAACGGAAGAGTCTTTGCTTCATTTTATCGGACTAATCGTGTACTTTACCTTTGCAGTTTCTTGGAAGGATTGGTGCTCCTCTTTTTGCGATTGTATTTCCTTTGTATTACATCCAACTTCCATATGATTCCGAAGTAGTACGTCGAATAGATCCTTCAACCATTCAACAGCCTGAAAAATGCGTAATTTTCATATCAGATTCTTTTATAATAAAAAAAAAAATTTTTTAATCTTATTTCATATTCACCTGTTCGGCATCGCTCTCGTACATGTGTATCAAGGCTACTTGTTTCAACGATAGCTTTTGCAATTCCACGCTATCGTTAAAGATATTTTTCCTCGCGTTTGTTGCGTCTAATATATCTTTTACGTTTATGATATCTTCGTTGTAATTCACGTAAACTTCTCGTCCAAGCGCATCCTTCACCGGCATAGAGAGAATATCCGACAATTTTTCGCCTTCCTTTACGAGTTCGCGCTCTAAATTGTCTGGAGAATTATTCAAGCATGTTGAATATAAAGTTTAAAATATTAATATCTGATGAATCGTGTCTCTTGTTTTTACCTAAAACTGTTTGACTTTTCTCCAGTGTTAAAAGCTTAACACTCGCCTGAGAGAAATTATAATTCCTGCTACCCATGACTAACTTTTCAAACACTTCACTCGTCCTATCAAAGTACTGTAAGCAATAAGTTAAAAAAAAAGTTTCTTAAATAAGTTTCTTGATATAATTATTCGATCGTTTTGATTTCTTACCTCAGAGACAAGCCTGAAGAATCTCTGCGAAGTAATTAATACATTTCTACGTCTTTCGAGTCGTGAAGCAAAACTACGACAAACAAAGTCCATGAAATCTCTCTGAGATTTTAAGTCTTCGGGTAATCTGCTTTTTGGGAGACTATCAATTTTATGAAGCAATTCCGCGTATCGTCCATAAGTTTCCTGTAAATATATATTATGATTATTTTCTGTTATCACAATTTTCTACAATAAAATAAAAAATAGTAAGGTTTCGTTTACCCGACACTGAAGCTCAAGTTTTTCATGCTGTCTTCGCAGTTCCTCGGAAGAAGAAACATCGAAACCGACCTGACAGCAAGAGTTCAGCATCATATCGGCTGGACCCAGGATCCAATCGGTGACACTCGATACACCCTGCTCGAGATCTTCGATGATTCTGGCAGTATCCAAATTTCGTTCCATTTCTATCCATGAATTTTCAATATCCATCTAAAAATAAAATGCTAAATTAATAAAAAAAAACAGATTTAAATAAATAAATCTTAAATACACTTAATTACCTGTTTTAATTCGATAGCATCGAGCAGTTTATGAATTTCTTTAATCATGTCCAAAACATCTTTGGAAGATTCTCTGCTCATAGAACTGACTAGGTTTCTACCTAACAAGCAAACATAAAATTTACTTAATTTTGCTATAATTTTTACATAAGAAATTATCTCGTTCAAAACAAAAGTTATTAAACTATTATTAATATATATCCTTATTACTTTATAAGACAACGTAATTTAAATCGACCACACTGGCACTTTATTGGTTGATAGAAAATCACAATTGTGATTTTCTATCAACTAATAAAGTGCCAGTGTGGTCGATTTAAATTACGTTGTCTTATTTTATCTACTGGCGACAAGAATTTAATATTATCTTATTACTTTATATTCAAATATAAATTTAATTTTAAAAAATCTAAGAAAGATAATATATAGACCTGATTGAAGTATGTGACGTGCCATTGATAACAATTCTGTACCAATCTCCCAATAAGATTCTATATCGTCGTCTGATTGCGTCATACGAATACCATCAAGAATATTCAATCTTTGATGTAAATTTGTCATCTTTGATATTAGTTCTAACGCGTCTCTCGAATAATCTTCTATTTTCTATCAAATCAAAATATCAAAAAATTTACATATCACCCGTATTTTTATAATTTATATTAATTTATGATAAAAATATTTAATTTACCATACGTTTCTTAATCCATTCTACGTGATTGTATGCCTTGTTACCTGCCAACTCGTACGGTAATTGAGAAAAGTCGATATAAACGTGCAATCTCGTTAGAGTAACGTATATTGGCTAGAACGTAAATTAGTGAGAAGATAAATAAATTTTCGATTATTATTTTTTTATGTAATAAAGTTGCGATAAATTTGTCAGATTCATTCATTCACTAACTTCTCCCTCCTTATGCGACTTGGTACAACTATCAACGCGTTTGTCCCAGAAGCCATCGGGACGTACCACGATCACGGAAACGGCTGTTGATCCTGCGAGATTCGTGGATAGCCTAATACAGGATCTAGCTACGCGCCACGCACCACGACGCGCGTCCACGATTAAAGCCAAACCCTTTTCTTTCGTTTCTTCGCTAATTAATAAAAAAAATATCATACGTAAACTAATAATAATAGACATCTATACAAATTTATACAAATGTACAGCGAGATATTCTATACCTGAAAATCGATATAAAATATAAAATGAGAGATTCTAATTTCGGTTTTGTTGTTGGGTCAAGTTCTGGAGGTACACTAATTACTATTAAAGGTCGTCCGTCACGATCACGACCGCCTGGAATATACGCGAGCTTCGATTCTAGAGCCTCCAGGATGTCTGTCGCTTTCAGATTTTTCATAGACATCTCTATAATTACTTGTAAAAGAAAATCATTTCAATAGTTTTTTATGGATATTCGTGATCGATCTGAAAAAGATTTGTCGACAATATATACGTGTATAAACTTCATAATTATTTCATTATTAATTGGCGACACACACATACACAATATTCAAATAATATGTACTTTTATAAACAATTCAAGTAGTCGAAAACAACTTCAATCAAACATTCATATATTTAAATTTGATACGTTTATTCCACAGAAAAAACAATCCGATTGTCAAGCATATATTTTTCACTTTTTTAAAAACCTTGCGCACAAATATCTGTATTATGACTGTAATTAATAATATTCACTGATCTTCTGAACTAGTGACGCTGAATCGCATTCGAATCACTTGCAAAGTGTCACGACGAAACATTACGCGCGGCATTAGGCGCGGCACACGGCCTAGTATGCTTCTAGTATGAATATATAGCAGAAATGTAGGAATATTAGCCAGCAGCTGTTTCGGCTCCAGGTGTTTTACATCTGCGTATCCACGTGACCACCGAGGGGACTGTCGCGCCTCGGATTGACTCGAGTCGCCGTCGCACGTGTCACGTGTTAATGACGAAAGGAAAAATTGTCAAATGCATGTAGGTGTACGCACGTGCATTTATACAGAATGTGCACGAGCGTGATGCGCGGTAGATGCAGCGCGAAGCTGCAGCCGCGACGGAGGCTGCAGGAAAACCGAAAGCCATCCCTGGTCCATTCAGATACAACGGTACTTTGGCACCGATTAACCGTGTGTTCCCCCTCCTTTACGCACACGGCCCTTCCCTTCCTCTCCTCTCTCCGTCTCTCAGGTACCGCATTTTTTTACTCCTTATCTCTCTTTAGAAATGTGCAGAAATATTTTAGATGAGAAATAACGGAGATTGTGGAGAGAAAATAAGAAGATGCCTTCGTAGATGTCGGTTACGCGGTTCACGTGGATGACATCACGCATTTCAACATTAATAGATGTTTCAAATCATTCATTTCGTCGAAATAAATTTAAACAAATTATGACATCTGTAACTTTTTATATATCTACAAGATAATATATCTAAATAATTTACGTACATTATAATTTAATTATAAATTTAAATCAATCGTATTCAATATAAAAGCACACAAATATGTTTTACAGATAATCCAATTAATTAGTTTCTAATTAATATTTAAAAAGCATGCATCTAGGAAAAAATCGGTCACATATGATTTTACGATGCACTTTTTCATGAAAGTTTTTTGATCCATTAAAAATACAAAAGGTACAAAGGTGACGCGATTTTATTTTAAATTATGCAATTATTTAAATATTAATTATTAATTATTTAAATATTAATTGAATATAAAATAATTATTTAAATATATTATATATTTTTCAAGATAAATAATTCATCGAATTGAATAAAATACGCTTATGTCATTTAAGATTTTTAATTTGCGGTAATATATTGATCTCGTCTTCAACTTTCTGTATTAATTATAATACTGTATTACCACGTGGTTCCATTATATAAGATACGAACGCGAGATCATATAAGATGAAATTTTGGGTACACATATTATATACAGTAACCATGCAGATTTTGAAATGCAAATTACGATGTACGAATTACGAAATACGAAATATGAATAAAATATACGAAATACATCTTCATTTGAGATATTTCGATGTAAAACATTATCAAACAATATTTTCGCAATTATTAGAAATATATATTGAAAGAAGAATATAGTTGAAGAAGAGATCAGTTAAAGAACATATCAATGGGACAAAGATAGACGTCGAGGAAAGCTGAAGAGATTTGGCGTCGCTACAGTCGACGACCACGGGGAAGTTCGCCAGTGCTGCACCGAGCCTCGCGCTATATCAAGCACATTGGCTGTCTTTCTCTTTTTTGGTCCATCTCTCTCCTTTCCTCCTACCTTCTCTCTTTTTCTCATCTTCTCTTCCTCTACCTGTCTCTCTTCCTCTTTTCATCTCTCTCTTTCTCTTCCCTTCTTTCATCTGAGTTGGTCATCATCGGAGATCAGCATCATTTTGTCATTCGATTTTTCTCAGATAAGATGTTGTCAATGTGATACTTTTGACATCTCGGAGTGCGGGAACGATCGGAAAACTGGCCAGGGACGGAGTGATCGTCGAGCCAGGCTCGATGAGAAGGAGAAAGAGAAGGCACGATAATGGGCAACGCCACGACGAAAGATTATTCGAAGAACATCTCCGTCGGCACCAATTCGAGAAAGACGCGTTGGGATGGTCCAGGTAGATCGATCTATCGTTTCGCTCACATAATTTTACGAGAATCTTCAAAAAAATTGGAGAGATCAATTTTATCTCGTTTAAATTTATATCAAGAAGGAAAAAATTCATCGATGCCTCATCAATCCATGATTCAATAAATATTGTTACATTTTAAAAAGCAAGCGTAACATTTTTTTATTAGGACAACAAAATTATTGTTCACGTGATTTTAAATTCATTGAATATTATTTATAAATGTAATTAATATACACACTTTGTTAATCATGTAGATTTAAGAAGTAAAGAGATTGCCATCAATGTTAAATCAAATTCGATTAGACGGTTCCGACACCGAGATGACGGCTAAAATTAGATCGCTATTAACTATTGATCTATGTAGTTTGAAAAAAACGTTTAGAGAGAGATCCCGTATTGATTTTATCATTCTTTCGAATTAATCATATTCCGAAATTCTTGTTGTTATACGATGCTCATTTTTTAAAGACAATTATTGCATAATTATTGAACGTTATACAAAAATAGGCAAAAAATAATGATGTTGAATGCTCAATTGGTAGACATTGCGCCGGTTCTATACTTTAATGTACTGCCAAACGCGACGCATTTTATTTTGGGAGCGCCACTTACATACGTACCGATGTTGAAAATTTACTCTATATACATACGTGAGCATCACTCTAGCAAGAATTTGCTGACATTAGCATTGTATTACTATTGTATTATATGTGCCTCGGAAAAATGAAAAAAGAAAAGAAAAAATATTAATAAATTAATAAATATAAATATAAATAAATAAATATAATTAATAAATGTGTAAATTGCATATGTAAACAAATATAAATATTAATAAAATAATTTTACATCGAGCGATCTTTACCATTTGAATTTCCATTTTGTTGAAATATCCGTAAACATTCGGCATACACTGTCTTAGGCCTTCCAGCCCCGCCGAGCAAACCTATCTTAATATCGGGTACGGACGAAACGCAGCCGGATGTTGTGGCGATACGATGGGAGAGGTCGCCGAGTAACGGTGGATCAGCGATCGTCGGATACTTGGTCGAACATCGACGACTGGGCTCTTCTCACTGGGTACGAAGCAGCTCCGATCTGTGTGCCTTTCCGGAGCTAACTCTGAGCGGCCTCCAGCCAGGATGGCGCTACCAATTTCGAGTCAGAGCGCAGAATGCAGTCGGACTTTCGCGGCCGAGCGAAATCTCCGAGCCGTTGACAGTCACCTTGCAAAGGGCCGCCGCAGCTTGCGCTCCTCATTTCGATCTGGAGCTCAAGGATATGACTGTGCTCGAGAACGAACAGGTATGTGTTTATGCGTGTGTGTTAAAATTTAAATATAATGATAATTTTGCCCATAGGCCGAGTTTGTTGTACAATTCTCCGGTACACCGTTGCCGAAAATCTCGTGGCTGAAGGACGGTTTTGAGATTTTTAGCAGTAGACGCACTAGGATTATTACAGACAACGGAAAAAGCGTTCTTCTGATTCATCAAACTGCGCATAACGACGAAGGTGAAATCAAGTGTACCGCCACCAATCGAGCTGGTCATGTTGCTACCAGAGCTAAATTAATTCTCGAAGGTGAGATAAACTGACAATTAAGAAAATATGGCTTCTTTGTAATTTTGATGAATTTCTAAACGTTATTTATGCATTTAGCATCACCGCGGATACGGCTACCGCGTCAATACGAGGACGGTTTGCTTTTCGAGCAAGATGAGACCATCAGATTGAAGGTATCCTTGGCAGGTAAGCCACCGCCTACTGTCACCTGGTTTCATGACGGGGAGCTGATATCCAAGGATGCTAGACACATATTTGAGGTGATGGACGGTGAATCAGCTTTGAAAATACCAGATGCCAAACGAAACGATCGAGGCGAATATACCGTCAAAGCCACGAACAAATTGGGCGAAGATGTTGCGTCCTTCCTGGTCACTGTAACAGGTGTGTAATTACGTTACATTAATATTTAGCGATTAGTTTTTTAAAACTCTTTATAATATATTCTTTCTTTCTTATAATTGACTAGTTTTTTGCGTCATTAATTTTTGCCAACAGATCGGCCCGCTGCTCCCGGAAAAGTGACTGTCGAAATGACACTTGGTAGGTCGGTGACATTATCGTGGAAAGAACCAGAGGATGATGGCGGATGCAAGATCGGGACTTACATCGTCGAATATTATAGAGTAAAAAAAATTACGCGATCAAAAATATTTTCATTCGTGTAATTTCTTTTAGAAACTGATCGCAATGATTGTTTCAGGTCGGCTGGGAAGTGTGGCTTAAAGCAACGACAAGCAGACGCACCAGCGCAACGTTAACAGAACTGATCGAAGGCTCTGAATATAAATTTCGGGTGAAGGCTGAAAATCCTTACGGAGTCAGCGATCCTAGCGAAGAAAGCGACGTTGTCTTTATTCCAGATCTTAAACGAAGGTACTTTACTGTCAACGTGGCTTTCTCCACTTTGATATATTTTTTATCTGCGCAAAAATAAATTCATAATCTTATATTTGTAGAATTGTGACACCTTTGAGTGAGAAGTCGCAAAGCCATAGAGAAATCAGTAGATCTCGCGGCGACAAACGCGAGGTGAGTTTTACTATGCCGGCGCAAAGAACTAGGAGTTTAACGAGGGAAGAAGCTAGAACGCGAAATGACGAAGGCAGCGATCGTTTTGCATACGATGAGCGATCTGCGTCAACACAACGACTCACAACGCCGATTTCTACGCTGGATAGGCCGTCCAGAGCAGACAGTAGAGTGACATTTGCACCGGACACTTTGGAGAAGGAACAACCACCAGTTCCTCCAGTCAGATCCAGAGATCACGCTTCCACAAAGCAACAAATTTCTCCTGGAAATCATACAGACAGATCGAATATTATGACAGATATAAAAGACAAGGTAAAAAAAAATAAATAGAAAAGATACGCTAATTCAATTACAGATTAGAAAGTATACATGTTTTTTGTATTGTAGCAAGATATTGTAAAGAGAGAAAGAGCAATGTCGCCCAGACCAATCGTGACAGTCTCTTCTCCGGTCGAGGAAGATTTCAAACCACGCTCGGTATCTATGGCAAAAGAAAGAAGAAGTCTTTCTCCACTTTCGATTCCAAGAGTTCAAGAATACCAGAAAGAGGAGACTCGCCCCACATCTACCCATCTTTTATCATTTTCAAATTCGAGTCTGAAAAGACAGACCGTCGTAAATGAACCCATGTTACTTTCACCGCGGAATAGCCTACAATTGCAGAAGATGTCACAAGAGGATGATGAAGACGCTTTGCACGGTAGCTCGGAGTTTATGCTGGTTCTATACCCGGAGGATGAGACGCAAGAGGAAAATATGACGAATGAAACTCGCAGAAGTAAGTGCGCGTGAAAAATCCTACAATAAAAAATCTTTAAAAAATACAAAAACTGTACTAAACAAATGCATTCATTTTTTAGGTAACAAACAGGACATAATCGAGTTGACGGAAGAGGAGAGCGATCTTATACCGCCGCCAATATCATTGTCTCTTCCGGAATTATTCAGCCCGCAGCATCAAATAGTCGAAGTGATGCGAGCAGCGGTCAGCTCCACCGAACTTCTCCACGAACGAGCCATGGAACGTTTCTATCGCGCGGTCGCCGCCGAAGAGGCATCCGAGATTGCCAAACAGAAGACGCAGCTTGAGAGGCAAACCGGCGAATTGGCCCTATTAAATGTCGAATCTCAGAAATCGTCTCTTCTAAGACGCCTATCCAATTCTGGCGTCACGACTCAGAATTTATTCGTCTCGTGGCAAGCTAAAAAGAATCGTCGAAGATCGAGCGAGGGACAAACCGAAGCAATCCCGAAAATAATGAAACATCTCTCGCCGGCTTTGCTGCCGGATGTCGAAGCCAGGTCGGATCCGAACCTCCCGTCTGAAACGACGATGGCCGATTCCTGGAGGAGGAGCAACGAGGACGAATCTGTAGAGCGTCTGCGTAGATGGCACGAAGCGAACGTACCATTGTCGGAGGAGGTACAAGAAAAATCGATACGAACAGATGACGAAGAGGGGATGGCAGCTTCCATAACTGTAGACAGAGCCAAGGAAATGGAAGAGGAAATTAATAGCATCGAAACTTCCGAAGAATCGTCGGAAGAGATTAGTAGTGCGGATAGCGAAGACTTGAAATCATTAAAATCAAGGATTCTAGCGAGACAAATTATCGATGAAGAAGATACTTATCATCCTAGAGGAAGGCCAATTCCACATGTCGAGCCAGAATTGCCACAGATTTCGTACGATAGAATGACAAGCTTGGACACTCCACCTGTCAGAGCGCTTACTCCTGTCTCGTCGAGCAACATAGTACCAAAATCTATCTTGAAGAAACCCAAGGAAGAAATTTCTTCAGATAATTTTGACGGATCGGTTTCTCCAGAAATACCAATTAGACAGATATCGCCGCAGCCCTATGAACAAGAAAATATAGAAAAAGTAATTGATGTTGAGGAGAAAATCACAGATTTTTCGAGCATATCCGAGGCTCTAAAGGCACCTACAATGTCGGAATCCGATACAGATAGCATCTTATCGGCAGCAGAAGCGGCGAAAAATCGACGAATGCAATCGAAATTGCGATCCATAACACCTGAAGAAGAGGCGGAAATAGAGGCCAGAATGGCAGTCGTGAATCAATACACCGAGATAGTTCGCGAGTACGCGAGTCATTCGCGACACGGTAGCGCAGCCAGTTCTCGAAGATCTTCCATTTCTGAGGATCAAGCGGATCTAAAGCATCGAGTGCAGGAAAAACTTGCACCGAAGCTAACAGATAAACAAGAGCAGGATGAGACGAAATTAAAAATTAAAGATAAGGCTAAAGTCGACAAGCAAGTAAAAAATAATCAAGCACCAGCAGTTGTCAAAAAAGAAGGTGCCAATTCCAGAAGCACGACTCCTGCGAAAGACACGACGATTGCGAAGCGCGGAAGTAGACCAACTTCCCGAGACCAATCTCCGGCCGCGAGAAAAAGGGAACGAGCAACAGGCTCTTCATCCAGATCATCCTCGAAGACTCGAAATCGCACGCCTTCTCTGGAAAGAAACAATCGATCATTAGCGAAAAACGATTTAAACGAACAAGGCTCTCGTAGATCTAAAATACCTTCTCGCCCTTCCTCGCGTTCCTCTTCGAGATCAAACTCTAAAGAGAGGTCTAGAGCGACGGCATCGGCGGAATCGAAAACCGAGAAACTGCAGAAGGCACTCGAGAGTAACAAGTATCGAGCGATGAAAAAAGAAGCCGAGGTTAAGGAAATTGCCAGGAAAAACACACCTGAACGGACAGATGGCAAGCAGTTAGCTCTGGAAGCTAAAAACACGGTCAGATCGACAGTGGACTACATAACCGACTTAACGTTGCTGATGGCCGCGATGTACGTTTATTTCTTCAAGAAGGAAACCCTGGCGGTTCCGTTTATCGCTCTGCTTCTATATCGAAGAATACAGGAGGAAATTCACGGGTGGATGCCACGTCGCTGGTGGCGGTCCACCAAGAAACCTTGATTGATCTACGTGTGTGCAAATGGTCATATATATTTTATGTACATCATGTTTTCCAATCAAACTATGCTAAATGATTACCAAAGAAATAATATATCTTACGTTGAAACGATATAACATATCGAGAATTGCAAACTATTTATGACATCCTTCACATGTAATTTTATCGATACTCGTTATTGTTATCCGCTTTATTTATAATAAATATTAAAATTCCTTATCTCTAATAAATTATATACATATTTTCACCAAACTCCAATATTGTTATGTGTATTTTTTATTATATATTCCGTTACTTTGCACATTCTCATATTACGTTATACCTTATTATATAAATAACTACAATACTCTGAGACATTTACTTTTCGAAAAATATTATTTACTGCGTTCATTTGATATAGTAGTGCGAATTATAAATGTTCATGTTGGAAAAATTTCCGTATCGGATGTAATAATTTTTGTTCGCATTCTGAAAATATTCTACATACTTATTTAATTCACTAAATTTCGCGGCTCGAAAATATGCGCCCGGATCAGATACCTGCGAGATAAATCTTAGTTTCGCGCGTTAAAAGCAAAAGGAAAAGTGAAACGTCGGCGCAGTTACATCAGCGAAAGAGAGACAAAGAATGGAAAAACGAGGGTATGTAGATCCCGAACGGCGCATGTGCTTCTTTCGTTAAAACGACGAAGCCGAGAGCGCGGCGTCGGGACGATTTTAGAACGGAGCAGGGCCTCCTGCCGTCAGACGTTTCGTGGCGTAGGGTGTGCTGTATCAATATAGGGTCAAGACAGGAACAAGCTGGCCGGTGGTGGTGGTGAACGGTGCAGATCTTCCCGAGTAATACACGCGTACGTACGTCGGCCCTTCGCGAGTAATGTCAATACACGGAAAGACCGTTCTACGTAACGTTTAACGAGATGACCTTAACAGGTAAGCTGCACAGTTGAGTCGTCGTAATGCATTAGCCGGTATTAACCGGCATTGACGAGCCGCCGGTTCACCTAAGACGATACACAATGAAGAGATTTGGGGCAAAAAGTGCGAAATTTTTATGTTTTATACGCGCGCCTTATTTTTATATATTTTCGTCGTGCTTGCCAGTGAAAAAAAAGTTTGTCACAATTGCCATTACGTGGTATATAAATAAGTATTGTCATAGGAATGTACAACATTGTTGAAATCTTTTTCAATCAATGTATATACTCAAATTAAAATACAAATGATAATCAACCGCTTGATTTATTTAAAAGAATTCATTAACAAAAATTTTAATTAAAAATAAAATGCACAATTTTATATACAATACTTATTAAAAATAAAATTATTACTTTTCTCCCCCAAGTTTCATCTCTGATAGGACTAGGGTGGGTCAATTTGTCTTATATTTAACTTACATATATCTCGCAGTATTTTATGACTAATATAAAACGCACAATCGCGGTTGCGCGGTTTAAAATACATTTAACGATCATAATTGATCTCTTCGCGAAATCATAGTGTTTTGATTCAATATAAATATCGGTGGCGTTGTTTGCCAAAAAATTTTTGTTAAGCAAACGTGAAAATATTTATTTATGTTAATGGTGCAATCTGGACATGCGTGGGTGCATCCGATCGAAATTCCGAACGCACTTAACATCGTAAAATTTACAAGTAACAGCGGCTTCTTTCGGAAGGTAAATACGATCGTAAAGATTTATAGATCGGCTACGTTTTATTTTCTTAAGTGGTTCCGCTTTACTACACTTTACTGAAATATAGTCATCTATATTTATGCTACTATTTTGCATATGTACCTACTATATCGCCATTCCTGTAGCCATTTTGCAAAACACGTGAATCTCGAAATAGCGGAATAACTTTTCAACAGTAAATTTCCTCCCATCATCGAGTATTGATAAAGCATGTATTTTTTTTTTAATATAAACAAAATCTCTGATATTGAAGCTAATATAATTAGTTTTCTTATGAAAATAGGAGAGTAATTAATTTGCAACAAGTAAAATACTTACAGATCTTACGAGGAAGAAAGGACCGCCAGAATGGGTCGAAGAAGATCAGACCGTGTCAACTCAAGGACGCGTAGGCGAAGACATCATCGTCGAACTGAAATTGGTCTCACCCGAAAATTCTGATGACTTGCAATTCGACCTGTAAGTATAACACAAATGTTACTTTATCGAATGAAGCGTAAACAGCTTTGCATATATACCTGTTGCTCTCGTATTGCGACATTTTAACAATAATCTTTTTCGTGTTATCGTTCATTCTCATATACCGGCCTTAATTTTATATAGGACCTTGGGACGTGCCAAGGATCAAACGCGAGTTATTTTAAGCTGTCGCGCACTTAATTTCGGAGAACTGAATTACACTTACCGCGTATAATTTTCCTCAATATTCTTGTATGGATCGTCATTCCAGCAATGTCGAGAATGTGAACAATACGTATGCTCGATGCATAGTTTTCTTAATAATTATTTGCCAGTAAAAATGAGCGATATATAATTGTAAATAATATAATAGTTTACGTGATATATTTCAGTCGCCAAAAGACTGAAAATAAATAATGCTTGGTTTAAAAAACGCTCCAGTCATATAAATACTTTTTACGCGAATGTGATTTCATCTATCTTATTTTAAACTCATAGATAAGTATTTATAATATATACTATCATTAATTTAAAAAATAAAGTCCCATAAGGATATAGATTTCAAAATTGTTAAAAATTTATTTTTAATTTTGACCTGATAAATTCCATGATCGGTAGATTAATAAATCTACTCTCTCGTGGGAATGAATTTGTCGAATTATATTTCACTTTGCACATGACATGAAAAATCATATATATTGTAGACAATCTGTAATCTTCTTACTTCGAGATATTTTAATCGTCGCGATAGATGATTTGTTATTCTACGTCAATAATATGAATAAATTACAAATATCTTGAATTCTGAGTTCCTCCTCGCGCGAGGACGTAACTTTATATAAGTTAATTTCGACCGCGAAATTTTCGCGAAAAGACGAAAGAGACGCCGATGCCTTTGCCCGGTCCAACTATATTCCACGGTTGGCTCTCGCTAGCTTCTATATGAGAGATAGTTGGTTGCTTACGTTGCGGTTCCTTGAAACTATATACACGAAATCGTTGATGGAGGTGGAAAATTTGGAGGGGACAGTCTGACGTTAGCGTCGCGCTATCAGTCTGATGCTGAAAGAGCGTCGCGACGACCGATGAACCCCTAAGAAAGGGTGCTAAACCATTCGCTTTTTTTGTGCATCGGTACGCGTCTCTTATCCATCGATATAGAAAAGGTGCTTGTGTGCTCTATCGAGATTGGAAGTTGTCGAAATCCTAATCCTTCAAGCTCAATCATGCTGGTATGCATCGTTGTGCGCTTTTCTTTCGAAAAAAATAAATAATTGCGCTTAATCATCAATGAAAAACATAAGCGAGGAATCGCTTCTTTATCGTTTCTGTCTTCGGTGATGAGAAATCATCTGAAAAACATAAAAGTTCATGTAAGTTTCAAAGTGAAGATAGTGACATTATGAGAGAATGAAAAAAAAAAAACAAAGATTAGACATCATCTTCATCGGAAAAGCTGGATTGTCATTATATTATCATAATTTAATTGTGTAAGATTAAAAGGTAAACCCCGACGGATTTTAATATAATCTCGATAAATATGAGACATATACCGATGCATCGAGCTTAATGAAACGAGTTTGCAGAGCGCCATCGCGCTGTCAAAATTAACGAACGACCGATGTGTACTTCGCTAATTTTATCGCTCACGCGGTCGTTGCAGTGTGTCAGGATCGAAGATTATGCGCGACGGAGATGAATATCTCGCAAAAACTGAAGCATATGGCAGAAACGTGCTGTCTCTCCACGTGTGATTGTTGATATTTCCGAAACACTTTTTAATGTGAGAAAAGATAAAACGGTATTAAAAAAAAATGTTTAAAGATAGAACGAGCCGAAATGTTTGTTTGTAAAAGAATGTGAGCAATTTATGGCAATTACCTCATCGACGGTACGCTCTGACAAGAAAGTGTAAGCCTCCCTGTCGATTCAACATGGGAAGTGATTGCTGCAAATGCACTAACGGTAAAAAGAATTGCGCCATTACTGGATCCTCCTCCGATGGATCGGAATACCGGTAGGACGATAGGAAAAGAGCTCTCGATCTAATATTAGTTTGCGAACAATTATATCTTTATGACGTTAATGTTAAATAATACTCATTCGTGTTATTGAATACTTTATACATATATCGACTATCTATTAAATGCGAATAAATGCGATTAAATGCGTGTTTAATATTATGCTCTTAAAAGAAACGTAAAGTAAATAAAAGAATAAATTTATTATGTTGCAACGACGCCGCGTCGCGTCAATGGATTCTCACCCGTCTTACGTCAGATGCACCGAGTTGCGTCAAGTTGCATGCTTGATTCATATACGATATTTCTAGGATATGTTCCATGTTTTTCTGACGCACGAATAGTAATTTCATAAAGAGAAGAAACTGCAAAGAGTCAATCGATCGTGATTGTTAGATTTTTTTTCTCTTAGTTTTGAATAAGCCTGACGAAAAAGATGACAAAAATAGGGTAGTAGAGCAATGCCAAGACTCTAGATCACTCTGTGTGACCAAAATATGCCAGGCTGATATAACATATTTTTACGTAGACGTAAGCACACGCATGTGAAGAATATAGCAAAATAATAGACTGTCTCAATGACATAGTAAAACTACAATTTTCCTTTTCTTTTCATTCATTCTAAAATTTAATTTATTGCACTTGTGATCAATTTTGATATTTTTAATTCATATCATGTGAAATTAATAGAAAAGAAATTATCATACATACTTATTTTTAATATACACATTAAATATAACTTTGCTTAAAAGGTTAAATAAAATTGGACGCAAATCGTTAAACTTGATCTTAATTAATTTCAAGATCATCCGAATTGTGTGAATCGAAAATAATAATTAATAAAGAAATGATAAATTTAATCAAACGATTTATTTGATCTGATTATTATTTGATCATTTGATCAATCATAAGTCTCGAAAGGCGTAATATGTTTGATAAATAAAAAACTGTTGAATAGTAATTTTATTACATTTAAATTTTGCAAGAAAATTTATTTTTCAATCATCAATCTATTGACGTCTGTGAATTATAAAATTATCGCATATCCCTCTACGTACCACTGACCAAAAATTGTGCCAGGTTCTCCGTTTTTCTCACCTTCGTTTAAACTAAATATTGTTTGATTTACCAAATTTACAGAATCCGAGACGGATTGCCAATTCCATCGGATCGATATCGATTGTCGATGCGAGGCAATGTCGTGCAATTGGCCTTGAAGCAATCGCGTAAAAACGATGCGGGTTACTATTCTCTCGTAGCAACAAGACTCGGACAGGAAAACGATAAAGGGGCTGTAAAGAAAATTCACCTAAGCATCAGCGAAGCAAGTTACGAAGAGGGCGATCCCCCAATCTTCTTGAGAAGATTGAGCGATCTTGCGGTTAAGGTCGGCACTCGAACCAGATTTCTGGTAGAGATTCGAAGTTCAACCACTCCGAAGGTACGATTTCACACGTAACGATAAATACACAGCGAGAAATACTAAAAAAAGAACAAATTAATCGCACACATATTGCACTGCGAGTAAATTTTTCTTTGTAAAAATTTAATTAGATAAAAGAGTTTGTGTGTATGTACATTAACGAGGCAAGAAAATCATTTACCATTTGGCAACATGGCCATATCTGTAACATGACGTAAGAGACGTCCTGACCTAAGATAGACAGATAATATATTGTGCCAACTATCGCGATCAACCCGGAAGATGGAACTCATGGTCCCAGCGGTTAACTTATTGTTAGGCATTTCCCTTCCTTCTTCTATCCCAGTACCAGACGAAACGGGAAAGGTGAACTAAGATGGGCACCGGGAGGTCCATGACCTGAACTTACGGCGAAAGACGGTGAAGAGTAAAGGAAACTGGTTACGCGTTTTCTTGTGCGTCGTATTAATACTATTATTACGCATGCCCGCATACTATGTGCCAGACTATATATCCCAATATTCATTCCTTCGCATGTCTCTTCCGCCATTCGCGAAGCAGCTTAACAGCATTGTAGCGTTTTATTACAGCAAATCGCGTTAACGTACGCGTATTAAAATCAAATTAATATCGAAACACTCGATGAAATGATGTTCCTACGATAATTAAATTTAACTTATTAATTTCAGATATCTTGGTACAAAGATGACTCACCGATTCATGAGGGACCCAGATTTTCCCTCGTTCACGAGGGAAATTTTCATTGCGTCGACGTTGCTCCCGTCACGGTCGAGGATCAAGGATGCTGGACCTGCATGGCGGAGAATCGTAGCGGAAGGTCTTCATGCACGTCCACTCTCACTGTTATCGGTAATCTTGCATTCAATAGATATCTCACTTAATATCTTGATTAAATAGCCTTGATTAATTGCGGATTGCAAACTTTAGTTCCCAAGGCTTACAAAAGACCGGAATTTGTCGAGGAACTTCGGGCGCTTCTCACTGAAACGGGTACCGTGTCACTGGAATGTAAGGTAGTCGGTGTGCCCACGCCGGTGCTGAGGTGGTTTAAAGACAGCAAGGAAATTAAAGCTGGCGACGTTTTCGCTTTGACCGCTAATGCCGATGACCCGACCTCCCTCGGCGTTTATACCTGCGAAGCAAATAATTGCATGGGAACAACTTATTCTTCTTCAAAGGTAAATTCATTATTAATTCATTTAAATAATTTGATTGTAATTTTTTTATAGCCTTTAACATTGAATATTGTTCCACTTCAGGTTCATGTGGTCGGAAGAGGAAGCCGAGAAGGTTCGTTGAAACCCGCGGATACCTTGGCACCGTCCGGACCTCTTCCGGTTTTTAAACAGATGCTCCAAGATGAATGTTGCCGGATCGGAGACACTCTTGTGCTATCCTGTCGAGGTAGATTATAATTAATAAATGTTTCAATTCTCTTATTAATATTTATTTTATATTTGTATCTAAAGTATATTCATTAACGTAGCTCAAGTACCACCCTGGCCAAAGGCAATCGTCTGGTACAATAAAGGAGGTCGCGTCGAACCCGACGAAAGATATCACATAATAGAAGATGGCATCGGAGGATATTCAATCGAAGTGAAACAAGTCGAGGCTATGGACGAGGGTGAATGGAAGTGCGTCGCTACCAGCGAGGAAAATATGAAGCAATTTACGAGCTGCTACGTAGCAATGTCTAGTACGTATTTAAAGAAATAGCTAATTAAAATAAACACAATCTCGTCACTTATATCATTTATATCGACATCTGTTTAATTTTTCACAAGTTCCAAGAAACTATAGAAAACCGCGTTTCATGGAGAATCTGAAAGCAGTCTTGACGGAAGAAGGTCTTGTCTCGTTCGAATGCAAAGTCGTAGGTTTCCCGACGCCGTTGCTAAGATGGTTCAAAGACGGTCAGGAACTTAAGCCAGGAGACGTCTATCAATTAACCGGGACTAATTCATTAGGTAAGCAACTGCTGAATATTTGCTATATATTTTCCTTTTTTCATTATTTTATTATGCACTTATATATATTTTGTCGATAATATTCAGGATCGTATTGTTGCATCGCGAAAAATTGCATGGGCGAGGCTAAAAGTACAGCTGAATTAACTATCGAAGACATCCAGAATCAATTAAATGAAGAAGAACGTTTTCAGCTTTTGAGCACCAATCAACCGCCAAAGTTTATAAAAGGCCTCAGAAGTTGCGAGGCGAGGATAAATGAAGATTTTCGATTTACAGTACAAGGTACTTATGTTTGCCTATTTTTTTTTAATAAACAAGTCAGATAAACGCACGATTATTTTTTTATTACGCGCAGTTTTAGAGTTCTCGCATTAATAGAGTCATTTTTTTTTAGTCAGTGTTGCACCACAACCAAGTCTTTCTTGGTACAGAGACGATGCATTAGTGGAGGAATCCGACAAATATCACGGGGCAAAGGAGAATCTTGGCACGTGCCATCTCGAAGTGCGAAAACTCGAATTTATCGATCAAGTGAGTATTGGCAGAAATAGATAAGCATCGTCGAAAAACGCTTACGAATGATTTTTCTTTCAGGCCGAATGGAAGTGCGTAGCCGCAAACGATTTCGGTCATAGCGTCACTTCCTGTTTTTTGAAGCTAATCATTCCCAAACATTATAAAAAGCCGAAATTTCTCGAGAGCCTGCGCGCGATTCTGTCGGAAGAAGGCGCGGTAAATTTAGAATGCAAAGTTATCGGCGTCCCGCAGCCAGTTTTAAAATGGTACAAAGACAATGTCGAACTAAAACCCGGCGACATACATCGAATTATCTCTGGGCAAGATGGCACCTGTTGCTTAGGAACTTACACCTGTGAAGCTACCAATTGCATGGGAACAGTCAGTAGTTCCGCATCTCTTTTAGGATTTGAAGGTAGATTTTTAGACATATATTCATTGCACTTAATAATTTTTAAGTGTACAGTTCTTCGTGCAATTTCTAAGAAAAATAAAAAAAATATTTTTTGCCATTTTCTGTGTAATTTTCATGCATTGTGCCTGTATCATTTTAAGCAGAAATAAAATTTAATCTCGCAGATAAGAAAGAAACGAAGGAAGTTCAGTCACCAAACGGTCACGAACTGGCGAGAAATCTATCGTTATCAACGATACATGAAGAACGAACCTCTCAATTATATGATACACCACAGACGGATCATTCTGTTACTTTTGATGAGCGCGGTGAGGTGTCCTTTAGTTTTGACGGCAAAGAAGTGTCAGTCAGTTTGTACGAAACACCCGATCTCACCGAGGAAGAGGCACTGCAGATTGTCGAAATGTATGCCGATCAGTTGTCCGAACATGTAACAGGTAAGAGTTTATTTAATTTTTACATTGATTCATTATAATATAATATTATAATGAAAATAAATATTATTATAATAATTATAATGAAAAATAAATATTATTATAATAATTATAATGAAAAATAAATATTATTATAATAATTAATATTATATTATATTATATATTTATTATATAATTATATTATATAATTATATTATAATATATAATATATTATATTATATTATATATATTATATTATATTATATTATAATAATTAATTATATTATTCATTATATGATTCATTAGAATATAATATTATTATATATTATAATAATTATATATTATAATATTATATATTACTATAATTATATATGCAATAGTGTTATAATTATATGCTAAAAATAATCTAGTCTTTTGCATTCTTCATAGAACACAATGTGATCGAACTGCCGCCAATGAGATTTGTCAAAGAAACTTCTACGTCCGGTAATTTGCTGATGGAGGCTGTAGTAATCGACGTTTCGCCCGATTACTTTGTTAGCGCCGAAGAAGGCGATGATTTACGAACAGAAGCTGATTTCGAGGATGTTTCTATTATGGATGATGTGACGCACGTTCTCTCCTCACCCGATTCCCGAAGTTCTCTAAAGAGATCAGCTCGATACGTGGATGAGGAAGTTCCTAGTAGACCACCTCGAAAGAAATCAACGAGTATATCATCATCGAAAAGCGAGAAGAGCCTTCGAATCGAATCCGAGACCTTCCATAGTGCTCAAAAGGATGAGGCGCCGTTGTCTCCGCTTTCGTCCTTAAAGCAAGACGACAGCGATACTTTTGCTGACGCTTTGTCTTCTGCGCATCTCTCCATCACAGAGAGTCTCGTTCAAAAACATATTACATCGGAACATGATGTAGCAGATACTAGAAAACGTAGTTTGAGCACCGGAAGGTCAACCGGCTCCAGTTTGGACGACGGAATCAGTGCTGATTCCTCTTTCGATTCCATGACTGGAATTCCGAAAAAGAAACATCGTAAGAAAAAGAAAAAGGACAAGAGTAATTCCGAGGACTATTCCGGCCACAGCGATTATGATAGAAAAAGTGATAAATCAGAAGATAGAGCTGACGTGAAAGTAAAACAGTATCAATCTATAGAATCAGCTGACGCAAAAGAAATGGACATCGGAAATGGAATCTCACAAGAGTCGATAAAAAAATCGTTTTCTGAGGAAAAACCGTTAGATAATTTAACAAGCGCGACGGAAGCTGTTAACGTACACACTTTGGAAGAGAATCGAAAGTTAAAAAAAGATATTCTTTTAGAATCAAGAATGATCCTGCGCAAAACTTTGGAGACGTACGAAAAAGTTCCCGATACTTTGGTACCGCGATTTTCCAGTATTCGCGAGCGGGTCAACGATGTGTGTCAAACGTTGGAAATTTCACAAGAAAAAGGTATGGAAATTGAAACTCTGATCGATCTCGAAGCACCTCTGCACGCATTGTTAAAGACTATTGATAAAATTACATCAGCGGAAGACATGGGAATTATACGCAATTTTCTCGAGCCATCGATTCTTCAACTATCGCACGTTGCCGAAGGCCTCGGATTGCCATCTTTGCAGCCTACGCTGACGATTTTGAGAAAAATCAACGAGCGCATTTGTAACATTCCTATCGAAAAGGAAGAATTGTCCTCGCTAAAATCAACCTCCGACGAAACTCGAAATATATCCGAGGAAATTCTAGATATGTTGATCGATATTCAGTCGGCGTTTAGTGCGATTTTAGATTACATGGAATGTTCGAAACTCGCGATGAACGGAACTGCTGCTTCGCAGCAGGCTTTAACGGGATCGAGACTCGCGGCGTGTTTAGTAGAGTTACGAGAGTGCGTATCCCATACAACGCACACTGCGATGACACTAAAAGAAAATGAGACATTAAACAGTTTAATGGAATTTAGAGAGCCTTTGTTAGATCTTCAAGTAATTTTAGCGTCGGACGAATATAATTTTCGAGAAATTACGATACTGAAAGAAATCATCTTTGCTATTGAAAGATTGAAAAATGTCGTTGTAACAATACTAGAAAATTCCAAAAACTCTGAAACAACTTCGCGAGTAAAGATAATTCTTCAGATATTGGAAGATACCGATAAACAAATATCAAAATTGATGGAACAATTGTTGGAGATGGAAGTTACACAAAAACACGTGCTGAAGAATCTAAATATTGATCAAAGTTTAAGTAGCGTGCATTTCGCCCTATCATCGGTTTTAGAGCAGCAAGAAAAGTCTGCAAGCTCTCGTCATTTAATTACATGTATTGAAACGTTACGTCAAACAATTGGTTCTTCGGCTGTTACAATAGCCAATTTAAAAAATCCAACCGATAATGATATAACTCAAGAGATTATTAAATTAACTGATTCGTTGTTAAATCTGCAAAAAAATTTATTAACGGAAAAGCACGAACCAGGAGAGGAGCAAATTCTAAATAACTTGATAAATCCCATCGATAAATTGAAAGAGATCATTCACAGCATAATGGAAAGCGATTCTTCGGTCGACTTAATAGTACCTATGTTAAAATTATTGGAAGAAATAGAGAAAGATGCGATCCTTGTTGCCAAAGAAATGTCGAAGAAAAAATCTCAAGAGGAAAATGCTACCAAGTCTCGAAAAGAAAAGAAAGGCGATTCAAAGTCGATTCTCGCTTGTCAAATCAGCCGTTCTTTAGAACCTATTAAACAATGGTTATCCACGTCCGAAGACAGTACGAAAGACGAAATAGAATCTACATTAAGCTTAACGATCGAGGAATTGAAGAGAGATGTCACACAAATTGCCATTCAAACGTCATATTCTGAACCGCCAGATGATGAAAGCTTGATAGAAGCATTGATTGACCTTCGAGAACCATTAATAAAACTTAAAAACGCTATTTCTATGTATCGTAGACCGGAAGATTTTTTAACCTTGGAGAACTTGGGTCAGCCTATGAAACATCTTTTGCAAATTATCACGAACGTTTTTCATGAATATGCGGAAGAAGAGCGCCTAAAATCGATGGTAGAGATCGTTGAACAAATCGAAAATGAGATATCGCTCTCGATCAAGGATACTCTCTACCAGCAAGAACAATCTGTCCAAACATTTAATGTGGAAGAAAAAGAAGACATTATTACAGTCTCTTCCCAAGAAACAATTCCAGGCACTCTTACAGAAATCGCGTCTACGCCATTTGAAACCGGATCCCTTGCGTTGCCTACTGAACAACTTATAATAGAAGATAATCTCAAAATAACGGTCGATGATATCGCTTCGCAGGCTATAAAAGCTGAGAAGCAAGAAAGAGAGGAAAATGCAAGCAAATTAATTACAGGCTTGTCGGAAACTTTGGAAAAGCTTCAATTAGAGATGACTAATATCCTAGAAGATTTCGAGGAATCGGCAACGCGAATTACTACGATTCCCCAATCAAAATTAGCCAATTTTGTCGAGGAACTGAGGAGGACTACATCCACAATACGCATGATAACCTCCGTTTATGACAAAGAAATTGGATCATTGGACGAAAAAGTTAATCAGACAATTGTAATGCTAACTAACTTGACACAACCGCTGACAAATATACAAGAATTGCTTTCCAGACCACGCGAACATGACATCTCCGAACTTATGATATTGAATCGATTAACACCACTATTGAATGTAATAGAAACTAACGTGATAAAACAAACAATCGATTTTGTTGATAAAAATGAAGACACGGAGAAAGAGTTTGAATTTCTCCTGCACGTTTTGCAAGACATTAAAGCGGAAATTCCAATTGTAATTCAAGAAATATCATCGAGACAAAAAACTTTAGAATGTCTCCGGGATATCTCGAAGCCTCTGGATAGTATTGTGGAGCGTATGAATGATTTGCAAAAAGCTGCAGAAGGAACCCTCGAGACGGATGTCGCGAATATTTTGGGAAAGCCGATCGCCACTCTTTTAAAAGATATCAAGACCGCTATTCAAGAAACAGGTACGTTAGATCGACGAGGACCGATAACTCTCGAATTACGAAATCTCCTCGAACCTTTGCTAGAATTTCATACCTGTCTTTCAATGGTACAGAGCAGTCGGCAAAGTTTGGTTCCGGAAGGTTATTTATTAGAGGAAAGAAGAAGCGTTATCTTGCAAGCGGTAGGTGATCTGCGAAAACAAGTTTGCCATACGGTCGAAACGATTGCGAATATGGAGGAAGCTTCTCTGTTCGATGAATCTTTGATGTTGCTCAACTCCGCGATTCAGCAAGTTCAGAAAAAAATCGGTAAGACTGATTATTCGCGCCGATCTAGTAGCGTCAAGATTCCTCTTCAGCATCGACTTACTGACACGTTGAGTCGCTTAGCGAACGCTATAGCAGCTGTAGAGGAACACGCTGATAGAGACACATATGGAATATTATCCAAATGCTTAGAAGCTTTGCATAAACAAATCTCCTTTACCCAAGCGCAGTTTATTCAGATCGGTAGCGAATCAATCGACGAAGAAGCAATCATTGAAGGCTTTCTTTATCCGACTAATCAACTTCTATCGGCCTTAAACGTTCTTAAAGAGAATACGCAGAAAGTACCATCGGCAATTTCACGTAATTTAATAATTCAGTTTCAAGAACTAGCCGATTCAATCTCTGAATTAAATTCTTCTTTGGCGGCGCATAAAGCCGAGCTCGTACAAGAAGGCGCTTCTACAGGAGCTCCGATCATAGAAACCTTTTCTGCTGTTACGGATGTCTTGAGTCATGTGAAAGATTCCATAATGGCAATAGAGAAGACTGTCGAACAGAAAGAGAGCATCACAAAGGTAGAAAGTATCGCTGATGAGATTATAGAAATGTCGCAAGAAGAAATTGAGAGCGTAATAACGATCACGGAAATACCGTCGTCGACAGTTCAAGATGTTGCTCAATCGAAGATTGAAGATGCACCTAAAATAACACAAACGCCGGTTATAGAAAATGTGGAAACGGCGATCCGTATTGAACAAACGGAAGATAATCTGGTGGATACAAAAAAATATGAGGAGAATCAGGAAGAAAATGAGAAACAAAAATACTTGAAAACTGAAATGTCAAAATTCAACTCTACGATAAGTAGCCTGGCACAGCCTTTGAAAGAATTGATGAATTTCGTGAAATCCGCTACGCAAGAATCGCTGGCTTCAAAGTCTGAAGAAAACAAGCGGAAAATACAAGAGCTAACAGCACTGGTGCAAATACTTTACGATTTACAAGCTACGAATATCTCTATTAAGACAGCTTTGTCTTCTATTATACTAATAGATAACAAATTTTCTCGTATGAAGGATAATCTGACTGATTTTGAGCAAGCTATCGATTCGGTTATTTCTTTGACTGATGCAGGAGTGAAGCCAGAATTAAAAGAGAATATTATGACGTCTTTACAATCTATTGTCGAGCCTTTAAATGCTCTTGAAAATACATTAGTATCAATATGTCAAACGTTCGATGGAGACAAGTATGTCGATCAAAACGGAAAATCGTTACCTATAATTGCAAAAGATTTAATACCATGCATTAACGACGCCATTAAATGTGTAAATGCCATTCAAGTATTAAAATCTGTTAAAATTGCCGACGAGAGAGAAACAGAAATATCGAAAATAAAAGAGGAGATAAATGATATCGAAGAAACGACTGCGCGACCTCTCGAAGAACTGATAGAAGCTATTATGGATTCTCAGGATCAAGTGAAATGTGACAAGACTTCGCCTTACGAATCTAGTTCACCTTCCGCCGATCCAATCGAATCGAAAAGCATCGACAATCTGTCGATAGAAGAAACAGAATTAAATGAAACATTTAAGGAAACGAACGATTTAATAGCACAAGATACAGTAGAAATATTACAACAAGAATTAACATCCGCACCAGTATTTAGCCAAATCGAAGAAATACTTACTGAGGAGAAAGCAACGATAAAATCTGCAACAGAATCATTGGAAGAGGTTGAAGAGAAAAATTTAGAAACGATTAATCAGCAAAAAATAGAATTGACTCAGGTATCTGAAAAAGATGCAACGCAAGAAAAACAAATAAAAGTTGAAACTTTACACGCGATTATTTCTCCTCTTCAAGTATTACGTGAATCATTCGATAAAATCGGAGATGCAGGAACTTTAGAATCATCCGATAAAAAAATGATTGCATTTTCGACTCTGATAGAACCGTTATTAAATCTAGAAGTTGCATTATCGTCTGAAATTACTGAAGAAATAAAGCAAGACACAGTGTCGTTAGAAAAATTTTCTATCCCATGCGTTTTGCAAGAATTACAAAAATCAATTGCTACGATTCAAGAACAAGTGCAACTTAATACTGCAACCGAAGTCAGTTCGAGCAAAACTGCTAAAATACGTTTATTACAAGCCATCGAAAAACCATTGGAAGATTTAAAAATGTCGATCGCGAGTATCCAATCTGATCCAATAACTTGTCAATTGATTCAGCAAAAAGAGGAATTATCGAGCGTTAAACAGATCGCAATCCTACAAACTCTCGCCAAATCAGTGGAGCAATTTGGAGACAAATTTATGGCTATTACCAACGAACTAACAATAGAAGAATCTGAATCGCCATTGCAAATCATTAAACAAAAAGATCAAGAGCTCGATCCAGAAATTTTACATAAGATTGTTGAGCCGATTCATATTTTACGTGAAACACTTTCTCAAATCGAAGAATTGAAAAGTCATAAAACCGAGTTGCTGGAAATACCAGAACAGAAAAGAGAGATTATTCAATTAAATACAGTGATAAATCCCTTGGAAAAATTAGAACAATTATTATCTACAAATATACAACAGATTTCACCGATTTCGACGCAGGAGAAAGCTCTTAGCGGAAATCAAATTTCATTGACAAGTGCGGATTTGAAGCCCGTGTTAGAAGAGCTGAAAGACTCAATCCTAATCCAACAGCAAGCAGTCTCCAACGAAGATAGTCCTACTGTAAAAACGTTAAACGAAACTTTCGAAAATCTGAAAACACCACTAACAATCATTCAAGAAATCATCGATTGTTTCGATGAAATTACTGAGACTGAAAAACTATCGACTTTGCTAATGTTTGCAAAATCGGTGGAAGAAACAACGAACCAACTAGTTATAGCTAAACAAAATATAACGCAACAAGAAATGCGAGAAACCTCTCTGTTAAAAGCGATAACTATTCCAATCGAAGGATTACAAAGTGCAATATTAAAATTCGAAGATCGACTGTCTCAAACATTAGAAACAAAGGAATCGATAAAACTTGTTGCTTTAGAATCTATGGTGCAACCGTTGCAAGAGCTACAGCAATCTTTCTTAATTGCATCTCATCAAGAAATCGTCCAATCTTTGCAACGATTGCCAATTAAACCGATTTTGGACAACCTGAATAAATCTGTCGCGGTGATTCAAAATCAAGCTACGATCGTTCAAGATTTGCTCACAGAGACAAGTACAGACGATTTGGCGATATTGAAAGACTTCGCGAAATCACTCGGTAATTTGAGGACGTCGACAGTGGTCCTGCAACAATTAAACGCGATAGAAAACGCTGGCCAACAAATCGTAGAGATTGAAAACGCGTCCGCGTTGCAAGCATTCGCGAAATCTATCGAAGAGTTTAGAAAATGTTGCTCCATCGTCATCGAAAAGCCGAGAATCATCGAAGCTTTCGCGAAAAGTACAATAGAATTAAAACAATGCGCTAAAACGGATGCGCAGCTCCTTGAAAATATCATCGCGCCTCTGCGAATTTTACAAGAGCAGATTTTAACCGTCGAAGAAACTAAAATGCAAGAATCCGAAGTCTTGGATGTTACGGAGACTAAGAAACCAGTTACGGTATTGAGCAGTCTAGTGGGTCCCTTGCAGCAACTTGAAAAATCTTTCGTTGCAACGGTATGCAAAGAACATGTGATCGAACATGATGGAGAGAATCTGGCAACGGAATCACCTTCCACGAGTTTAGAAAAACTTGCTTTACAGCCTATTCTCGAGGAGGTGCAAAAGTCTATAGCCACTGTTCAAGAGCACGTGATATTAGAGGCGGGTAGCCAAATTATCTCGGAAGCGGAAACTGACGCTTTACTCAAATCGATCGCGCAACCTCTAGTGGATCTAAGAGCCTCCATCGCATCTATTCAGCAAGCGACTACAATTGCGCCTGATCCTCTAAACGAACTGGCACAGCAACAAAATATTTCGGCATTGGAAACGTTTGCTGAAACTCTCCACAATCTATCGGAATGTATAGCGATGTGCAATCATCAACAGATAATCATGGAGCCTGTGGCGGACACTTTTTCCGAGGGCGCTTCGTCTTTGAATACCTGGGCAGATGTAATTGACGAACAATCGCTATCAAAAGTCACGCAACCAATGGTAATCGATCAAGTCGCGATCGAATCTCCGATCGAGGTCGCGATGTCGATGTCGGACGACGAAGCCTCCGCGTTGAAAACACTAGCAAAGCCTTTAACCGAATTGCGAGAATGCCTGGCACTTGTTATCGAAGAGCGCAAAATAGTTGCGCCAAGCGATACAACGTCTTCTTTATCAGAGAGAGAAAATGTTTCTTTATTGAAAACGATGATACAGCCTTTGTTGGAGTTGAAGGATGCAGCCACAGCGGTAATAGTTCAAGAACAGACGGCTATCGAACGTGCAAATGAACATTCATTCGCAATCGATGGCAAGAATGAATTCGCCCTTCGTCCATTGATGGAACCGCTCGAGGAACTGCGTCATTCCATCGCTGTAATAGAGGACCAGATGTTGGTCGAAACATCAATAGATCAACCGCAGAATAAAGTATTAGATGCTCTGGCTGAACCTCTGTTTGACCTCCAACGAGCTATATCGGTTTTAGAAGCGCGAGTTATATCGCCGGATGTAGAATCATTGCCTGAAGACACGAGCAACAATTGGATCACGGAATGTTTAGCGGTTCCTCTACACGAAATCGAGAGATCGATAGCCGATATTCGACAATGTACAATAATAGAGCCTGAAAAAACAAGTGTAAAAGAAGAAATAGAAACATCGATACCTTGGTCTATCGTCGAGGAATTATCGAAACCAATGGAAAATATTAAATCAGCTATATTACGTATGGAAGATGACTATACCGAAACTGAAATCCTCAAAACAATGGTACAATCACTTACTAACGTACAAGAGAAATTGATGTTATTGAAAAACAAGCATTTGAGTGCTGTTGAGGAGAGCAGTATTGACGCTATTGTTGACTCTCTTTTCAATCTTGAGAAATGTATTTCATTCGTTAAGAAAGAAATTGTCGATAAACCAATGTCTGAAGCATCGATGAAAGTAGACACTGCTATATCCGCCGCTCTTAATGTTCCGTTAAACGACTTAAAATATTCCATTGTGACGGTAAAGGACTCGCCAAGCGTTTATCTAAAGGATTTACAAAGACCCTTGGAACTCGTGCAAGATGCGTTCGAAACAATTATATCTATACAACAAAATAAAAAGCTATTGGCTTTATCGACAAAAGTAACGAATGCTATTTCAAATATTAACACATCTATTGAATCTATCGGACATAAATTAGAGGAACACCAGGTGTCGGCCATTGAAATTTGCATCGAATGCGAGGCACTTGGAATGTTGACGAAACCATTACAAGATATTAAACAGTGTATCACACAAATACCAGAGAAACCGAAAGAAACTGCTAATTTAATGATCAGTACCTTGCAGAATCTCGAGAAATCAGTAGCTGTAATACAACAGCAATCAGCTGATAAACCATTAGCGGACCCGCAACATGCAAATTTCGGTATCCTCTCAAAAAATTTAATATTGTGCCTGCATGAATTGCAAGAATCGATGGAAGAGGCGAAAGCATTATGGCACAAACAAACAATATTAGAAGGATTAATAATACTTGAGGAACCGATTTGCAAATTACAATCTATAATAAATATTATATCTGGTCAGTTCTTGACAGAAGAAATGATTCAGATAATAGAAAAACAGAAGATAGCATCTCAAAAGAAATCTGCGAAAAAGGAAGCTAAAAAATCTGAAACAATTATCGAAAAAGACGATGAAATAAACAAAACAATAAAAATAGAAATAGAAGAAACTAAGCTGACAGACACTGCAGATTCTACAGTAATTAACGATATGGCGGATAAAGAGGAAAAGAAAAATTTAGAAATAAAACAAAAACAAGAAAAAGAAGATGAAAAATTAATCAAGGAGAAATTAGAAGAGCCAAAAGATCTAGTTAAAAAAGAGAAAGAAAAAGAAGAGGAACATAAAAAGAAACAGCAAGAATGTAAAAAAGAGGCTGATGAAATGAAAAATAAAAATGAGGAACAAAAGAAAGAGGAAATAGAACAAATAAATAAAGATCAGAAAAGCAAAGAAATTGAACAAGTAACAAAAGAAGCAGAACAAAATGAAAAAAGTATAAAAGATGAAAGGATTAAAAAAGATGAAAAAGAACATAAGATAACACAAGAAACTGAAAGCTTAAAAAAACATGAAGATGGAAAAGTAAAACAAATTGAAAAACAGGAAAAAGTGAATGCGACTGAAAGCATAAAAGACGAAATACAGGAATCTAAAAAAATCATAGAAACTGAAAAAATAAAAAGTGAAAAGGACGAACAACAAAACAAAGAAAATTATGAGGAAATAAATAAAATGGCAGAAGAACGAAAACAAGAGCAAGAGACTGTACAAAAAAGGAAAGAATCAGATAAAAGTAAGAAAATTGAAAAGGATCTAAATGTAAAGGAAGAAACGGAAAAGATAAAATTAGAAGAAGCCAAAGATATCGAAAGAAAAAAAGTGCAAGTCAAAGAAAAGGAAAAAGCTGATGAAATAAAAAAGGAACAAGAATTAAAAGATATAAAAGAAAAAGTAAAAGAAGCAACAGAAGAGTATGATAAAAAAGATGAAATTGAGAAATTACAGGAAAAAGAAAAAGATGAAATAGATAAAACACAACAAAAAGAACAAGAACACGTAAGAATAGAAAAAACTGAAATCGTAGAAAAAGATCATAAAATAGAAGTCAAAGAAATAAAAAAGCAAGAAGAGGATAAGACTATCAAAAAAGATGAAAAAGAGCAAGAAAAAGAAGACAAAAAAGCAAAAAGAATAAAGAGTGAAAAACTGGAAAAAGAGGAACAAATAAAAAAGGAAGAAGACGAAAAGTTAAAGGACGAAAAGACAAAGGAAATGAAAAAGAAAAAAGAGGATTCTAATAAGAAAGATGAAATTGTACAAGAAAAATTAAAACAACAGGAACAAACGCCAGAAGAAGTAGAAGCAATAAAAACGCAAGATCGGAAGGAAAAGGAGATAACAGAAAAAGTAAAAGAGAAAGAAGACAAAAAAGCAAAAGATGATGTGAAAGAATTAGAAACAAAAGAAGAAAAATCTACCAAAATAGAAAAATTGAAAGAAAAGAAACAAAAAGAAGAGGCTAAAGATAAAACATCAAAGAAGGAAGATGAACAAAAACAAATAACTGAAACTGAAAAAGTAAAAGTAGCAGAAAATGAAGCAGAAACAAAGAAGGATATGCAAGAAGATAAGAAAAAGATAACACAAAAAAAAGATATACAACAAGATAAAAAAGTAGAAAAGGAAAGAGAGGAACAAATAGAGAAAAGAAAAGAGGAGCAAAAAGAAACAACTGAAATTGGAAAAGTAAAGGTAGCAGAAAATGAAACAGAAACAAAGAAGGATATGCAAGAGGATAAGAAAAAGATAACACAAAAAAAGGATATACAACAAGATAAAAAAGTAGAAAAGGAAAGAGAGAAACAAATAGAGGAAAGAAAAGAGGAGCAAAAAGAAACAATTGAAACTGAAAAAGTAAAGGTAGCAGAAAATGAAGCAGAAACAAAGAAGGATATGCAAGAGGATAAGAAAAAGATAACACAAAAAAAGGATATACAACAAGATAAAAAAGTAGAAAAGGAAAGAGAGGAACAAATAGAGGAAAGAAAAGAGGAGCAAAAAGAAACAACTGAAACTGAAAAAGTAAAGATAGTAGAAAATCAAGCAGAAACAAAGAAGGATATACAAGAGGATGAGAAAAAAATAACACAAAAGAAAGACAAACAACAAGATAAAAAAGTAGAAAAGAAAAAAGTTGAACAAATAGAGGAAAGAAAAGAGGAGCAAAAACAAACAATTGAAACTGAAAAAATAAAAGCAGCAGAAAGCCAAGCAGAAACGAAGAAGGATATACAAGAAGATAAGGAAAAGATAACACAAAAGAAGGAGAAACAAGATAAAAAAATAGAAAAGAAAAGAGATGAACAAATAGAAGAAAGAAAAGAGGAGCAAAAACAAACAATTGAAACTGAAAAAATAAAAATAGCTGAAAGCCAAGCAGAAACGAAGAAGGATACAGAAGAGGATAAGAAAAAGATAACACAAAAGAAGGATATACAACAAGATAAAAAAATAGGAAAAGAAAAAGAGGAACAAATAGAAGAAAGAAAAGAGGAGCAAAAACAAGTAACTCAAACTGAAAAAGTAAAGGAAGCAGAAAATCAAGCAGAAACGAAAAAAGATATGCTAGAGGATAAGAAAACAATAATACAAAAGAAGGATAAGCAGGAAGATAAAAAAATAGGAAAAGAAAAAGAGGAACAAATAAAGGAAAGAAAAGAAGAGCAAAAACAGACAACTCAAATTGAAAAAATAAAAGTAGAAGAAAGCCAAGCCGAAACGAAAAAGGATATACAAGAAGATAAGAAAAAGATAATAGAAAAGAAGGATAAGCAGAAAGATAAGAAAGTAGAAAAAAAAAGAGAGGAACTAATAGAAAAAAGAAAAGAGGAGATTATTAAAATAGACCAAGTGGTACAGCAAACACAAAATGAATACGTAAAGAAAGAAAACGATGAAACTAAGGGCAATCAGAAATATAAAGAAGCAAAAAAAGAACTAGAGGAAACGACACGTATAAAACAAAAGCAAGAAGAAAAATTAAGTAAAGAAATTCAAAAATCGAGAGAGGATAAAGATTTACATATAAAAGTGGATAAATATCAGAAAAGACAAAGAGATGACGAAATACTCCAAAAACGAGAAGAACGGAGCAAATGGCAATGTACAGAAATAGAAAAAACAAAAAGAAACGTAGAACAGAGACAGTGGAGGTCACAGGATGATGAAGATTGGTTGCGCACGAGAAGAGAGGAACGATTTAATAGGAGCAACGAATATAGACTAGACACAGAACGTAAAGAACAATACGATCGTCAGAAAAGAGATGATGATAAAAGACTACATCAAATGGAAATAGAGCGCATAGAAAAAAAATTCGCCGTGGGACGATCCAAAAGGGACGAAACCGATTACATGTTTAGAGCAGACGAGGAAAGGCTTCAGAAAAGAAGCGACGAAAAAAGAATCAGAGGAGACGAGACTGCTAGATTATTATGGGAAGAAGGACAAAAATTACGAAAGAAACAAGAGGAAGAGGCAATCAGGAATAAACAAAGAAGAAAGGAGCAAATCAGAGAAAGCGAATGGTCCAGAAGACGTGAAAACGAGTCCGATCGCTTCCTTAAAAACATGTTGGAAACCAGATACAAACCCGACAAATCGGTCTCAATGTTTTTCGACGTCGATTATTCGCGAGATTATACCTCACGACTTGTTTCGGGTATCTCAACGCTTTCTAGCACTTCCAGATCGTACAGCTGGAGAGATTCTCTGACGTCTCTAAGTAGAAGAAGAATCGACGATTATTGGGATTATAAATTGCACGGCTCTTCCGTGGATAAATATTTCGACATAGGATCATACAGAAGACGCAAGAGAAGAGAGAACCGTATGATTCGCGCGAGATCGACCAGTTTGCTCAAGTACGAAGACTATTCGACCGGAGATAGCGATGCTACTATTGTACCTAGCACTCGACGCATTCGACCTGTTCGACGCACAAAAACGGAGGCTTCACGTGTCAATTTCGATCTTTACGAGCCTAGTCTGTCCAGTTACGCTGGCTTCGGTCAAAGCGAGGTACTCCGATATTAAATTATTTTTTCTGCTTCGCAAACAAAGCAAAATTCTTTTCAGTAATACATCGAAAATTACAGGATCTTTCATGGGACAAACCAAAGAAGCCATCGTTCTGCACGAGACTGACAAACAGAGTCGTAGGAACCGGTATGAGAACAAGACTGACCTGCACCGTTCTTGGTAATCCGGAGCCGCGCGTCCACTGGACCAGAGATGGTCAAAAGTTGGATGTGTCAGACAGTCGCTGTCGAACGCGATACGAGAACGGTATGGCCTATCTGGAATTATACGATGCACTTCCCACGGATGCCGGAATGTATGCATGCGTGGCTGAGAACGCACATGGCATTTCGAGCACCGAGTCCACCTTGAGGGTTTACTCCGATTACAAACCTGCGCACTCGCCTCCGACATTTGTAAAGTCAATTAGAGGTATGCACGTACATTTGTCATTTTAACTTTCATTGTTTTAACCTTTAATGTTATTGTTTTGCGTAGACACTTACAGATATTCCGATCAGAAGCTCATCCTGGAATGTCGCGTTCGAGCACATCCGCCACCTTCGATCTTCTGGCTGAGAGACGGGCAGGTTCTTCAGGGCGAGCGTTATAAGCAGAGCTATCTCGACGATGATGTGTATCGATTAGAGATAGCGAATCCTAATGCCGCGGATAATGGACGATACACGTGTCGTGCGGTGAACGATCTGCACACTGAGGAAACATCTCATATGGTTCATGTCGAAGGTGACCGAGAAATTATATGTCATAAATAAATGTAAGAAGCATTCAAATACAAGCGATTAAAATATGATTCTAGATTGGCGATCCACGAGCCGATACGATCTAAAATCGAGCGACGAAACCGGACTGGAATTGACACGAAGACCACGATTCTCCAATTTATTAAAAGATTACAACGTGCCCGCTGGTGGTACCATCGCTCTTCAAGTAGAAGTTAAAGGTAAGAACAACTAGAAGTAGGCAATGGAGAGCATAGTTAAATAAATTTAACTTAAAGTACAGTAAATAATATAAATGTATAAATAAATGAATTTCCGTTGAGGAGGAGGAGGGAATCGATATGAATTTTTGCCAAAGGAGGAGGAGGGAATCGGTAAAAAAAAAATATATAAATAGATAAATATATAAATATATAAAATTTATAAAAATTATAAATAGATAAATGAATTCCCGACGAGGAGGAGGAGGGAATCGGTAAAAAAAATGTATAAATAAATGAATTCCCGACGAGGAAAAGGAGGGAATCGGTAAAAAATGTATAAATAAATGAATTCCCGACGAGGAGGAGGAGGGAATCGGTAAAAAAATGTATAAATAAATACGATAATATAATTCATTAAAAAAAGTAATACACAGAAAAAATATAAAATAAAGTTCTACACGAGTTTCTCACGGTGGTAAAAAAAATAACGATAATAACGATAATAAAAAATGTATAACTAGGTCTAGTTATACATTTTTTATTATCGTTATTTTTTTTTATCACCATGAGAAATTCGTGTAGAACTTTATTTTATATTTTTTCTGTGTATTACTTTTTTTAATGAATTATATTATCGTATTATTTACTGTACTTTAAGTTAAATTTATTTAACCATGCTCTCTATTGCCTACCGAATTTTTAATTGTTGTTAATTTGAAGAGAGCTTTTCTCATTGTTCATTAAAGATAAGAAGCTCTTGCGTCGCTCGTTAGAATTTTGGAATCCTACCTTGATTTATTTTAAAGGTGTACCGGCTCCGGAGATAAGGTGGTTACGAGGTGACAGGAAGGAACCGATCGCCATACCGAAGGCGAGAACCTTCACCGAGAGTGGACTTCACACGTTAATTGTACCCGAGGCGACAGAATCGGAAAGAGGCACATACGTGTGCAGAGCGATCAATGCTTACGGACAAGTGGACACGTCGGCGACAGTGGACGTAATAACATCGAGTGCCATCGACGGCGGAAAACCGGCAGCGTTCGTCTCGAGACCGTCCAAAAAAACGATCGACGTGACCGTCGGCGAAGACGTCAGTATATCCTTCCGAGTCAACGGCACCCCTAAGCCACGAGGTAAGGTTTAACAATATGCTAACAATTCTTAGTTTACTGTAAATTTCTCAAAGCACAGACTATCGACTCGCATTTTCTTTTTTCGTTCTCAATCTACTTTCTTTTTTATCAAAAATTAAAATTAATCAATGGTTGATGGATAACAATCAAAATAAATTAAAGATAGGAAGGCTAAACCACTGCGCTGAGGTGGACATATAAAAGGTAAAAATTGACTTCAGCTTTCAAACATATAATGCAATTGCAAGAATGCTATTTGTGAAAATGAAATAATAGAATTAGGTATCATGATCAATAATTAACCATATATTCTTATTGACAAAGGCGGACAAATGAAGTCATTATAAAGTAACATGGAAAATTATTCGCAAAACGCTGATAATAGAACAAATATAAAACGTTAACAATGTTAGATTCATTTTTGTTTACATGACATTGATAAGGATCCGGAATAGGATCGAAACGTACGTTTGTCGAACATTGTTAACGATTTATATTTGTTCTAATATTGTCAGCGTTTTACTTGTGCGAATAAATTTTCCATGTTACTTTATAATGACTTTATTTGTCCGCCTTTGTCAATAAGAATATATGGCTAATTATTGATCATAACACCTAATTCTATTATTTTATTTTCACAAATAGCATTCTTATAATTGCATGAATTATATGTGAAAGCTGATAAGTCAATTTTTACCTTTTATACGTCACGTCCACCTCAGCGCAGTGGTTTCGCCTTCCTATCTTTAATTTATTTTCTTTTTTATCATTCTAGTAATCTGGATGAAAGGATTAACGGATATCACGGACGGACCGAGATCGTACAAGGAGAGTATTGATGATTACGTTAGATTAACATTAAAAAGAGCCATACCTTCTGATGAAGGTACTTACTGCATTCTGGTTAAAAATAGATACGGTTGCGACAGGAGCTTCTTCTCGATCAAGGTGAGGATGTTCGGTAAATCTGGAACAGAGAAAATATATATAATCAGTAATATATTCGCAAACAGGTGAAGCAACGCGCTAGGTCGTTGACTCCATCGCCGGATTGGAATTCCGTTACCGAGCGTGACGCAGGCGAGGAACACGATGACGACATGTCATATGTGAGAAGTAAGTGACTGCGATTATTTTCTAACTATTAACTAACAAAAGGAATAAAATAAAATATGAAATTTTGTATTATTTGCATTTGAAATTTTAAAATAAAATCATTTAATGTTGTAAAAATAATTCTAACTGTATAAATATCAAATAAATATTATTGTATAACCAATTAAAATTAGAATGACAAACAAGTTTGCACCAACTGCACAGGTATAGTTAGCTTTTAATGGCTGGACGCCAGTTTTGACGCCTGGACTAACATAAGCGATCGCGCGAATTGACGTCAATATTTAGCTTGATTATTCATCGAGCTGATGATGCGTTAGCCTCAAGATTTCCTTAAGCGAACGTAAACCGATCTGTGAAGCGAATGAGAAGCGAGTATCTTGAAATTCTCTAAGATATTAAATGAATTCAAAATTGATATATTCGCGAAATTTTGTAAGATAGTATGCCTAACGTAAATGCGATAGAAGAACATCCAAGTTTCTTTCGTTCGAGGAGCATCTTTCGACAACCGGGTTATTTTAGTTTCTCATCCTTATTCATCTCCCACCAATATCTCGCGGATTCCACAAATTCAAAATTCAGTCGTCGTTGGAACGCGAATCATTTCGTATACCCTACTATTCAAAATCTCGAGTTTCCGCATGATATTTTGTGCTAAAACAAACTATTTCGCAAAGTGAAGAATATTTTCTTTTATTTGGTTATTTCCCTGCATAAATGTTATCACTGCGAGTTTATTAAAATTTTTATAATATATTTTTGTATTATATATTATAATATAATATAATAAACAAATCTTTTACCTTTGTTTTCTTTATTTAATATTAAAATTCATATTTGATTATATACAAGTTAAAAATATATATCCCTGAAGAGAATAAAATATAAGAATAAAATATATAATAAAATATATAATAAAATATAAGAATAAAATATAATTAAATCATGAAGCCACATGATCATGGGATCCTTGTCAAGGATGGAAACGATATCACCATCACTATCTCGCGTTTGAGACGTTCATGGACTGGCAATAAGAACTGTTTGATCATTGATTTTTTGGAATATCTATATGGACATCGAGGTTAGCTTAACGAACGAGAATTATTTATAAATCTTTTAAACAAAAATATAACATATTTCATATTTAAAAAGACGTTCAATAAAATATTTAAAATTAAATATAAAAAATATAAAAAATATTTTACATTATATGATTATTTTATTATCTTATGATTTTTATCAGACGTGCCTGGTCCGATTAGTAGCGAGCCCGTCGCTGTTGATGGCGGAAAGAATTGGTTGTCGCTGACTTGGGGTAAAGCAGAGAGAAGAGGACCTGCGCCGGTGGTCGCTTATAAAGTCGACGCTTGGCTTTTGGGCAGTGACGGAGGCGCACGATGGATAGAGGTAAGACAAATAACAAATTAAATAGATAAAGAATTAGGCTCTGCTATCTATTAAACAACACGATACACGAGAAAAGAGCGATTAAGAGCCACCGCAGATGGTAGTGCGTAAAATTTTTATTAAAGATTAATTATTCGCGAAAAACACGAGACATATGCATATATTTTACTTGGTGCATTTACCAAGATATAGATTCTCATTTTTGAGAATTTTATAAAAAACTCTTCTTTATCCCCCTGAAGAGATGTAGAGACAAATAATACTTGTAACATATATTATATTACTTTCATCATTTATCGTTTGTCAAATTTTCAATATAATTTAGCTGGGAATCACGCCTATCAACGCCTTCGACGCGTTCAATTTACGACCGGGTGGAGAGTACAAGTTTCGCGTAACGCCGCGAAATCGCTATGGATGGGGCGAACCGGTTACTATGACGAATTCAGTGTTAGTGAGCGAAAGTACCGATCTTCCGGAATTCACGAAAATTCTACCGGGTCAATTGAAGGCACTCGAGGGAACATCGATAAGATTAGAATGCGAGGTAAGTCTATAACAAGTAGCAATGTTTAACTTGTTTCACACACCTGCTTGAATAATCTTTTAGATTCACGGTGATCCCAAGGTGGATGTACGATGGTACCGCGAAACCACGGAGATAGATTCGCGCAGTGACTCAAGATTCGCGATATATTACAATGGTTCCAAATGTTTCTTAACAATTGCGAACATCAAAGAGAATGATTCTGGAAGATACGTTTGCGAGGCGAGCAACAAAATTGGTAAAGTGTCTTCGTTCGCTAGGGTTCTCGTTGTTAACGATCCCAGAATTATCGAAGCCGATACAAAACTCAGAACAAGGTAAGTACAATAAATAATCGTGAGAACGTCGAGGCTAGAATAATAACGTTGTACAATTGAAAAGTTTGAGAATCGACCCGAAAGATAAACCGCCGCAATTCACCATGAGAATACGAGACAGGCGAGTGCAGACGACTTATCCGATAAGGCTCACCTGTCAAGTTATTGGGCATCCCGCTCCAGAGATCACGTGGTACAAGAATGAAGAAAAAATCTCCCAAGATGGTGATTATCTTGACGTACAAAGAATGTTTGAAAATATCGATTCTACGTGAAAAAATTCAAACATTCTCTTTCAGATCGTCACATCTTCTGGGATGACGATTCAAACTTCCACACTCTGGAAATAACCCATTCCACCCTCGATGATTCCGGATGTTACATGGTAACTGCGAGGAATGTAAACGGCTCGGTATCGTGTCGATGTACTCTCGTGGTGGATAAGGGAATTCGAGCTTACGTTGCTCCAGAATTCCTTCGCGGTCTCGACGCAGCTTACACGGTTCATTCTGGCCGGGAGCTACGAATGTCCGCCCAACTCGAGGCTTATCCGAGTGTTGGTGTCGTTTGGTAAGCAATAATTATGATTAAAAGCCAAAACACACGTAACGTACTATAAATCATGCTAGCACACGAGCAATCGTTTGGTAGCTTTACAAGCTACGTAAAAATCTATATCGAAAATAAATCTGCGTGGGACTGCTAAGTCATGTAAATTCAGCCACTAAGAGACGCAACTCGGATGATTTCAGTCATATTAAAATTATTTTAACTAAACTTTGATTAATTTAATCGATGCGATTAAATTCGTAAAATTATCTACAGCAAAATTTGTAATCTTATAAATCGTATTTTCGATTCAATTTTTTTGCTCAAAAATTAATAATTGTATTTATATTAAAAGAATAATAATATTAATTAATAATATTAATAATATTAATAATATTAATAATATTAATATTATTAATATTAATAATATTAATATTAATAATATTAATATTAATATTAATAATATTAATATTAATATTAATAATATTAATATTAATATTATTAATAATATTAATATTAATAATATTAAAAGAATAATATTAATAATATTAATAATTTTAAAAGAATAATATTAATAATATTAACAAATGCAGATATTGCTTGATAAATCAATCGCCGATTAAATTAAATCGAAATTTAATTACAACGATATTTTGTTCTTCTATCAATCATTTTAACTCGCTTTTTCATTCGCATTTATTTAAGCTAATATAAAAAAAATACGATTTAATTCCCTTATTTTGCGTTTCACTTAGGCATCGCGATGGTATTCGACTACGACCCAATAGAAGAGCCGTAATGACGTTGAGCCACGACGGTACCGTGCAATTCTCTCTAGCTAACATCACTGCAAGAGATGCCGGAGTTTACAGCTGCACCGCCACAAATGCAGTCGGTCATACGGAGACATCCACCAGGGTAGCTGTCATCGAGGATGCAATTCCGGATCAATCGTTCATTAATCAATCATCCAATGTTATAAGTGTATCTCCGGATATACCGTGAGTCTGATACCTAATCGTCTCGAAAAATACAAAATAAAAAATACATAATTGCTTTTCTTTTCCTTAGATATTCCAAAGAGCCACTTTTCGTCACGAAACCACTATCGACCGAAGCAGTTGAAGGTGATACAGTTATCATACTCTGCGAAGTCGTCGGAGATCCTAAACCCGAAGTAATATGGCTGCGCGATTTTCTCAAGGTAAGCAAAATTTTACAAATTTATTATATTTGTGATGCTCTGACTCTTTTTAAATAAAATAAAAGTTTCATAATCAATGATTAAATTAAGAAACAAAGAAAATTTTATATAGCTCTTAATTAATCATAATTAAATTATGAATGATTGATAGATCGAAATAAATATTATGCAAATGAGTGCATGATGTATATCTACTGCTACGTATTATATGAGTCAAAGTCTATTAAAAAGAAGGTGATCACATAACAAAGCATATTATACCCATAAAAGCAAAATGTATTGTATGCGTCAAGTAAATGGCATTGACATTGAATGGTTCCATAAATGGTAACAACGTTGCACATTATATTTTTTTAATGCGAACAAAAGAATAAGACACTCGGGAAAAGAATTCGTGCTATATCAATCGATAATGTATATGATAATTCAAAGTAGGAAGTGATTTTTTAATCGCACAGAAACATCCGCACATTTGCATTATTCTGAAATATTTGCATAATCACGAAATGTATACAGTATCCCCTCCACTTTTGTCGTCGGCTTTCTTCGTCGATGGATCAGCACTGTAACGAGCGGCAAAACAGTCGTGTCGCGCAACTTTAACGAACGAACACTTTTAATCAGCTGAACGATGCCTCGCGCAATGCATTTATGTATGACACGTGAATTATTATTTTTATTATATATTTGATTGTGTTTTTTTTTTGTAAGATTCGAAATTTCTGACAAGCAACAAACAAGCATTTAATTAATCTAAATAATATTCACTCCGAAGAATTAAATCCATGTGGAACATAATAATGTAAGTATAATATTTAAATAATTTATTAGTCAAAAGAGGTAAAATGTTTTATAAAATTAAACAATTTTATAAAACAAATAAAAAAATGTACATGGGATGCAGATTTAAAATTAAATTATTAAATATATATATGTTAAAATTTATTTGTGTTGAAAATTTTACCGCACAAATCTATCCTTTCTCGGGATTTCATATATTATATATTGTTTGCATTTAATTTAGATTAAATATGATCAAAGTGAGACCATGAAATTTAAGAAAAATTGCAAATGGATTCTCCCTCTAAACAAGTAAATTAAATTTGAATTTTATTACATACAAATATAAACAATTTTTTTCCTAACATATATATAATTATTTGCATATATATATATTTATTATAATTACCGAAAGTCCTTGCAAGTGTCTGCAATTGATAATTTATGCGCCTGGCTTTCGCAATCAGGAAGTATCCTCCGCATAAATTGAAACGTAGGCGAACCATAATACAACAGGTGTAAGATAGATGTGTCTCAGAGGGTTCATTATGTCACGATCTCAATCCAAGGGTGAAAAATTGTGCGGCTTTCAGCTTGTCTAGACGCTATTAATGGAAATCGAGATCTTTAAATTCATGAGGAACAAGAGTGTATTACGAGAAACGGTAATATACTCATTGGTACTCACGTAATACGCACAACCAGGAGATCGGTCTGCAACGATCTGTTCGACTTTCGCTCCCTATATGGACTAGAACCATGACGAAGACATCTCTCACTTGTCTTTTCTTGCTCTTTTCCACTTCCAGCAACGCACCGCATGCTGAGTTTTAACCCCGTCTCGTAATCTTACGTAAGAGCTAACTTCTAAAGTCTGTCAATACTACGAGCACGTTGGAAACCACGAGACATTCAATTATATGCAATGCATCACGTTTGCGGAAATCGTAAACATCATCCCGCAAATTAAACAATTTCGTTGTTTATTGTGATTTTTATTTAATGCCATTGATAACCGATAATGTCGCAAAAGTATTAATCTGACATTAAAATTATTCCTTTATATCGCTTTCGACGATGTAATGTTTCTAGCAGCTGAGTTATGCATGTTATTGTCGTCAGCGATAAAACTCACATGTGTGAGGTAAGCGAGAACAGAGAGCTTCGATAAGAAGTATAAACATTCGTGATGCATAGCATTCTAGCCCGATTGAATTTACAAGTATTTGCATTACTCGCTATCTTAGATTCTTGAATATTCATATTCAAAAATGCACCTTTTGCACGTTCTTGCAGCCCGATTATTACAAGGACGCGCCTCACTTCCGACTGGTGGGCGCAGGACCACAATATCGCTTGGAAATCCCTTACGCCAAACTCGACTTCACTGGAACGTATTCCGTGATCGCTCGCAACTGCCATGGGGAAGCTAAAGCTGTAATTTCCCTGCAAATTTATGCCAAAGGTGAGATGCGAACATGAAATTTTAGTTTACATCGCGCATTCAATCAACAACGATTTTTTCAGGTCAAGGCAAAGAGGAACAAACGCAAAAATCCCACGGGTAAGTTGATTGCATAATATATGTATAAGATAAATTATTTATCTTTTCATTAATGAAACAAACATTAAACTCTGTAGAAAAGTGATGACCCTGCCGATTATAAAGAGGGAACTGCGAGATCTCAGATGTTGCGACGGTGACGCTGTCTCTCTAGAGTGTAAAGTTTACGCGACGCCGGAACCGCCATTGATTCGCTGGGAACGAGGAGGCAAAGTAATAAGAAAATGCCACATTAATAGTCACTCGCGGTTGATAAAAAATGCAATATAAAATCTAAAATATCTTTCGTTAGATTATATCTATGATGGGCGATTTCGCCGCCGAATTCGACGGCGAAACGGCGCGATTAAGTATTCAGCACGTCTATCCGGAGGACGAAGGAGAGTACACGTGTGTGGCTTACAACGACCTTGGAAAGGCGTACACATCGGCGTGTCTGGTTGTGGATGGTAATAATCCTCGAGACTGCTTTACAAAAGCATTCCGAATAAAGACGCACCGCGAATCGTGACCATCTCCTTGAATTGACTTTGTTATGCTAATATGCGGTCACATGCAAAAATTATGTAACGTAAGCATGACTAAATTCAAGATAATCAGTAGTTTTTTTTTTAACTTTCGTGCGACGTATACGCGTTAAACTCATGTCGTCACACACGTACATACAAGTCAGAACTTATAATCTCAAGTATATTTATAAATGAATTTCTCACCTCAAATATTCCGAATCGATATCTGTGTCGTAGTACCTGAGGGAAAGGAAAGTACACTGAGTCAAAGATTGACGAGGCCAGTAGGTCTGTTGTCCGCAGGATCAACACCGAGGTCGACGCCGAGATCGACGCCAATCAGAAGCTTGTCACCAGCGGTGTCACGTAAGCGAAAAACTCGACCTAGAAATTTCAAGAAGAGAATATTAATATAAGTAAGATGATAAAATGAAGAAGATAATTGAGAAAAATTGTTTTCAGATGGACGCGAGTTCAGATCACCGCAAGTTCTGCCGCGAGGCGGCACGTCGTCGAAGCGACCGAAGGTTTGCCCGCCGAAATTTTACGCGGTGCCGCACAATCGTCTGGTTCAGGAAGGCGAGACTGTGCGTTTCCAGTGCGCGGTGGTCGGTCATCCCGCGCCCTGGATAAGATGGGATAAGAATGGTTCCATCGTGACACCGAGTGCGAGGATCTCCATCAAGGAACGAGACGACGTGAAGGTACTTGAGATCGCGGACGTAATGCGAGAGGATGCTGGTCTCTACAGAGTGACGGCGGAGAACGATTTTGGCCGGATCGAAGCCAGTGCTCGTCTGGAAGTAATAAGTACGTATACATCTCGCAGAAAAAAATTTTTTTTTTCATATTTTTTTTTATACATTTTATATAAATTTAACTAAATAATTAGGTAATATCGAGCCAACGCAGATGTAAGGCGTGAAGCAATAAAAAACTTCCATTGTCCATGCTTTATTGAAGATCAATCAATGGTTTTTTACCTATAGATTCAAATGTTTTACGACCCATAATCACTGGTTTATTAAAAGTATGATACTTAAACCAGTGCATATCTATAGAAAAATACCATGGGATCATGTTTTCTTTACCGATGACATGATTAATCGTTAATGTTGCAATTAAACTAATGGTCATACTTATATCTTCTATTCCATTGTTCATGCTTTATTGAAGATCAATCAGTGATTGATCAATCTATTCCATTGTCCATGCTTTATTGAAGATCAATCAATGATTGATCAATCACTGATTGATCTTCAATAAAGCATGGACAATGGAAGTAGTTTTTTATTGCTTCATGCCTTACATCTGCGTTGGGTCGATGTTGCCTAATTATTTAGTTAAATTTATATATTTTATAACTGAGCCGTCAATTTAGTTAATTTATTTTACACATTTTATATAAACCTTTTTCTTCTTCTAATATTAAATTTGTGAATCTGAAAAAGGTCGATATGAATCGACAAGTCGAACTATCAGGACCAGAAGCGCCTCACCTAGGACTTATCCTTCGTTCGATCGGAGCCTTCTGTCGACTACCAGCAGAATAAGCGAACGTTTGCAGCTGGAATGCCGTATAAGAGGAACGCCGAGTGTAACGCCGACGTGGTACAGGTAAAAACGTAGAGACTTTATCGATATAATTTTAATTTGCAATAAAATATTATTTTCTTGAAATTCGCCAGTAGATAAAATAAAAGACGTAATTAAAATCGATCATACTGGCAATTTTATTGATGGTAAAGAATCACAAGGTTTCGACCATAGGTTTTGATCCTTTTCAAGTGAAAGTAATTTAGTTAACTATTATATCGTGAGAAATAAGGAAATCACTTCGTCAAGATTATCATGTCAGCCTCTCCATCAACAGAATAGAATAGTCTTTCTCTGTATGTTGATGGACAAGCTGACATGATAATCTTGACGAAGTGATTTCCTTATTTCTCACAATATAATAGCTAACTAAATTACTTTCACTTGAAAAGGACCAAAACCTATGGTCGAAATGTTTTGATTCTTTACTATCAATAAAATTGCCAGTGTGGTCGATTTTAATTACGTCTTTTAAAATATTATTTATAAATTTTATCTAGAAACGGACGACCGTTGGAACGATCCGCTAGAATAAAGAGATACTTTGACGGCGCGACAGCCAAAATTGAAATATCGAAAGTAAAGGCCAGTGACGCGGGTGAATATACGTGCGTAGCGACTAACGTCCTCGGATCAACGAAAAGTAGCTGTCAGGTGAATGAATGCTCATTATGAATTATTAATTATTTGTCAGTAGCTTCTTCGCGTTACGTGATTTCTTTAACTTATCCTCATCAGGTAACCGTATTAGATCCGCGTGACTCGTCTATCGCGGACAAGAACGCACCGCGATTTCTACGATCGTTGCCGGAAGAGTCGATTATCATGGAAAATCATTGTCATGAATTTCAGGCAGGAGTCACAGGTAGAATTTATCTTAATCTTTAAATATAGTCACTTGGCTGAGCTTTCGAAAAAAATAATGAAATATAATTTCAATAAAATATGTTATTTACTTCTGTTATTTCTTCTCAGGTACACCTCCTTTCACGATCACTTGGTTCAAGGACGGTCGCGAATTACCTGACAACGATTATTATAGATACGTCATATATGGAGACGGCGGAGTTGCTCTTAGATTATCTCAGGTTCGCCCGCAAGATGCCGGTGAATACACCTGTGTCGTGCGAAACGATTTCGGTGCTGTCTCCTGCAATAGTCTTTTTGCTGTTCAAGGTTTGATTTATTTTCACTTTTAAATATTCTTTGTTATTAGATTCTTTAAGACGTTTTAAAATGTTTTGAAACAGACTACAAGGATGCCCCAAAATTGGCATTACAATTTACAAAGACTCCACTCTCAGTAATCGCTGTTAAAGGCGGTACCGCTTGTTTCTGTGCCCGAATGCAGTGTGAAAAAACCATGGAACTTGTTTGGACGATTAACGGAAAAGATGCTAGAGAAAATGCAAAGTGTAAAGTATGTAAAATGAAAAATATAAGATACGCAATTAAATACGCATTAATTCTTAATTAAACTTTAATTCTTAATTAAATTATTTTACACATTTGCTGTTAATTGTCATTTATATGTTTAAAGATCGAAAGAGATGGCAACGTCAGCATCTTAAGAATACGCGACGTATCGTCGCGCGAGACAGGGGAGATTCGATGCACAGTCTCCGTGAATGGAAAGGGTCCATCCATCAGTTGCACTGCTAAACTGCAGCTACAACGTTCGCTACACGATTCTATCGACAGAAGCCTTCCGTCGGTTTCTGTAATGACAAAGCCCGAAGATATTCAATCTCATGCACAGGCTAAGCTATCGCTGACGAATAATAATAACGCAGGCATGTCAGAAAAAATCACGGAGCTATCGTTATTGAAACGTCGACAAGGACGCGAGAAATCTCCGACGCGAATCAGATCATCGTCGTTTCCTCGGCGAATCGTATCGTGTACTAAAAATGTTTCACCTTTGCCAGCAAGAAAACGCATTCTTAATAATGCGTCAGCTGATAATCGGAAGTCACGCTTTGAAAACAATTTATCACAAAAAATTACAAAGAATTTAGATAACGTAGAAATGTCAAACGATCTAAAGTTATCATCTTCGTTCAATGAAATAAATGAAGTAGACATTTCGATAAACTTATTATCATCTAAGAAACCGGAGCAATTTCACCAAGATACTAATGTCGTATCGAAGGAAGAATGTGCGAAATCGCTCGTAGAAGAGTTGACGAAAGCTACAATAATAAAAGAACCAGCTGACATCGCCGTATTCAGAGGAAACAGTGCAGTAGTCACAGTAACTTATCAGGGACGTCCCGAACCGACGGTTAAGTGGCTTCGAGTGGTAGGTTTGCTTTCTTTGTACTTGATCGATTAGTACCGAGTTAGAAATATTCGAATAATATGACATGTAATTCTTATTCTCGAGCAAGCGTAAATTTTGCGTATGAAAGAGGCAACTGTTGCTCATAATAGGCGTTCTGTTTCGAAATTATAATTATAAACTATTTCGATATAATTAATGCAATCACATTATTTAATCTAAGCGAGATTCTATCGGTCTCCAAGTCTTCACGATGCAGATGAACGCTGTAGCATAATTTCCTTATACAGAAATTAATATTGTCAATTATTCAAAATGATCGTTTGCTTATCTTTAGCCGCGAGAAATATGTTGACACCATTTCTTATTATAATACGTATAAAATCCCCACCAATATGTGCCAGATGTGTAAATTTCTGGAAAGCTAATCGAGATATATACATTTCGGTCATTATTCGGGCGTCAGTGCCGTACAGCTACTTGCGCAGCTGGCATCAATCAAATTTGATCTGTGTTACATTAGTATCTTGACGATAACTTTGATATATTTCATACAAAGCGAAACATTTTTATTTTAATTTAAGAATCGCGAACTGCAGCCGGATGAGAAGATTAAGATAATCAGCGGGAACGGTACGTCTTATCTGACACTAGACAACGTGACATACGATCACGCTGGAAAATACGAAGTCTCGGTGGAAAATCTGCTGGGCAAAGAACGAAGATTCTTTAGTTTAGCTGTGGAAGGTACGTACACTGAGAAAAATAACCGATGAAAAGGTAACGAACGGATATTATCCAATTATTAACCGATCACTTTAATCGGAAAAAAAGAAACCGATATCCAATCATAGAATATCAATCGATCGGATATCTGATCAGAAAGTTCAAAATTCGGAACTTTCCGATCAGATATCCGATTAAAGTGATCGGTTAATAATCGGATATATCCGTTCGTTATCTTTTCACCGGTTATTTTTTTCAGTGTATCATTCATTTTTATACATGTATGTTTGTTCGCTGCTTCCGGCGACTCGTATTCAAAAATTTATTACACGCTTAGATGACTCGGTAGTGCTCGATTCGACCTTGGCTTAATTAAGTCCAATTACGCGCGGAGCATCGGTGTGTTTCTCTGATCAATAACAATGTTCGGTTAGAATTTTCTGAAACGATAGCATGTTCCACGCACTCGTATAATATGTAGAACGAGATATCGTTCCACGTGCGTAAATGCGTATTGCACGGTCCAGTTCCTTTCCTCGCGTACAAGGTAGACAGCAGTCTCACGTGACATACCGCGCAATAATTTCTCCTTCCCGCGCTTCCTCCCCAGCATTCCACCTCCACTTCCTCTTTCCTCGAGACCGCGGTATGTCTAACATAAGTCTGTCGGTGAAAAGACGCGTGTACCGCGAGAGAGAAGTGATATGGGCGATCTTAACGACGTAGCGTAATGACATGCAGATTTGTTTCAAAACGCACGCAATCGCGCTCCGAGTCTGTGCTTGACGTTTCGCAAAGTTATCTATCAAATCTGAATTAATCGCGCGTCGATAATATTTATAAAGTGAGAGAGCAGCGTGTACCATAAATATATTATTTATTTACTGAATTTTACGAGGATGAAGATGAGCTGAAAGAGAAATCCTGGTTCCTATTCAGGTCCACCTGAGCCAATCGCGGATAAACCGAGTGTGAACTTTAACACTGGCCAAGCTACGATCGTTTGGAGATCGCCACCTTACGACGGAGGTCGCACGGTAATCGGATATACGGTCGAAGCAAAACACGCAGGTGAAAACACGTGGATGGTAATTGCCGAGTCTTGTCATTCGCTGAGTCATACGGTATCTTCAGTTGAAACGAATTTAGTGATTCCGGGCGAGAGTTACCGTTTCCGCGTTCGAGCTGAAAATATTCACGGTCTCAGCGATCCAAGCATGGAATCAGATTCTGTCAGAATTCCAAAGGAAGGAGAAACAATGTTGCAAGAGGAGGAAGAAGGTGATAATTTATTCTTAAGCGGGGAGATACAACTTTATAATATTTTATATTACGTACAATTACACAGGCCCACAAAAAAAAAGTACCCTCTGACTAGGCTAGTCTTATGTATTTTGGCCCGCTGAATTCGAATCTGACGTCAGAATTGCTCCATCACGTCACAGTTTTTTTAAATCTCAAAAATAGACGAAAATTTCGTAAAAATCGACATTCTAAGGGAATAAGACTGCGCTCCTTGAAGAAAAAGTTGCCGAAATCATATTTTAATGTATTTTCAGACATTATAAATCCAAATACGCATTCTTTTATCTTCAAATGACCTGTGAAGTAGATTTCTCTGAAGTAGATTCCTCTTTTCTTTCTGCTATATTTTCTCTTTTTAACATCCAACACAAATCAGCCTTCATATTTTCTTAATATATATATATATATATATATATTAAAGAAATGGAGCACCGATATCAAGGACGATAAGATGAAAATATGATGGCTGATTTTTGTTGGATGTTAAAAAGAGAAAATATTGTGGAAAGAAAAAAGCGTAAGAGAAATTCACTTCACAGAGCATTTGATAAAAGAGTGCGTAAGCGCAGACGATCATAAGACACATTATTCGGGCATTAGGTCCAGCTCACATCATAAATTGAGCACAACGTTTATATTCTAGGTCGGATTTGGATTTATAATGTCTGAAAATACATTAAAATATGATTTCAGTAACTTTTTCTTCAAGTAGCGCAGCCTTATTACCCTAGAAAGTCGATTTTTAAAGTCGAAATTTTCGTCTATTTTTGAGATTTTAAAAAAACTGTGACGTGATGGAGCAATTTTGACGTCAGATTCGAATTCAGCGGGCCAAAATACATAAGACTAGTCTAGTCAGATCGCCAGCACAGGATACTTTTTTTTTGTGAGCCTGTGTTATTTTTAAAAAATCTAAAAAATTATTTTATAAAATATTATTTAATAAATGTGTAGTAAAAAATTAATTAATTGATAATCATTGAGAAATAATCGTTTTATTTTTTAGATGAATTCGAGCCGAGCTTTGCGGCTCGTATAGTAGAACTGGAAGACGGAAAATTGTTCGGAGAAAGATATAGTGTTCTTGAAGAATTAGGGAAGGGCCGATACGGTATAGTTAAGAAAGTCATTGAACAAGAGACGGACATGTGTTTCGCTGCCAAATTTGTTAAAACAATCAAAGCGAAAGATCGCGAACAGGTGCGCGAAGAAATCAAAATTATGAACGTATTAAGGCATCCTAAGCTTCTACTATTGGCTGCTGCTTACGAAAATCCTCGCGAAACCATACTGATCACGGAATAGTAAGTATATGATATCAATCACTATATCTTAATTATTTGCATATTAAATTTTAATATTTTAATATTTTTTTTTTTTTTTTACTTTTTAGTATTTCAGGTGGAGAATTATTCGAGAGGGTAGTAGCTGATGATTTTACTTTAACCGAGAGAGACAGTATCCTCTTCATGCGACAAATTTGTCAGGGAGTCGAATATATGCACAAGAACAAAATCGTACATCTTGATTTAAAAGTATGTTTTTCGCAGATAATAAATTATTAATTTGTGATATATATTCGAGCTAAACAGAGTAATTTGTTTCATTTTACAGCCTGAAAATATAATGTGTCGTACGCGTACTTCTCATCAAATTAAACTGATCGACTTTGGATTGGCCCAAACTTTAAAATCTGACACACCGATTAGAGTGCTTTTTGGTACACCGGAATTCATTCCACCGGAAATCATAAGTTACGAGCCTATCGGCACCGAGTCCGATATGTGGAGCGTCGGTGTAATTTGTTATGTCCTGTAAGTATTAATTATTTTTTATTTTAATTAATTTAATTTTAATTTTAATTTTAATAATTATATTTAAAAATAATTAGAAAAATAAAAAATTATTTAACGATAATATATTGGATTAATTAACCATTATTATGCATAGACTCACCGGTTTATCGCCATTCATGGGAGATAACGATGCCGAAACCTTTGCTAATATCACACGAGCGGATTATGATTTAGAAGACGAAGCTTTCGATGCTATATCGAATAATGCCAAGGATTTTATTAGCGGATTACTAATCAAACGAAAAGAGTACATTTTTAATATTTTTCATATTTTAAGAAATATTTAGCTTTAGGTTCAGATAAATTTAAATCTCCTCTCTATGATTTGTTCGACATAGATTACGTATGTCAGCCACACAGTGTTTAGAACATCCATGGTTAACGCAACACTCTGCAACAATGAGCAGAATAGCTTTGCCGACTGAAAAATTAAAGAAGTTTATTATACGAAGAAAATGGCAGGTATGATGAATAGATTTTTCTGAAAATTTAAATTTAAATTATTGCTTTGTGTAATATTAAACATTGAGTAAAACATAACAAAATGTAAATATATGAAGAGATAGATCACTATCCTTTTCAAAACAAGAAATATCCAGGAGATGGCATGTTCCATTAAAAATTAAAAAACATTAAAAATTTAATTGATACTTATTTGAAATATGTTTTCACATTGATTTTTCTTTAAAAAAAATTGATTAACTCAATTTATCGCAATAAAACATAACATCAAGCGATATTTAATAGCGTAGCTTTTGTGTAGTTTGAGATATTGTTTTTTAAATAATCTCAGCATGTGTTTATAAATGTTGCGTGTGCACGCGTTGCGCTATTTATTTCAACAGAAAACAGGAAATGCCATTCGCGCACTGGGAAGAATGGCTATTCTTTCGGCAAACAGTAGACTCAGTCCCACAGCAACGGCAGAGTCATCACCTACGCTCGAGCAACGATTCGAGATGCAATATTCTGATGATAGACTTAAATCAATTCGCACTGCTATCGATAAAGATACAGAACATATCGTGACAGACGCGAAAGAAAATTCTGCTGAGACGGAATCATGGACGCATCCCGCTTATGAAATGATTGAAATAAATACCGAAATAGAAGAGACATCGAAGGAAGAAAGCTTAAGTGATCTTTCAAATCAGATCGAAGAAAAAACGTCTAAATTACATATCGAATTAATTCCAAAAATACAGGACGTCACAACGCGTCTGGAAATTTTAGCGTCGAAGGAGAACGAGAAAAGTGACAAGGAATTAATCGAAAAATCTTCCCAAATGGATACTATTCCGAAATCACAAGTATTGCACAGGGTATTTCGTGGCGATTCACGCGATTCCGGAATAGGTGACTGCGGCTCGAATCAGATGACATCCTCATTACAAATGGATGAACTAGAAATAGGATCCACTATCGTAGAAGAAGTAGATCATGAAACTCACAACCGAGAAAGTAAACAAACGTTTAGGACGGAAGAAAATCGACAAAGTTCTATGAGGATCACACACGTAGCAAGTTTATCGCAAGGCCAAAAAAGTCCTCTTCATGATTCCGGAATTGCGAGTAACGACAAGGTAGTTACAAAGAGTGACGTGACTAAAGCTTCGTGTGAAACTAATCCTGTGCGAAAAGGTGTGTGTAAGCGCGATTAACTTTTCTTGCTCATAATATCGATAACACAGGCCCACAAAAAAAAAGTACCCTGTGCTGGCGATCTGACTAGGCTAGTCTTATGTATTTTGGCCCGCTAAATTCGAATCTGACGTCAGAATTGCTCCATCACGTCAGTTTTTTTTAAATCTCAAAAATAGACGAAAATTTCGTAAAAATCGACATTTTAGGGGAATAAGACTGCGCTTCTTGAAGAAAAAGTTATCGAAATCATATTTTAATGTATTTTCAGACATTATAAATCCAAATCCGACCTAGAATATAAACGTTGTGTTCAATTTATGATGCGAGCTGGACCTAATGCCCGAATAATGTGTCTTATGATCGTTTGCGCTTACGCATTCTTTTATCTTCAAATAACCTGTGAAGTAGGTTTTTCTGAAGTAGATTCCTCTTTTCTTTCTGCTATATTTTCTCTTTTTAACATCCAACATAAATCAGCCATCATATTTTCATTCCTTGATATCGGCATTTCTTTAATATATATATATATATATATATATATATATATATATATATCCAGCTTGCATCATAAATTGAGCACAACGTTTATATTCTAGGCCGAATTTGGATTTATAATGTCTGAAAATACATTAAAATATGATTTCAGTAACTTTTTCTTCAAATAGCACAGCCTTATTACCCTAAAAAGTCGATTTTTAAAGTCGAAATTTTCGTCTATTTTTGAGATTTAAAAAAAACTGTGACGTGATGGAGCAATTTTGACGTCAGATTCGAATTCAGCGGTCCAAAATACATAAGACTAGCCTAGTCAGATCGCCAGCACAGGGTACTTTTTTATTTTTGTGGGCCTGTGTAATCATTCATCACGTTTAATGAAATAATATTATTGAAATTTTATAATTTTACAGTTGCCGATGAGAGTTCGAACGCAAGGATATTAAGCGGACGTAACCACGATAGATTCCTTTCAACCGGAAAGGTAAGTCGCACGGCCAAGATATTCGAAAGAGAGAGTGGAACATCGAAATCGGACAATTCACAGGTTCCGCAACGCGCGTATCCTACCGCTTTGGTCACAGGAAAGCCACACAACGAAAGAATACAGAAAGCTTTCGCGTTTTGGAATAAATAAAAATATCTGTCGAAAATACCCTGACACTGAATAAAATATAAATCGAAGCAGACAAAACTTCGTATCACTTTCAAGATAGAAATGCATTGTTATCGATATAGAAATGCATTGTTTATGATAAATCACGAATATATAGAGATATTGTTCTTTACGCACATATACATATGTAAAGTAGTGACGTACAATCTGTTGACATACACTTGTTGAAGTTGTAATCCTTGCGTTCCTAACATTCAAAAATAAATATAAATTGTTTTATCAATTATATCAATATCAAAGTCGATTTGACAAAGGGAGAAGCACTTGTGAGTGGTCATTTTCACTTTTATAAAAAAACCTTTATGAAAAAGCAATTTGTAACATTTTTGTATCGTAGAGTTTGAGAGAAAATTCAGCTCTCAGAATCTGCGCAATTTGTTTCTTAATTTTTTTTATTTAAACGCTAATATTATAATTACATTCGCAAATTGAAACAATATTTTTATGCTACATTAAAAATAGATTTCAGTTCTCAATGTAATTTTGAAAATCAGTGCTATATATAGATATTTTGTGCACGCGATCGATACTTTTATTAAATATAGTATATTTTATAATACATATATGTAAAACATTTTTAAAAAATGCGTAATTGAAAATATACAATATTTCTTGATGATTGATTTAATATATATATCTGGTATAATATTCTTCAGTTACAATATAATAATATACTTGTGCTGGGAACGCGCATAAGTGCACTCTATTAAATCAAAAATGATTATTTTTGCAAACATATCCCTGCAGTTGTATTGCAAAGATGAGACGGACAACGTCTATAATTTATTTATAAGTTATTTACATAGAGAAATAAAGGATTTATCTATGTATTTGAATTATATTAATAAATATTCCTATACATGAGAAAGATATTTATTATTTAATATGACATCCATTAAAGTAAGTATTAAAAAATGTTTATAAACTATATAACCTCTATAAACTCTCTATTAACTATTAAAATTTCAATCAACTTACTTAATAATTGTGCAATTTTTACATCTCTAAATCGCCGAATATACCATTATCAGTAATTGTTAAAAGTTGAAGAGTGTCACCAATATCCAAGTAATTAAAGCTATCAGCTGTTGTTGGTAACCAAATAGTACTTATATCCTCATCAATGACAGGTGTAGGATTTCTAAGAAATAAGAAAATATTTTTTTCAATTTTAAGATACAATTTTCAACAAATGATTTATAAGAATTTATAACTTACCCTGTCTTTGCAAAATTAGTCCACATTTTCGTAAGAATTTCTGATATTTTCCGATCTTTTGTACCTATCGCTGGCGGTTTAGGATCATCGACTTTACACTTTGGTTGGTAAAAAAGATACGACATATCGTCGGTATGAGAGGCTCCTAAAATATTAAAATATTAATTACATAACATAAAATTAAATAATACAAAAATTATGTATCATTAAACAAAGTGTGATTCGATTTCGGCCAATCTAAAAATTTTATAAATTGTACATTTACCAATCATAGGCAGATTATTTAACAAGAGTTTTGTGATAGTCATTTCATTTCCGACATAGGAAAAATTATATTGGTAGATCGGTGCCTGCTTCTTTTTTCTTTGATTATTTACAAAATTTTTAACAGGAATAGAAAACCACAAATCACTCAGGAATTGTATAAAAGATGGAATACTCTCTTTAGTAAATGACTTATTATGAAAATAATGCTGTTTAACTTGCTCCGTCAATCGCGTTATCTTTTCTGAGTCTTGTGAGTTTGTAAGCTTTTTTAACAGAAGCTCTATATCCGCATACTTTGCATTTAAAAATTCTTCACTAGTATCTGTGAACAGAGAAGAATAATTTAATTTAAGAAAAATAAACTCATTACATAAATATTATAAAAATTCAAACAAAATGCACAATGTGTGTGTTTCGGCACATGTAACTAAATTCACTAAATGTTACATAAATTTCAATATTTTTAATACCTTTAAGAAACATTATATATTCATGAGATGTAAAACCAACTATAATTGGTATATCATTATCATCATCAAGTAATTGAGAAAGAGGGCATGGCAGAAAAGATCTTTTGGATTTCTCATCGATCGTAGGTCCAAACGGTATATTACAAATGCGCGCTTCCTAGAAAATATTTTTAAATATAATTAAGAATAAATAACAGGTATCATAAATTTATTATAATACTTAAGATATATAAATAACTCCTCGAACATTAAATAATTAAATTAATTCAATATTAGAGATAGAATAAAATAAATATATATAAAAAGAATAATTTACTTGCGGAGTGAGAACTTTATATTGCGCATTGACAATTTCGGCGGCAGGTATCGTTTGAAGAAACTCAATAACTTCTCTAGGATCCTTAGACTTATTACCAAATATTGAAGCAAGCTTAAAAGTATTGGCTTCTACATTCTCTATTAGCGCCCAAGGACACGTAGCTATACCGCTCTGAAGAATGGCCTTGTGAAAAAGACCTAGATATACGATCAGTATTAATTTTGTCAACAAGAATAATTTCATTATTTCATCATTATTTTTAATATTAAAAGCTTACCTTTAGATAACGGCGAGAGCATCAGTAAATGTACAGATGAACCGCCTGCACTAACACCAAAAATAGTGATGTTGTTCGGATCTCCGCCAAAAGCCTCGATGTTTTCCTTGATCCATTTTAATGCGGCAACTTGATCCTTCAAGCCTTGATTTCCGCTTGCTACTTCATGACCAATATTTAAGAAACCTTGACAAATGAAAACATAGTGTACGTGAATTAACAAATAACACGTGTGTATTTTGACATATCTTGAGATGTAAATACGCGATAAGAAACTTTTATATTTTCTAAAAAAGAAATACATCTAGTTAAGAATACAAAATCTTACCTAAAGCACCGAGTCTGTAATTTATAGATACTAGAATGATATCTTTTGTCATAAGATAATCAGGTCGTGTGGCAATATCATTACCATTGCCAATAAGATAAGCTCCTCCATGAATCCACACCATAACCGGATTTTGTGTTGTTCCATAGATATTGTATGGTATGTAAACATTAAGATAAAGACAATCTTCGCTGCCAATTATTGCTTCAGTTGGCAATTGTTGCCATTGTATGCAAATATCACCATTTTTGGAAGAATCTCGGATACCTTCCCAAGAAGCCGGAGGTTCGGGATCCTAATTTCGAACAATAAAATACAATTCTATGAAAATATAGACATCATATAGAAAAATGAATAAAAGATTATATAAATTTGCGACTTAATAAGTTATACTTTAAATCTCAACTCGTTCACTGGCGGAGCAGCAAAAGGTATGCCTTTGAAAGCGAGGTAACGAGAACCGAGAACATTATCTTCGAAAATTCCTTGTAGTTTTCCTTGCTTCACAGTCACGATCGGTCTTTCCATGATGGAATATGAAGTAATACTTTCTACTGTCTGACACTCACGTAGCAGAATGCAGAATATGTTAGATAGTGTTATCTTTATACTTTATATACCTTCAATAGAGATATTATTGAAATAATGATAAGCTATATATAACATGTAGTACATGTATATATATTTCTTGTGCATAACAATTGATAACCTACACAATGTAACATTACGTACACAACAAAAACTGGAAACAATGAAATTTTCAGTTTTTCAAAATATTGATCGAGTCAGTTATTAATAAAAACTAAAATCTCAGGTAGCAATATATTCGTTTCAAAAACGTTTAAAACACTTTTTCTTCTTTTATTCGTTAACATTTATTCGTAAACATTTATTTTCTCATGGAATTATTTATAATAAATATATACAAATTATATATAAATTAATATATATAAATTAATAAATATGTTTCGAAAGTATTTAAAATCATAACATATACATATTTCTCTGATTTGTTATATTATATATGAACTATTATATTATATTATATATATATATTATATATAATATATATATATTATATATATATATATATATATTATATTATATATTATATTATAAGCTATATGTGAGTTTATATTATTTAAACATTGTATTTAAAAAAAATATTTTTAACAGAAATTTACTATCTATATTTGTACATCCATGATATCATTTCTACAGTGTATAGCACTATATCTAATCTATAGACGTATGAACATGCAATATATAGATCGCGCTTTCCCACTCTTTCCTTTGTTTGGACAAATTTGAATTGTTGAAATTTTAGAAAGAAAGGCCGGTATTCATAGTTCGATCTTATATTTAAAATCGTCTTAAGTCTGCTTCGAGGTTGACTTAAGACCTCATTCAACCAATCAAATAGCTGCGTAGCATTTCAAGCTCGAATTTAAGACGATCTCAAATATAAGATCGGACTATGAATACCGGCCAAAGAGCTTTCATAGTAGTTTCTTCTTTATCTAATCTTATGCTTGATGGAGGAAAGAAATCGATCAAGAGATATGTCAAATGCAGTGGCCATATTAAATTTTTGTATTCTTGTTATTGATAGACAGAGAAACTAACACTACGAAAATATGTTGTCTCTCTTTCTAAAATTAGGCTAATCTTATTAAATCTAATCAATAATCTAATCCAGAATTTTATTGCATGGGATATATTGTCAGTAATTTAAATAGTCCATATAATTAATGATATTAAGAAATTATTTTAAGAAATATAATCATTTCTCATATATGTGTAAAAAAGAACATTTTCATTTTCCTGTAAAGATAATATACGTATTATTTATTATTAAACACACATATATTTGTTACATTAGACAATCAATATTTTTTTTTAAATATGATGTAATGCATTTTTGTTTTGATTTGTAACACAGCTGCACGTTTTGACTGGATTTAATGATCTATGGATTGACCAGCCGCATTGATTCGTGGGCATGGATAACAACTCAGCCACTTTTTGAGCGTTTTGCTTTTTTTCCAAAGATGATTTCTTAATCTAATTCATAAAATATATAATCACCTGTTATTATAATAATTGAGTCTGTGCAAAAGAGAAAAAAAAAACAAAATTAATAGTCTCTAAGAAATTCTAATTTTATTATTTTTCTCTAATCATCATTTATTCTTAGTGTAATCAAATCTTAACTCTTTTACATCATTATTAAACTTTAACAATCAAAATGTTATTTATACTGCAATAAAAATAAAAGATATCTAATAAGTTTTTTTATCTAAAATAAATGTTTTATATATAAATATCTAATAAGTTCTTTCCTATTACATTTTTAAAGTGTATATAAGTCGAGACTAATTAATACATTTACTAACTTCGTTAAATTTTCTTCTAACTTTATATCCTCTATATGTAGCCTGTATCATCGTAGCCGCTTCTTCTTCTGATTTAGCCGAATCTGTATGATCCTCAGTATATTTTAATTTTTTCATAAACTTTTGTGGTTCTTTTGTGTATAATGTTGCATTTTGTTCCCATTGTTTGCGATTATAAATATCCGGAACATTTTTCTGCTGTCGATCTTCATATTTTAGCTTAATCAATAAATGGAAAAATTAAATCTTTTCATGTAATTTAAGTAAATAATCGCAAAATATAAACAACGATTATAAAACGATTCTGATTCTAGAATTATACAATTATTATTACTTGCTTTCATGTGATAATCATTTATATTTTAATATTTTATTTTTTACTTTCCTACGTATTTTCATACATATTACATATTAAGAAGTGATAAATATGTGTATTCAAGTATCAAAGCGTGTTGCAATAATCTCATTGTCAATTGTGCATGTAACAAAATTTCAGCACGTAAAACATATAAAATATTGAATGTGATGAAAGAAAACATTTAAAATACATGTTGATCAAAAGTTTCTTAACTTTTCGCATACTTTTTCCTTTTCTTCATTCATTAATCTCTAATTTCTTATATTTCTGTTATTTATATAATACTGAACAAAAATAGTCATACCGAAATCTCACGCTGATGTTTATACATATGTTTTTCGTTGTTTAAAAAATCTGAAGATTTTCTTGGCGATTCACCTGCTCCACGATATTTTGAATCTTGAACAACAAGCATACTATTTCTATTTGCATCGCATTGCGTTTTATTCTACGAATAAAAATATAGCATTATTTTTGTAAAAATAAAGATATCTATAGAAATTGCCCAATAACATATACTTAATATCTATTTAATTTTTCTTTCAAAAAATATATATAAACAACGTTATAATTATAATAATTGATTTATATGTATATAAAATTGATAAATTTGTATTTATTGTATTAATATATTATGTAATATATACTAAACGATGAATTAAAGATTTTAAATACAAGATGTAAAATAACATAAATTTTTAATTTCTTAACCAAACAGTCATATTAAGACTTACCGTTCTTATATTATCATTTTTGCCCATATTGTTGAAACATTGCGTCAAGATTTCGGATGGGATCATTATGCCCGATGAGGTTGAGATTTTTGGAACATTTTTTTTCGGTGCTCTAATCTGTGCTGTGCTATATTGTTCTAAAATAAAATGTGAGAATTAATAATTTGGATGCAAATATTAATTTAAATGGTATCAATTTCATACATCAATATTAATTTTTGCATTAATTTTCTGATTACATATTTGTATCGATTTTTAAAGGATGCAATTCTACACAACAATGATTTTGATTATAATCCACACCTGTTCTTTCCGGTGATAACGATGAGCAATCTTTAGGAGGAGAATTAGGAGGAGTCGGTATTTGCATATTTCGTGTTTTTAGGTCAGAAATATTTGTTTTTTGATATTCTTCGAGATATAAAAGAAACTCACGATACGTAACATAATTCTGAAACAAGAAAATTATGAACAAAAATGTAAAATTATTTTCTATTTTATATTTTAAACGTAGCTTATAACTTTCGGAATAATACATTGCATATGAAATAAAAAATATTATTTGTTGAATTAATAAAGTATAAATTACTTTGTCTTGTCCTGCCCAGTTGCGATTAATCGGTTCGCTGAGCCCAAGTAAATCGATCCAATGATAATAATCTTCCGTTTGATTACCATACCAATATTTTATAATGACAAACCTGCAGAATTTGATTAATTATAATTTGTTCATACTTTAATCTATATATATTTCATATATGAATTATTTTATAGCTTGTATAATTATAAATAGAATTCATACGCAAGCCCATCATCCACCATTTTTTGCACTTCAGGATAAGCCATTAATTCCATAAATTCTGGATTTTCAGGATTCCTTTTGACATCTACCAATTGCCACGGAGCTATAAGCCCAAATCTAACACACTTGAGCACTTCCAACATGTGTTGCTTCCTTTCATTCCAATCATGCATCAACCATCTCACGGCAGACATTAAAACCTCTATTTCGCTAAATAATATCAAAAAACATTATACAATTTATTATTACATAAAATATTTTTTCTCAATTTATTAATGTTTTCAAAAGTGAGATTTTTAATATCAACATTTTTTAAATAACTGACTTATATAATATATATATATATATATATTTTTTTTATTTTATATATTTATATTTATATATATTTTTTATTTTTATATATTTAAAACTGATATTTTTTAAATATTTTCATACCTATTAACGCAAATATAATTGGATTTCAATAATAAGCACAATTCATCCACTGACAATTCCAAGAAATCTTTTGTGCTAACAAGCAACAAGAAAAATTTCATAATCCTCGGCACCATCAGCTCCATTACCGCAGTATTTCCAATCTTTTTTGCTTCCAAATATAACAAAAAGGCAGTATCTTCGGAGAAAAGCTCGTCATTATCAATGAATGCCCAGCATTGTTCTTCTAACTCTTCATAAAATACAATGCTTATAATTTTAGCATATCACGTTCGTGTTGTATATCATATTATTTTATATTTTTTCATTTATATATATTTAATCGAATTGTGCGTTTCTACTTTCACAAAAAAATATTTCTTATCTTACAAAATGAAAAAGATATAAGTTAATATCATACCTTTAATACCAAGATATTGTGCAGCCATGAAGATTTCCAAAATATTATCTCTTCGTAATAATTGATAACTTTCGTTAATTGGACTTATCATCCACTCATAAATAATAGAGAAAGCCTTGGAAGTCACACTACTCTATATAGTTTATGTATATATATAAATAAATAATCGCATTTTTAATTTATCTTAAATTGGTAGTATTATCTCCTATTTTTTCTTATATAAAAAAACTACGATTATATTACAAATTTTTTTTAATTTGAAACTGTCAACAAGCCAACTTCTTTCTTTAAATTCCAAAAATACATTTGAAAGTGCATGTCTGATATAAGGAAATTGATCTGATATGATAAATCTAATAAGATAAAATCAATTGAGATCTTACACCAGATAAGTTAATATCTTTGTAATTTTTTTCATCGAAAAATGTGCTGTAACTTTGCAGGACAAGTAGATGACAATAATACTCATCGGGATCAATTCGGACAATGCAGTCGGCATTTCTTGGTAAGAAAATATTTATTTTAATTTTGAATAAAATAATATTATGTTGAAAACCTTAAGATTACAACTTAAATTTAGTTAAATTTAAATATAGTTATATAAGCTAGATATTTCCTTTACTAAATAAAATTAAAGTTATATCTTTTAAATATTTAAAATCTGCAATACGATAAATGTAAAATATTTTCTCTAACATTTAAAAGTTTCATTATTAAGGACCCATTTTTACTTGTAATTCGTGATACGTCTAGCTAATTCCTGATACAAATCAGTTTTCTCTGGAAGAATTATATTGTCCCAATTGATCGGATGTCCATTCGTAATCCCTAATCTGCTCAAAATGGAAAAAAAACGAGGAGTTTAAAGTAAAAAAATAAATATTATCACGTAAACAATATTGCTATAAATGCGGCATGTCTCTTAAAAATTTATAACTAGCAAACTTATAAGAAAACTGACGAGGCGAGAGGTACTTCGTTCATTGAAGGTATTTGATAAGATGTTGGTTGTACCGGTTCCATTTTTGATAAATTAAATTTCGTATTTGGCTGCGTTCGTGATCTGTATCTTGCTTCGATATAAGGTAATTTCTTTTTAGCCTGTTGTACGATCGAACAATATTTAAATGATATAACAAGAATGATTAAAAATCTTATCCTTATCATTAAATGATTAAAAATCTTGTCCTTATCATTAAATAAATTATTTTACATTAATATCATTAAATTAATTATTTTTTACTTAATAAAGCTGAAAAATTATACTACTTTAAATAATTATAAATATAAAAATATATAAAAAATATAAATATAAATATAAAAATATATAAAAATATAAATATAAAAATTAAAAAAAATTCTACCTGCAACTGATCGATGGTTGATGGCGTGACTCCAGGGGGAAGATCAATATATCTTGTCCGAGTCGAGGAATCAAATGTACCGTTGTCACCAGGTCGATTAAGTTCAGCTTTAACGTTAACCTTCGTACGTCGCGGATCGGCAACTAGAACGCTAAATTTCTTCGACTCGAAAACAACCTAAAACAACTATGCTACATTTGCTTCGAAGCTGACATTTTTGAAAAAACGTCCTTGTAACTTCTGAATAGATCTTTCTTACCTGGTTCGGGGTGATCTTGAAATTACCACTAGGTGTAGCTCGAAAGGGAAACACGCGACTCGCTTCGTTATTCTCGTTCACGCTAATAAATGTAGAATTAACGTTCGTTTCCTCAGGATACTTTTGTATTTGTTGCATCGGAAAATCTATGTTTGAGCGAGGCGATGATTGCTTCTGGTTTTTGACGTCTTCAACTTGTCTGTAAAGTTATTATTATATTTTTAATTATACCATTATCCGAATATCTATCTCGAACATTATTTACTTTGGACAATGGTCCACAAATTTCGAAGCAACAGCTTCAATCGACGAGCATTGTTTCTTCCAAAGTCCTTCCTCTTTGATGCACTTCTGTGATCTTTGATTAATCGTGTTCTCGTTGGTATGATAAATAACTTTCCTATCTTGAAATTTGACGGGATTTGTACTAGACTCGACTATACACTTCGATTTATTATAGATGGGGTCTATTTCCGTTTGCTTTTTAGATGCAGTCCAGTGATGATGACGTTGCAGCGGTGATACAATTCGTTCAACTCGATTCGCGTGATAAATATTTACATTTAAAGAATGCTGTTGTCTCGATTCACGACGATATCTTCTGGAAGTAGTTCTTCGACGACGTAGCGGATATCTCGGGGACAAACTTTCTGGAGTTTCTATGATCTTTGTCCTTTTAAAGGTTTTTCATATAAAGATATTTATCTCTTTTAATAATTTCACATAATAATTTCTTCAAATTTCTACTGCATTCCAGGATGTATTTATATATTTACTCACTCACTTGTCAGGTGATGCGGGATTTGGCACTTCTGATGGCGATATGCACGGTGTTTTTATCACTGTTTGATCGGATTTCGAAAGTTGCACGAGAGTCTTCGAGGAAGAAGATGGAGGAGTGCTGGATCTTCCGTGATAAAGGACGACGACGCTATTTTTACTATTTCCAGTTCGCGATTGATCGGATATTACCGATCGATCTGCTTTAGGTTCGACTTAAAAAAAATTTCTATTTGAGTCGAGTTCTAAAAATTCTACAACTTCATCCTAATAACTTACTTTTCTTGCTATTCTGTCGAATGACTCTTACAATTCGTGGCGTACTATTTTCCTTCCTGTTGTCAGCACAATACATTAGACGCCTTAAACGAAGTAAAACGAGATTTGCACGACAACTTTAAGATATTCATTAAGAATGTATTATTTTTAAACGATTCAAGTTTTTTAATTAATTACCAAAATTTTTCGTTGAATTTACAATCAGACTTTTCACCCTCACTCGAATACTTTTCTTCGAAAGTTACTTGCGGCTAAAAAATTCATCCATCAAAATAACATATTTTTAACTCATCATAATTAATCAAAATTAGAGATAAAACTTATGCTTATCTAAAATTTTTTTATGAATTAAAAAAAATATTAGAATTGTAAAAAATTTAGTTCACATTCTTATCTTGAAGAAAAGAACGTTATGTACAAAATGATTATATGATTGAAATTAAATAATAATCGTACATGAATGCAAATTGTACAACATTAAAATATTTTTACGTATTATTTTAATAATATTTTGAATTCAAAATTAATTTATATCTATAATATTATTAAAGTAACACACAAATATATCTTATATTTTACCTCATGTTTTTTCAAATGTTGGCGTGATATGGAAGATTCAATATTTGAAATATGTTGAGATGTAGCAGCCTGATCAGTCTCTCTAGTAACTAAAATATGTCTCCACAAAGCGATACGTATGTAAAAAAACGGACAAACAAAAAAACTTAAATCATTCTATGACAAACCCATCAGAGACACTTTCATCATATGAAATGTATAAACTTTCTAACCACAATATACTTCAAACTTGCTTTGAATTTTATTTACACTTACATCACTTACGTAATTTTGCTTCAATGATTTGTTTATTAACAACCGGTTGTTGATAGTAATAAGATGCTTTTGACGGCAATTCGCGAAGATTTAATCGATCGTTCTCTTCGTTTTTTGATGCTCGACACGCAAATCGCAAACTATGACAAGACTGTGTCACTCTTCAAACATGTAAGATTGTACATAGCTTATAGTTTCTTTAAAATATAAAGAGATTATCAAATATATCAAATATATTACTTTGGATTTAGTAGATCGAGTTCGGATGAGAAAGAAGATTCGTCTTCAGCGGTCGCAGAAGTATCGAACTGCCTCGCGAAAATTTCAAGTAAGAGATAAAATTAAATATATATAAGATATCCTCTTTTTTGCAAACAAAACTCAAAAATTATTGATTTATCGTGCTAAGCTTTTGCATTTTACTTACGTCATAACGTGTGAGACTTCTTTGCATGATACGTATCGCGTTCAAAAAATAACTCGTAAGATTGGCATAATAACGACACTTCTTTCTCGCGCTTTCGTCACGTGGAATAAAAGGCAATAAAAATATATATCATACAAATGCTGTGACGTTTAAAACCAACGGGACATTTGTAAAAATGCGCGTGTCCAAAAAAGTCATAGATACGTAACAAATGAACACGATTAACAAGAGAACGACGTTCCGCTTTGTTTTCAAAATTATCCATTCTTAAATATTTCAATGTATCGAAGACTTCTCAAAAGTTACTTCTTTTTTGCGATGTTAATTGATTCTGGTGCGCTTGCTTTATTCATATTGTTTGACAATTTGATAGTTTATAATAAAAAGTTAAATTAAAAAAAATAAAATTAAACACAAAAAAGGGGAAGCAAAAACATTTAGATTGCAGCAATTTAAGTTATCAATGATTTAAATTAATTATTAATTCGCAATAAAGTTTGCACTTATACATATTATAGTATCTTGTATCTGTTATTGATTTTTCCAATTCATATGATATTGATTTTTATTACTCAGCTAATTTTATTTTTCATTTTTCTATTTTTTTAAAATGCTGTATATATGATATATAGTTATTAATTTATCATTTTTATTATATTTAATATTTAGAAAGATATAAAAATGATTCCCGCGCGTAATGTTATGTTCTAGTTAAATTTCTAAATTAACATTAAATCTACCACGACTGATCAAATGATTGTTTTTAAATTTTGTAAACGGTTGGTTTATTTTATTTTTTTTTTTTATTTCTTTTAAACCTGTATAAAACTGAGTATTATTTGCATTTAATTGTAAAGAGTATAACTTTTTCTTAAAGACTGATTATTTTTTTACGATTACGTTCAAATAGGTTTAATGTTAAACAATTTGAATGTTCATATATAATAGAAATTTTGTATTTTGGTATAAATACATAACACACACTTTTACCAAATATTTCTTATAAAAAATACATACATTATTTTTTTTAATGTACCAATAAGCGACATAAAAACTTTACCTCTTAAAATTTAATATATAAATTAAAACATTCGAAGAAATTGGAAAAGCAGTTTTATGAATATAAAAGAATATTATTAGCTTTAGAAAAAAAAGATGAACATTCAAAAAGATATTAACTATAAATATAATTAGTAATATTTAAAGTTTATAATTCCACGAAAATGATAATTTTTTTATTATTATGCATGAAGAGATATGAAGATGTCAAGGTCTCTACTATAGAACAATACAGAAACTAAAGAAGCAAAACCTCCAATTCAAAGTACATAATGCTTATGTTCGACAGTCTTTGATCTAATGTGTGACTGCAGCTATAAGTGAACGATTAAAATAATTTCGTGATGTAGTCGACACATTTATAAACAGAATTATTAAAGGCAATTATCTTATGATGTACGAGCGAAATAATGAAAGTGCTGTGCATGTCCTTTCTGAATATATTGTTTCACTACATCAATTCTTCTATTGATACGTGCAAAATGCAATTCTTCGATGGACGCAACTATAGAATCAATAAAATTCTCCTGTCATGCATAGGCCAATGGCCGTATCAAACGAAAAGGAGTAGCAGTACTATTATTGTCATTATAGTATCTTTAGCTGGTACGCAATTTGTCGCCAAGGTATAACGATATCTGCTACGCTTGAATATCGCAAACATGGAATTACTCACTCATTAAAAAGTTTATCCATGTTTTTTATTAAATGACTTATCTGGTGGCAGCCAATTGTTCTATACAAATATAATTTAAATGCTAAATATTTTGCATTTGTAACTTAATACTTTATGTTTATAACTGTACGTTTGAATAGATATGTGGTTTGTTCTCAATTGAAGATATCGATACATTCATCGATTCTCTTTCACCATTAGTAGTCGATATAGGATGTGGAATAAAATTAATCACTTGCATATTAAAGGCGGAAAAGGTATACATATTGCAATATATCATAAATTCTAAAATATTCTTAATTAACTTAAAATATATAATTTTCTAAACTTTGTTAAGTCGTTACGAATATTGTGTATGTGTGTGTTACTTATTTAAACAATCAGAGCATCAATTTATATACATATACAAATCTTAGTATAAAATATTTTAAATTTTTATAATTTAGAATATTTTTCAAAATAAAATTTATTTACAGATCAGAGCACTTTTTGATCAAATACACAGCGATTGGCAGATGCTAATGAAATCGACATACATCAAGATTCTTAATAATTATGCCCAAAATGGGCGAACATTTACGATCATATACGCAAGTAAGTAAAATAATTTTAAAAAATTTATTTAAAATTAATGAAGGTAAATACTATTTGACTCGATAAAAAACCGTTATATAATTTCGATATATTTGCTTCGCTTAATCGAAAATTAATTATTCCCACAATTTAATATTTATAACGATCATAGGGAATAATCGAGTTTAATAAATATTTATTCAATAGCTGAAAAGTTAATGTGATGTTTACACACCGTTACTCATTACACGCATAATAATCAATAATTAATACAGTAATTGCGTGACACTTTGATACTTCCGACTCAATCGTACTACGCGACAAGCACTTCATTATGTTGCAATAAAAAATTAATTAATATACGAAAACTGCACGAAATTATAATACGTTTGTTGTTTGAATGAAAATCACGTTTACTAAATTTATATTTTAATATACATTCACTACTATCATAACGAGCTTTATATATTGGCATTTTTTGTATTACGTGGATCGAATTGATATTTATAATTATTTGCCGTTTAATATATAGTTATAATAGATTACATTATACATATTAAAGATTACGTTATACGCATTCACACATAATTTTATAAAAAATGTTGATAACTTCTAATTGTGTCCATAATGCGCGAGTTTTATTCTAATTTTTCAAAGCGATAATTTAGCGATAATTTAACTTTATATAAAAATTTAATGTCATAAAATCTAATAAATATTTCATCGTGCAAAACAAAAAAAATTATATAATTATATATACATCTCGAAATTTTTTAATAAATGAAATAGAAATGTATATATTTGATACTTTAAAGAACTCTTTAATATATTATGTTTAATATATTATATTAATATTTTGGTAGATATAAAAGTACCGTAAACAACATAAAATTTTAAGAAAAAGAAGTAGCAATGTTTTCTTTATAAATTAATATTCTAAACATTAAAGCTATTTTAGACGTATTGATCCTACATGATATTTTAATTAAAATATCTCCGAGATATTTTTTACAACTCACACACGTTATTTTAATGCAATTTTGTTTTAACTAAATTAACATGGATGAATAGATTACAAAAAATTAAAATTAAATCGATACATAACAACAAGGTTATCATGATAATATAATCATTTAAAAAATTCGTAATTACAATTAATTATTAATGTTTATATAATGTGTATATAATGTTTTTCTCAAGTAAATTAAGTTAAATCTATGTTAAATCTACATGTTAGAAATGTATTATGAAATTTATCTTAAATTGAAATATTGTATATTCATCCTAATTCAATATTCCCGATTTAACTTAATATCTCTTCAATATTCTATTTTACGTTTTGAAATATATAAAATATATACGAGGTAATTTTTTCATTTTATTTTTTTAAAGGAAGAAAATTTCTTTCTCTTTCTTTCTCTCTCTTTTTTAAAACATCGATAAAGTGGTTTTATTTTGATATCACAACATAAATTTTGATATCACAACATAAATGAAGAAGAATAAAAAATAAGCAAAAATATTTGCTTTATTTAGGTTCTTTTTATTCTGCATTGGTATTATTTATGTTAGTCCCACTATTACAACCATTGTTGCTGCATTCTCCTTCAAATGATACAACGCGACCATTATTACATAAGGTCGAATATTACATTGATATGGACAAATATTATTTTCCGATCTTGATTCATGGATATGTTACAGCTATTGTTTGTGTAAGCATAGCCATCGCAGCAGACACTATGTATGTGATCATGATACAGCATGTTTGTGGATTATTTAAAATTATCGGGTAAATAATCTCACAAACTTATATTTCTCTTATATTTTAAATTAATATAGATATTTATAATGTACATATTATAATAAATATAAATAGAATCACAATTTTAAAACAATTATATCAATTGCTTTTAATTAATTGCTTTAGGCAACAACTAGAAAATATAATAAAGGAAGATAGTCTAGAAATAAATCTTGAACCACCTATAAATGATGATAAACCATATAAAAACATCATAAAAAGCATTCATGCGCATAAAAGCGCATTAAGGTTTGCGCTGTAATATATAGTATGCCAGTCAATTATTATTTTATATTATTTCATATGTATGTATCTTTTGCTAGAAATTTAAATTTATATTTAAAATTTAAATTTAAATTAAAAAATATAAAAAAAAGGATGCTAAACGGACTATAAATTGTGATCTTTTTAACATAGAAGTGGCTATAACTCGGAAACTATATATGCTTATATAGCTTTTTTCCTTCTTTTTGAGTTCCGAATCACTTCCCGAAATACTGCAGGCGATTTTCCGAGCAACTTGTATATTAGATGTATTAGATATAAATATATTCCTTTAAAAAATATTTTAATTAAAATGTATTTTACATAAAATTTGCATATATATATAAAGGTATGCCAATCTCCTGGAAGCTACATTCAGTCAGATGTTTCTTACACTAGCAGGTTTTAATATGCTTATCATGAGTATGACAGGAGTTACGGTATGTCAATTTTATTTAAATTCGTAATAATGATACAATAATCATATTGCGCTTATAATAAATTACCAATATATATATTCATTTATTGCAAAAATAAAAATGTGCTAAAATATAATTCAAAAAAATAACTTAATAAAATAACTTAAAATTAACTAGAAAAAATAATTATAATATTAATTATTTTGTAATTAATATATTAATCTTACTTAGGCTGCGACAAACATGGACAAGCCGGAAGAATGTTTAAGACAGATAACATTTGCATGCGCATTATTAGTGCATCTATTTTTTGAGAGTTTTCAAGCACAAAGTTTGATCGATCACAGCGCATATATTCATACTAATTTGTACGTATAAATATTTTCGTATTATTAAATATTATTAAAAAATACTATATAAAATGTAATAATATGATGCATGTATCTGTAAAATATTCGAAAGAAAGTATAATTTTTTTTTCTAGAACAATATATGTATTTGTTTATTAAAATGAAACAATAATTTATAAATCTTATAACAAATTTGATAATCTTGACAATTTTTCAATTTTTAATAAAATAAATAGGGTTTCTTTTCCTTAATTTAGAAACTAAAAAAAACATAACATTTTAATTATGTAAAATTAACTTTCAAGAACATTTCATGTATACATACATATGAAAATATTCTCAGTTATGAAAAATATCTGTCGTTTTGCAGAATGAATATGGCATGGTACCAAACTTCATTTCGAACGAGGAAAATCTTAACTTTTATGATAATGAAGACGCGAGAACCTTGTGTATTAACGGCAGGGAAGATGTTTGTGATATCAATGGATACTTTCTCTACAGTAAGATTTGCATATTATCTATGTTTAAATAAAAAATATTTATCAAAACATAGTATCCATAATTAATTAGCATTTAATTTATGAAAAAATAGAAAAATTAAATTATATAATTAAAAAATCTAATAATGTACTACCAAAATTGAAAATAATTATGCCAATATTTGCATATCACTTTAATATTATTATTTTTTTTTTTAAAGATCGTACGTACATCGGTATCGTATTTTACGATGTTGCGATCGATGCAATAATCAATTTACTTTATTGAAAATAACTCGTAACTCTCTTTGCCGCCATTTATTTTTTATTATAAATGCAGTCTTATGCAGTCTTGTGTATTTGCTAATAGATAATAAAATAAAAAAATTTTAAAATAAATTAATAATTAAGAAATATCTCTGCAATTCTTTTTTTAAGTGTGGCAGTTGGTATGTATGTAAAAATATCTAACAAACATAATTATAGTTATATATAAGAAAAATGATCGATTGTTATATATGGAAAAAAAATTATATAAAATAAAAATATTTTATCCAAGGAAAAGTTGTGCATTAATACTATAATCATGGTCTTAATATATCACATAGAAAAGGGGAAAACTAGTTTTATAATTTTATATTCAATCCTAAAAATCTTATTTTTATAGGATTGCATGACGATTCTATGTTTGATTGTATTTTACTTGGATTAAATTTTACATTATATTCGGGTATGCCATTTCTAATAATTTTCAGAAACCTATAAAAATAATATATTTATGTCTATATATATATATATATATATGTATAATTATTGTATAAAATTATTGAACTTACTCTGTTGCATAATGTTCATTCTCTGTGATATATAAAATATCATCAACATATCTGCATAGAAATCCATTATTTTTATATGCAGGGAATATTTCATTGATCATGTCTTGGTAATATATTTCAGAAAATATTGGTGATATCCGCATACCTTGTGGTACACCATGCTTTATTAAATATACTTGATTATCTATTTTAACCTATAAGTAAAGATATTAATAAATATTGATAGCAAATATTAAACTTTAAATATCTCTTTATTCTACCTTCTGTTTAAATATTAATTTGTTTATTATAGCCATTAGCCTCGTCATTTTAACTAAGACAGGTTTATTCCTCTCCATAACAGCTTTTTTTTCTAATATCGCCTTCAGATAATAACTTAAAAATTGCACTGTTTGTATTTTTCTTCTATTTTTTGACATGGTATATGTTCTTAATACAATATATCTTTTTTCTAACTGTCTACAGTATGTAATAATAAGCTTATATAATTTTTCTACAAAAGAAATAAATAGTGCTTATTGTGTCTTCTGTCTTAAATATTCTGTGATAAATAATAAATTATACCTTGTATTATTGAACCAAATGCATCTTGTATATCACAACGTACATAATATAATCGATTTTTGCTTGAACGTTTAAATTTATACACCTCCTCTATGCAACTTGTTATAGTTGGAAATCCATTTTTATTAAAGTATGTGACATATAACTGCTGTAGGAATCTCAAACTAATATCAACTTCATCATATCTCTCTTTAATATTATATCTGGAATTATATGTAATATAAAAATTTTGCTAATAATGTTCATATTTATTTATAGCATAAATAAGAAAATGATATATATACTTTGCTATTAATAAAGCTCTCAAACCAGAGGAACTTGGAATAAATTTGTATGTCCCAATAGGTATATTAAATTTCCGCTCATCTATTTGCATGCGTGTCCAAGGCACAAGACCACATGAACTTATTTTTTCTTTTATAAATTCTTGTTGCATTATGCACCACTCATCCTTTGCGATGTAAACCCATTGATTTTTAACTGATATCAATACTACATGTTTATGTAAAATTTTTATTATATATTGTGCAAAGAACCAAAATAATAATTTCAATACAATTATCCAACGTACTGTATTATTATCAATTAAATGCAACCACTCAATTTTGAAAATCTGTGAAAGTCAGAAGTTACAGAAAACATTAGATATCTTGATTTTATTGAATCATTAGAAGAAGAAATAATTGCAGAAGAAATAGTAGTATAAGATTTTAAAAAACAAAACTATTATGTTTTAATTTAAAATATACTTAAACATTACTTATACTTAATGTACATAAAACATACATCAAACTTGTTGAACAATGGTTGCATATCTAACGATGCCTTAATAACATTTTTTCTTCGTATAGTTCTTTTAAAAGCTTTTGTTATTAATTTATTTTCTGGAACAGTTCTCAAAAGACGACCTATTGTTCTTTTTATAACTTTAAAATTTTGCGATGTTCCAAATAATTGTGGAGGAACAGTTTTACATAATAATGAATAAAAGAAAGATTGTAATGAACGTCGATGAATTTGATTCTTATATTTTTTTTGATTTGTATACTTTTTGCTATCTCTTGCTATTATATATTTTAATTCCTCGTGATAATTAAATCTGTTATGCTGAATTTTGAATTGTTCCAAGATATGTGACAAGATCGATATAACAATATTAAAATTAGTGTTTTTGTAATTAATGTTTTTGTAATATCCATTAAGCCCAATATCTGTATTCAATATGCTACAACATATCTTTTGTCCCGTATTTTCACTCTCTAGTATATGATATTTTGAGATTTTTGCTGTAGTACAGCCTGTCTTCCTTATTCGACATCTAGATGGGAACAAATTTATTGTAGAATTATATTCATCAATTGGAACTCTTGTTGATGATTTCGGCTTCGAACATTGTCTATTTGAGGACAATGTTCTTTTACGTTTAACGTAATTTGGGACATATCTTTTTCTGGAAAACATAATTGAAAAAGAAGGTAATTAAAATAATATAACAAATAATATTTAATATTCCAAATTAATACAAAAAACGAGTTTGTAGTAAGTATATCTCATAAATAAAAACCTTTTATTCATTTTTAAATCTTCATTTAAGGACCCTTCAAAATCTTCAGCATTGCTTACTTTACATATAGCTAAATATTAAAGATAATATTCAAAATACATAGAAGCAGAGAGAACCTGGGAAACGGTCATACGTCCTCGATTTATGTGGAACCCATTTAAAGTTAAAGCGCCTCTATATCCGTAAAACGTGAACATTGAACTACGTAGATATAAAATTTCTTAATAGATAACATGTACAAAATGTGGTTCTGTTCCGAACTATATGCAAAAAAATATCGGTAATACAAAAACTATAATAATGCGAAGAATACAATACGCTTATGTATATTAAATAAATTTCAAATATAAATAAGTTTTGTGTTTCTCTCTCTCTCTCTCTTTCTTTCTCTCTTCTTCTTTCTTTCCGATGTATAGTACAAATTTTTTATATTTTCGCAAAGTACTTAATCATCGAAAAATTTCGAAGTCGCTTACAATCGATTTTCTTGCTTCTTCTATCCATTAATAACTTACGAGAATGTAAATATCCTATAAAATATAAACTGAATCTTTATTTTTTATTTTATTGATTTAAAATTTTATTTTTATTTAATTTTAAAAAAGTTATTTTTATTTAATTTTAAAGAATTAGTGAGATTTTTGCGATTTAAAATGACATTAAACACGACGTAAATAATAATTTATAATTTAGTCTAATAATAAAAATTTTTGATTACATATTTAACAATAAAATACATCCGATTTATGTCCTGTTTGATATCATTTAATTGTAAAATTCTTATTATTCTATTAAAATTAAATAAAAATAAAATTTTAAACTAATAAAATAAAAAATAAAAGTTTCAGTTTTTACTTTATAGGATATTTACATTCTATTAATTGTAAACAAATACAATGCAGTTTATTTTTTATGATAAGATAATATTTGTAAAAAACTATAAGTAAAAGAAATATCATGTAAAAGACTTCGAAACTCTTTCGATGATACAGGGTGAGTTTTAATGCTTGTGACAATCTTTTTATCATGCGGGAGATTATCGACTGCATAATAAATTGATCGGTACATAAATGTCAATTATTTGAATCGACCGTATCGAAGGTCCGAATATAATATGTATAATAGTAATAATAATAATAATAAATATATAACTTTAATAATAATAATAATAATAAATCTATATTACATAATTTCAGCTATTAATTTAATTGTACACATTATATTCGGATTGTACACCTTAAATCGATCCAAATAATTGACATTTATGTACCGATCAATTTATTATGCAGTTGGTAATCTCCCGCATGATAAAAAGATTGACAGAAGCATTAAAACTCACCCTGTATATGTCATCTGGCTCTTTATTTACTTTTGCTTTTTCTTTCAATAATCTTAAGAACTTTTCGTTATCTGTAATAATTAACGATTTTAAATGTCCACAAAATAATAATTCAATCTTTTATAATTTATTTAATGTTTTTGAACGTAATTAAAATTTATTTGTGTTGAAAACTTTACCGCACAAATCTATCCTTTTTCAGAATTTCATATATTATATTGTATTTGTTGTTCATATATTATATTATTATATTGTTTGCATTTAATTTAGATTAAATATGATCAAAGTAAGACCATGAAATTTAAGAAAAATTGCAAATTGATTCTCCCTCTAAACAAGTAAATTAAATTTGAATTTTATTACATACAAATATAAACAATTTTTTTCCTAACATATATATAATTATTTGCATATATATATATTTACTATAATGACATTACTGAAAGTTCTTGCAAGTGTCTGCAATTGATAATTTATGCGCCTGACTTTCGCAATCAAGAAGTATTCTGTAGATTAATGAAATTATATATTCCCCTCTATATAACACACAAACATGTTTTATATTATTTTATTGTAGTTTCCATAACAGCAAAATATTTGAATACCTATTAAACTTAATACCTATATCCTAATACTAAATTGTAAAATATAACAATTATAAAATATAATTAATATTAGCAGATTTTATATAATTGCAAGCTATTTTTTCGTTCTTAATTATTACTATATAATTTTTACTTAACACTATCTTCTTCTTCGAATCTTTCGATTGTTATACTGTATTCGTATTCCCAAGATAATAAGCACTTGCATTTCCTCCTTCTTGATGTTTGTTGGAATATCTTCCATAGTTATTTATCTTCAAGCATTCTTAAAAAAATGTTCAATTCACTGAAGCGACTTTTCTCTATTCTTCCGATTACTATTTTTTTTTGCTTCCAATTTATTCAAAAATATTAATATAACATACATAATTTATATATATGATTAATGATATATAATTTATATATTATATATTATTATATATTATTATAATACATAAAATTTATGTAATTTTTGTGTATCTCTCTTAGTCTGACTCTTCCCCTTCGACCTGTCCGGCATGGGTGACCCTACTGATAACTACAGCTAATATTCATAATCTGTTTTTATATTTAAGGCCGTCTTAAGTCAAAGAAAATATTATGACTACTTCATTGACTGAATAAAATTTTAAGATACAATCTAAAATAATTTTAAACATAAGAACAGATTATATACGAATACTCGCCTACGTTACCGCCGGCATAGCTCTTAGGTTCATTAGAGTACTCAAACCTCCTCACCCGGCAAATGCCTTCGTTAAGGTGGAGATACTCGAGGAGGTAAAATTTTTTTATTTTATTTTCTTTTAATAGTGTAGGTTTTTCAAACTTTCCAAATAGAAAATATAATACAAAGAATTTATAAAATATATATTATATAATTATAAAATATTATAGTGTATAATTACATAGCTTGCAATCATATAAAAATATATTACAAAATATTTATTATAATTATAATACAATTTATAAATTGGTGGTGCTATCAGCATCAAATAAATATGTGTATATTCAAATTTATTCAAATATTATCAATAATATAGATAATGATGTTGAAAACATCAACATATACACTTGGACTTAACAATAATATTATGTATATATATATATATATATATATATATATATATATATATAGAAAGAGAAAGGAAAGTTTGGAGAATAAAATCATTTTTCGGAAAATAAAGATATATTTTCTATTTTTCGACTTTTATTCAAATTTATTCTTATTTCTCTCTCTCTCTCTCTCTCTCTCTCTCTCTCTTTCTCTCTCTCTCTCTCTCTCTCTATTGTGAGTGTTATAAATAACTTTTCCACATAGTTTTGTTATAATTTCCATAATTGTATAACTTGATATACATAATATTTTATTTTGACGATATGTTAACTCGAAATATAATATAAAGAGTTATAAAATATAAATTACAAAATTAATTTAATATGTAATAATACAATTAAATTGAAAGTGTATAATGTGTAACAATAAAATAAAATATACATAACTCATAATACATTATACGTAAAATAGTTAATATATACATACATTGAGTATTTTATTATATTACACGAAAATATCAGAAATACGTACAATGTAAAAAATTTATTAGAAATTTTTAGATTGGCGTAGCGCTGATAATCTATCGTAACCAAAATAATCATAAATAAATTTATCGATTATGTCTTTCAATTAAGAAAGAGTATCCGGAATTTTAATACATTTTGCATAAAAGGTTTTCTTTTCTAAGATATTATTGCGAAAAGATAAATTGAGCTTTAATTAAATTAAAGAAAAAATCGCGATTAAATTTAAATTTCACGAATGTATGTGATGAATAAATTGATAATAATAGTAATATTTAATCACAATACATATAATTTCTATAATCGGAATATAACGTGCGCACACGCAATATAATTATTATCGTTTTATATGATTCCGCGGACAATTGCAAACAGATTAACTTTAATAATTCCTAAAATAATCGCGTTATCGCCACGTTCAATGAAGGATAATTAACCCAATGATTAAACCAGATCAAAATCCCTCTGCCGAGTGACACGCTGATTAATATCTGACAGAGAGAAGAATGATCCTAAAAGTGGAAAGCGATTTCAATTTGTCTTATTTCTTCTATTTCGGATCTCGCGAAATCGATCCACAATGAATAGTTAAATGATTCATTAAACATCAGAAATCCCTTTTCAGAAAGGAACGAATCCCCGATCTTCCTAATTGCTTTTAATAACAGTGATTTTGGCAGCGAATTAACTGTTATCCTTCTTATCAATTTCAATATATGAGATTAAAATTCGCGTGAAAAAAACATGTTCTTCCATTTTAAAAAATATCTTTTTACTAGAAATATCTTTTACTAAATCATGACTGATATAATGATTTTTATGTTACAATTCATGTTACAATCAAGTATATTTAGAAAAAATGAAATACATGCGCTTTTAGCGTTGCTTGATTAAATATGTGAATAATAATAATTTTAGGGTACTAAATGTGCTCGAGACAGATCAAATCTGATAACAGTAAGATTTAAAAAAAATTTAATTTTGAATATTTAGTAGCATCAAATGATTATCAAGGAATTAATTTTTCTGTTGCATTTAATAGTTAATACTTAGCACGTAACAATAATTTGCTGACATCTTACTGATATCAGAGTACCCATTCGATTTGTCCCGAATTTTTTAATTATTCACACATTTTATATTATATCATGCATCCCTAATATATTAATTAAGAATAATACAAAAAAGAGTTTTTTCAAATGTATCACAATTTCGCACATGTATTTTATTATATATACATATATATTTGTCTTATCTAACATAAATAAACTGTAATATACTGAAATAGTGGAACATCCAGTACCTGTAAGTGGTTTCTTAAAAGAGACCAAAAATAAAATTAATTTAAACTTACTAATTAATTTAAAATTAATTAGTAAAATATACTTGTTTGTAACCATAATTTTTCAAATAATGAAAATTTTGCACAAAAAGTCTGCAAAAACTTATTAAATTAAATTTATATTTGAAAAAGGTAATTTTAAAAGTTAATTTTTCTATTATATTCATTTTTGAACTATTATTAGATATTTTCATTATTAAAATAATATTGATATTAATAGAAGAACATTTTTAACAAAAAAATATATCTTTTCTCAAAGTATATTTAATGAATTTTATGATTCGATTTCAAACAATGTACGGTAATCGATCGTTTAATCACTGCCAAAAACATTATTCTCATGAAAACCAAGAAAACCTGGGTTTAATTCCAACTCTGTAATGAAAATTTCCAATTTTTAATAAAGCACCGAATTATGCGTTGAAAATAGATTTTCAAAACCGACAAGAAATAACTTTCCACAATGAAAATCGTTTCGATCCGCCAGTACAAACCGCGCATTTGCTAGCACCTGACATGAGGGATAGCGATAAGGTTTCTTCGTCGAGACAGCGATCACGTCCAAAAACGTGAAAACAACGCAATTGTTTACAATATATTTACTATAAAATCGTTCAATAAATGTTTAACACGATACGAAATTCTCGAAATACATTTAATTGAAAATGATTATCAAAGAAAATTATTTTGTTTTACAGATTTTAATTTTCGCGTGATCGATAATGTTTAATCTTTCGTAATATTTCAGTTTCGAATATACTTGTGTTTCTATAATGTTAAAAGCGCGACGAATTTTTATTTAATAATATCTTCATATTACGTAAAAGATTTTTTTTTTATGATATTTGCGCGATTAGGAAAGTTACTCGAATTTATTAATGATCTTTTAGTAAAAAAAATAAGCTATCCAAATACTTTAATAATTTTACAATAAAATTGATCAAATAAAATATATATTAAATGTGTTAAGTCAATAAATTTTATATTGTACGTATTCTTCTAATTTCGTGTAATGTACAATAGATTTCTTTTACATTATTACAATTAGACGACATTATATACAATTGCAGAAAATTATAAAAAATAAAAAATAATACAATTTATAGATGCTATTAGTATCAATATACTCAACATAAGAAAATTGTAAAATTTTTATTACTTGAAATAATTAATCAATAATTAATGTATATAGATTCAAATAAATTAAAAAAAAATTATTTAGTTTGAATTACTTTTCTTCTCAATATTTTACCGAATCAATATTATCACATTAGATACTAATAACATTCACATTTGAATCTAAAATTGTATAATCTTAAGAAAATACAATTTTTATATAAGTAATAAAATAAAATATTAATATAAAAAAAAATTTATACTAAATAAAATATAAAATTTAATACATATTATATGTATAATAAAATGTAACTTAAATGTATATTATATATTTAAGTTACATTTTTTACATGTTCTATACATTTTCCATACATTAATTTTCTATTTTGATTTGTAATTTTTTTATAATTAATTTCCATTTTTTATATATAATTTATTTAATTTTACATAAAATAAATTATATATAAAAATATCCCTAAAAATAACATATTTTTATGTTTTTTTTCCCTAAAAATAAATTTAATTTTTATATGTCCTAATAGCCCTAACAAACCTAACAGCCCTAACAGCCCTAACAAACCTAACAAACCTAACAGCCCTAACAGCCCTAACAGCCCTAACAAACCTAACAGTCCTAACAGTCCTAACAGCCCTAGTCGTCCTACTTGCTGGCTTACACCAGCAAAAATTCGCGATAAGATGCAATTTGGGGAGCTCTCGGAAATTAGGAATCCGTGATAATGAGACATTTAAGAAGCCCTAATCGGAAATTCGCGATAAAATTTAAAGAGCCTTAACCGCGCAACACATCTTTTGGCCAATATTGACCATTTATTTTTCAGGCCAATTATCTCCACTTCTGGCCATTCATTCTGACGACTAATTTGTTTCAAAAACAATCATGCGTTAAAGAAACGATCATATTATGATCGTTTCTTTAACGCACGTTATTCAGTCGTCAAAATTGCAAATTATAAATTATTATGCATAAAAGATAAAAAGCATGCATTTTAACTCTCGATTGGCAGGTTAGTTAGAAATATCTCTATTTTATAGATTAAACATTTATCGATTAAAAATCTATATTTTTATAAAATTGTCGTTTAGAGACCAATATGTAATAGAATTTTAGAATATTTAGAATATTATGTATGTCCATCATACAATTACAATAAAAATATCATCTATCTTTATTAAAAATATTTTACTTTTTCATTTTAATTTTTACTCGCGTATTGTCCCGCCAACGGAGAGTTAGAAGCAATGGACTTCTTCATGCATTTATAAATCCTTTGCTTCAAAATAAAAGGTTGTCACTTACCGGCACTGATGCGCAACAGCGGAGTTGATATTGAAGCTACGTTGTCTGTAACATACAAATATAAAATGCAAATTACATCAATGTTTAAAATAATTAATATTTTAAAAAATTTATTATTGGATTCATTGAACTTTATGTCCGATGTGCGCAATTATAAATAGATATATAAATATGAAATAATTTTATAATTAATTAATTTTTTCAAGTAGAAAGAACCTTTAGAAAGAATTATATAGAAAGAAATATTACAAAAATTTTCATTACAATTTTTTCTTGTTTAAATCATTTACATAAATAAAATTAATAAATTAATTTATTTATTTATATACAATTAATATAAATAATAATATTCACCATCAGGTTGTTCCGCTGGTGCAGGATGCCTTTCCTAGGCCTGCTCCTCCTCTCAGATCATCTGGGTTGTTGCGTCGATCTATAACATACAAATAGAAGATCTAAATTGTAATAATGTTCAAAATAATTAATATTTCATAAATTATTGTATGCATTGAATTTTATATCCGATATAATAATAGCATATAATAATAGCAGATTAATAAAATAATTCTATAAATTAAAAAAAAAACATTACTAATAATTCTTTAATAACTTTATAAAAGCTTATACCTTTACAAGATTATAAATTTTATATAAAAATCTTTTTCTTTAAAATTCGTATTTAAATCATATGAATAAAAAAATCAAATTACGATTAATTGCTTAATTTAAATTATAATAAATATATTCAATATTCAATTTATATATATATATATATATATATATATATTATAAATAAATAAACTATTTACCAGAAGATTGCTCTGCCGGCGCCCGATGCCTCTCCTAGGCCTGCTCCTCCTCTCAGTTAGACGCGCGATACTTAACGACACTCCCGCACTCACGAGCGATATTTTTATATCGCTATTTTCGCACTTTTACGCGCGATACTAAACGGTTTCCGCACTATTTCGACGCGATTAAAAATTTCACATTTGATCGCGCGATGTATATACTTAATATGTATATACCTTTAACGGCACTCCCGGTTTCGGTACGAGCGAAAATCCCATTTCACTTACGAAAATCCACTTCGAGCCAACAGATCGGGATTGCAACGATACAACGAGCAAGAATTAAGCCCAAACCGGAAAGAAGACGAAACGATTGACGAAAATAGAGGAAAATGAAGTTCGCCAACTCTTTTTCACGCCTAATTATCCTATCTCGTATCGAACCTGGACCCGCTAAGCACGATTTCAGGTGCTCCGCCGGGACATATTGGACATGCCTCCCGCGGTTGCTACACCAGGCTAGTGGACGGCAAAAGAAGAGGATACCCACATTTTTTAAACGCTTACATTTAGCAATTTAAAAAATGGGGAGGCAACCCCTTTTACCGAGCAAAAATCGCGCCTAGGGGAATCCACTCGACTCCTCGACAGGGTTAACACACGCAGTGCGTATGGCTGTAGACGAGCAAAGAGAAGGGACCCATTGACGACCATTCCGAGCAATCGATCGAGTTTTAACTAATTCGGGCCGAATCACTTGACGAAGCACGAAGCAAGAACATCCCAGTTAATTGGCATCGAAAGTAGAGACTCGTGACAATAAATGAAATTGGGATTTTATATGAAAAAGTCCAAAAGTTCCGTGAAAACGCGACGACGCGAGAATATTACAACGCGAAAACGCGACGCGTTGACGAAGCGCTTGCCGCCCGCGGCACGTTGACGGCACCGACGACGCGAAAGGGTACTTGGCTTCCCATTCAGGCACCTTAAGATTTATCATAAATTGGAAAATTTATGATAAAGCTCAAGGAACCGTCCAGGTACTAAGCCCTCCCACCGCGACAAGGTGTACCCCATGGGAAGGTTATATTATATTATATATAATTTTATATATAATATAATATATAATTAATTTTGTAATATATTATATAAAGTAATATACTAAATACTTTTGTAGTATACTATATAAATTTAAATTCGCAAATATAAACGATAAATAAAATACTAAATAATTATATTTAGTCATATACTACGACAAACAACGATCGCGAGACTTTTGCACGGCTCTTCCGATCGCGGAATAATTACGAGAAACGCACATTAATATAACATATAAAAAATAAAGAAGTATGATTCTATGATAATCGTAGCAAATTATATTTCAATACTAATCGCGATCGCGTTTAGGAAAAGAATTCAATAATAGAAGCATTTTGTATCACTACTTTGCCGTTGGTATGTCGTGTGAATGAGGTCGTCTATGTATTTATAATTTTTGCCTCTTTTGTTTCAATTTTTATTTGGAATAATGAAGGATCGCGTTTCGATGGATGTATCATCGCCATATAATTTCATGTTATTTATTAAGAGTTAATTAATTGTTAATTGTAATAGTCGTAGCGAATTATATTTCGATATCGCGATCGCATTGTTAGAAAAAAAATTCAATAATACGAAGTGTTCCGTATCACTACTTTACTACTGGAATGTCGCCGTGCGAATGATAGGGTCGATAAGGTCTTCGCCTATGAAAACAATACAGCGCTACGTCATCAAGGTCGAACGCCGTGTTATTGACCTTGCTGCCGAAATATTTTACGCGTACTATGACGTACATATACGAAAATTGAATTTATATACAAGTATATTTTTAAAGTCACACACACATGTACACATAGATTAATTATTTATTAAACGATTAATATACATCATAAGGTTTTCCATTATGTTAATTATTCGATTTTGCCATTCGATCGTTTTACTGCGCGTTCTCAGACGAATTATATATATTTAAATCATCACATAATTATATGATAAAGCATCGAAATATTCTTAATTATAAATATTAAAAGAAGAATAATTATTGTTCCTAAGGATTGCAACAAAATGATAATTTATAATTTTGATTCCGGTCACACACATCAATTCATAATTGCATTCGATTCTCCCGCACTCGCGAGCGATATTTTTATATCGCTATTTTTGTTATTTTACGCGCGAACTGAACGGCACTCCCGCACTATTTAGATGCGATTAAAAATTTTATATTTGATCGCGCGTTGTATATACTTAATATGTATATACCTTTAACAGCACTTCCTAATATGTATATAGCTAACGCGACGCGTTGACGAAGCGCTTGCCGTCCGCGGCACGTTGATGGCACCGACGACGCGAAAGGGTATTTGGCTTCCCATTCAGGCACCTTAAGATTTATCATAAATTGAAAAATTTAAGATAAATTTAAAGGCACCGTCCAGGTACTAAGCCCTCCCACCGCGACAAGGTGTACCCCATGGGAGGGTTATAATATAATATATAATTAATTTTGTAATATACTATATAAATTTTAATTCGCAACTATAAACGATAAATAAAAATATAAAAGATAAGAGATAATCTATTACATAAAGCAATGTTCAAAATAATTGTTAGAGAAAGAATTTGATAATATATGGAACGTCTCACATCGCTACCTCACTGCTCAAGAGCCATTGTGCGAATGATCGTAAGTCAAGAACATTACTGTGGCACTGTTTATACCGTCAAGGTCGACTATGTAAAAAAAGAATTTGATAATATGTGAAACGTCTCTCTCGTCTCTACTCAATGTCACTGTGCGAATGATAATAAAGCCGTGTAACATATTAACAATAGCGCGATACTGTTTATCAAGGTCGGACACAGTGTTATTGATAATTCTCTTGTTGTCGAAATATTTTCTGTAATATAAAATATTTGCGCGAGGAATATTAAATTATAGAAGTATTTTAATTTATTGATTAAGATTAATTGATTATTTATTAGACTATTCATCACTTATAAAGTCTTCCGTTATGCTAATTATTTGCATCTATAATTCGATTGTTTTACTTCGTGTTCTCTCCAAGTTATATGTACATTGTTAAATAGAACGATAAGATAACACGGATTAAATATGTTTGTAACTCTAAATATTAAAATAATAATTATTGTGAATTCCTATAATTTAATCGATTCTCGATTAAATTCTATATTGTTTAATTAACAAGGATTGAGAAAATTTACAGCCTTGTTCGAAATATATTTAATTTTATTAATATTGTTAAAGAAATATTATAATTAACAGCAATGATCGAAAGATCATTACATAATTAATTTGTTTATCCTTTTTTATATATCTCCTGTTTTAATTTTTAATCGCGATAATAAAGCATTACGATTCGATAAAGGTTTATGATTGCGATACAGTTTCATATTGTTAATTAATTTTTAATTAATTAATTTTTATTAATATTAAAAGTAAATTATGTTATTAATAATATTGTTATTAATATTTTTTTATTAATATTAAAAGCAAATTGTGTTTCGATACTAATCTTAATCGTGTTTAGTAAGAAAATTACAATATTCGAAGCTATTTCTCACTACTTTATTATTCAAATGTATTTAAAGTTATTATTTTTTCATATAACAGCTAAAATAGTAAGTTTATGAAAAAAATGCATATAATTTTTTTGTAGAGTTTTTCAGCAGCGTTTAGATTTTATTTCCTGCTTAAATTTTTCTTTCTCAAATTAATATTTTCGGAGATAAAAAGCATTAAAATTGTAAAATTTTTTTGTTCATAACTTTTTAATAAACAACGAGCGACGGCTAAAATATTGCATTTTATTTAAACTATACTCTATCCCTATGTATTAATTACATATTAATTAATAATATTACACTGTGATATAACAGATAATTTATATTATCCTGTATCCCCATATATAAAATATCGATATATAAATCATCCTAAACCATTAAATACAGAATATTACTCTACGCCCGTAAATATTACAAAATATCATAAAATATCGCATTGTACTTAAACTTATGCTATCTCTATATTAATTAATATTACACTCTATCTCCAAATATCGCAAAATATCGCATTGTATTTAATGTCTGGATAGTTACTGATCTGATCTACTGACCTTTTCTCACATACATCCCTAATCTTTCTCTGGACTTATACTATCCCTAGATAATTAATATTACACTGTGCCACCAAAAGTCGCAAAATATCGCAATATAAATATTGCATTGTATTTATATTTATACTACTATTCCTAGATAATTAATATTAAACCGTTTATATGAATAAATCAATAGATAAAGAATATTTCGTATCGTATCGTATCATAACGTTATCGTATCGTATCGTACCGTATCGTTACCGTATCGTATCGTTATCGTATCGTATCATACTGTATCATTACCGTATTGTATTATCGTATCGTACCGTATTGTTACCATATCGTATCGTATCGTATCGTATCATTATCATATCGTTATCGTATCGTTATCATATCGTTACCGTATTGTATCGTATCGTATCGTAATTGTATCGTATGTATCGTTAACGGTATCGACGATGCGAAAGGGTACTTAGCTTCCCTTTCAGGTACCTTAAAATTTATCATAAATAGGAAAATTTAAAATAAACTTCAAGGTACCATCCAAGTACTAAGCCCTCCCACCGCGACAAGGTGTACCCCATGGGAGGGTTATACTATATATAATTTTATATACAATATAATATATAATATAGCATTTATTTTGCAATATATTATAAATTTAAATTTATAAATTATTTATAAATATAAATTTAAATTTGCATAACAAGACCGTAAAACAAAATCATTAGCGAGTACTGTTTATGTCGGATACTATGTTGTTCTTAATTCATTGTTGAAATTTTTTAACATATTTATGTATCTCGTATATCTAACGTATTAATGTATCGTAAGATTAAAAGATTAAAATAATTACACGTCGTGACACATAGCTATTGTTTGATTAACCAGGATTTAATTTACAAGGAGAATATTTAAGCATTGGTAGAAATGTATTTCATTCTAATAATGTTAAAGAAATATTATAATAAGCATGAATGATCGAACGATCATAACATAATTAAATCTATGCCCTTTTACGTATTCTCTGTTTTAATTTTTATTCGCAGTAATGAATGATTGCGATTCGATAAATTATGGTTGCGATACAGTTTCATATTGTTAATTAATTTTTAATTAATTAATTTTTATTAATATTTAAAGCAAATTATGTTTCGATACTAATCGTAATCGTGTTTAGTAAGAAAATTATATACAGAAAATTATATACAGTATACGAAGCATTTCTTACCATTATTTTATTACTCGAGAGTCACCGTGCGAATGATGACAAAGCGGGAACGTATAGCACGCTACTGTTTATATTTTATATTGCCAAAGTCGAACGCCGCATTATCGATAATTCATTGCTAAAATATTTTTATATTTTATATATTAAAAAATATATATTAATGCGGAATATTAAATAATGAAAGTATTTTAATTTATTGAATTAAAATTCATTGAATTTATTGAATCAAAATTCATTATTTATTAAACAATTTATCACGGAGTCTTTCGTTATGCTAATTATTTGCATCTATAATTCGATTGTTTTACTTTGTGTTCTCTCACAATTCAAATTATATTTAGATTGAAGAACGATAAAGTGACACGGATGAAATATATTTGTGACTCTAAGTATTAAAATAATAATTATTGTCCGTAAAGATCGCAATCATCGAAGTGATTATTTAATACCTTGTATTCCTATCATTTAATCGATTCTTGATTAAATTGTATATTATTTAATTAACAAGGATTGAGAAAATTTAAAGTATTATTCAAAATATATTTAATTCTAATATTGTTGAAGAAATATTATAATAAGCATCGATGATCGAATGATTAATTTCTATTTTTTCTATTTTCTATTTTCTATTTTTAAATCAATATGTCAAAAATGAAAATCAAATATAATCAATTAATAGTCTTATAGATCTATTCTTTATAAAACTCAAAATAATTTATTTTGTAAAACTAATTATTACGCGCAATCAATTTTTTCATCTTTTAAGAGAGATTTGTCTCTGATTAATACTTTAAATGTAAAACTAGCAAAAAAGTGTTTCTTTATTAAAAATTTTTGAAAAATATAATTATATAAAGAGAGTATGTTAATTTTCATATATGAAATAATTATATTATTTTAAAAATGTTTTATAAAATATTAAAATATTTATATATAAAAGTATTAATTAATAACAAAAATATTATAAATGCTTTATTATAGATACTTTAAATGTGTTAAAATCTGGAATATTTTATACATGCATTATATTACGTGATTTTTAGAGCGAATTATATATACTACTGAGAAAATGAAAAAATAATAAACAATATAGCTATTTTGAAAATAATATATATAAATAATGATAATAAATAATTAATTTCTATAAATTACTCACTAATAATAATAATAAATAATTTTTATGAATCACTCACCGCATATCTCTCTGTCTGCTTCAGGCTCTTTCACTGCTCTCTGAACGTCCGATACTTTTCCAGATGTTCTTCTTTTTTCTTCTTCATCCTTTGCTGTTTCCTCCTTAGCACTCATATTCACTCGCGAACAAACAATTAATTATATTTAGTCATATACTATAGAAATGATTGCGAGTCTTTTGCACGGCACTCCCGATCGCGGAATAATTACGAGAATCGCACATTAATATAACGTATAAAAAATAAAGAAGTACGATTCTATGATAATCGTAGCGAATTATATTTCAATACTAATTGCGATCGCGTTTAGGAAAAGAATTCACTAATACAAAGCGTTTTGTATCACTATTTTGCCGTTGAAATGCCGCCTGAATAATACAAGGTCGTCTATGTATTTATAATTTTTGCCCCTTTCGTTTCAATTTTTATTTGGAATAATGAAGAATCAATCGCGTTTCGATGGATTTATTATCATATAGTTTCATGTTTTTTATTAAGAGTTAATTAATTGTTAATTGTAATAGTTGTAGCGAATTATGTTTCAATATTAATCGCGATCGCACTTTTAGAAAAAGAATTATAGATATAATTTAATAAAAGAATTATAGATAATGATACAAGGTTGTCTATGTATTTGTAATTTTTTGCCCTTTTCCGTTTCAATTTTTATTTGGAATAATGAAGAATCAATCGCGTTTCGATGGATTTATTATCATATGGTTTCATGTTATTTATTACGAGTTAAATAATTGTTAATTGTAATAATCGTAGCTAATTCTATTTTGATACTAATCGCGATCGCATTGTTAGAAAAAGAATTCAATAATACGATGTATTCCGTATCACACACGACTTTACTACTGGAACGTCGCCGTGCGAATGATACAAGATCGTCGCCGATGTAAACAATAGCGCGCTACGTCATCAAGGCCGAATGTCGTGTTATTGAAATATTTTACGCGTACTGTGACGTCACACATACGCAAACACGCACACACACGTACACACAAATTAATTATTTATTAAACAATTAATATACTTCACATAGCTTTCCGTTATATTTAATTTAATTATTCGATTTTGTCATTCGATCGTTTTATCACACGTTCTCAATCGAATTATATATAAGTATATACATACGCATATGTATATATATATATATATATGTGTGTGTGTGTGTGTGTGTGTGTGTGTGTGTGTGTGTGTGTATGTGTATGTATGTATTAACACGAATTATAAAATCGAAAGAGATTAATGTAATTGAAAATCATAATATAATAATCAAAGAGATTAATGTAATTGAAAATCGTAATATAATAATCATTTAATTATTAATTAATTCGATAATATACGTAATATTTCGCATCACTACTTTATCGTTCAAATGTCGTCGTACGACTAATACCAAGGCTGTGGCATGTAAATACTAGCGCGCTATTGTTACGGCGCCAAGCCAAACACCGTGTTATTACTCATTCGTATTTATCGATTTATATTCAAATATTTTACGTATTTTAAGAAATATAGTAAGCGAAATAATATATAAGTATAGAAATATAATATTTTATACATAATATTACTATGATATAAATTTATATATATATATATATAAATTAATTATAATTTATATATTAATTAATAAATATATATTAATTATAATTTAAGACAATAAAAATTATATATATCTTTAACTTTACAAATTAATATTTTTTTAAACTACATAAATTATTAATATATTAATATATCATTATTAAAAATTATCATTATTAAAAATTAATAAAATTAAAGCAAAATGAAAAATTAAAATTAAAAACTCTTTTAAATAAATTATAAGTAATTTATTTCTATATAAATAATCCCATGTTGAATAAAAGAATATAAATATAATGAATAAGATAATTATATATATGTATATACTCTATTAAAAAAGAAACAAATTATTATTATATAAATTATAAGAATAATTTCTCATCTTACAATGAAAACAAATAATAAAAAAAATTAAAAAAAGTTTCTCTAATAAGATTTAAAGAAAAAGAAAATAAAAAATTGATTGTATAAATAACAAATCATCATAATCAAAGGATAAAAATTTAATATACTCTTATTAAAAAATATTAACCATCTTAAAAATCGTTCATATACAATATCAATTAAAAAATAAGCCTGAAGAACATAACTTATGAGAAATTATTAAAATATAGAAGATATCTAATAAGTCCTAATTTTATTACTGTATGTTTTGAACATATAATAATAACATATTTATATGGACCATAGAAGAATAAGGTATTAATTTTTTTATATCAATCTGAAATAAACAAATTAAACTAATAAATAATCTCCCCACAAAGCAATTTCACAATTCTAAAAAAAATAATATTCTAATAATAATATAATAACTAAATAATATTAAAACTAAATAACATTAATTCTACAATTCAAAATCTTAATAATATTTAAAGAAAATGAATAAAAACCAAATCTTACTCCAAATATACAAATCTTACTCCAATTTAAATTATGTCCTTAAATATATATATTTGAATAAAAAAGTAAATCTAATTATAACAAATATTATAGATAATAAATCTAATTATAAAACAAATATTATAAAATATATTTTTTTATGAAAAACTATTATTAAATATAAAAATATAGTAAAAAAAATATAATCAAATTTTAATCATAATTTAAAACTTTATTAGTCTCAACATACATCACATTTTTTTCTCTGAATATTATTATAGTATTTAATATAATCAAACACAAGACATTGATTGTGATAATTATACTTAATATGATATTAACAGTAATAATTATGCTGTACTATATTACACATTGTGATGTACATGAAACATGGAAAATCATATAAAATCTGGATGATAAATTCCGTAATTTAGCAAAGTATAGAAAGTTATACCTTGTGTAACAGATGGCACTACCAAACGGTTTTCAGGTAAATACATCAGGATTTAAAGTTTAATTTGGATTTGAAATCAATCAATTACTTCACGTAAGTATCTTAAAAACTAATGTTTTAACATAAACTGAATTTATGTTGTATTTTTGGTTAATAGCAATATATCTCTATTCACGAAACATAAAATTTTAATTTATTTTCACATAAGTAGAATAATTTTATATATTATTTTATGATTATTATGACTACATATGATTTTATTAATCAACAAATCAAACACCAGTATAATTAGCAATATCAAATATTATTTTTGAATTCTATAAATAATGTTTCCTAAAATTCTAAACAATATTTCATGCAAATAATTGTAATATAAAAATTATAATATAATCTTTTCTATATTTTACAATATATTTTTTTCTTTACATGTAATTATACAATTATAATAATAGTATTATAAAAAAAAGAATAAAATAAAAAATAATGAAACTTTTCAATTTCAAAATTTCTTTTACCTTTTTTAATTTGATTAAATTTAATTTTGTTGTTGTTTTATAGCTCAAATTTAATTTTTATTTTCAAACAAATTTGATATAAGAAAATCATGTAAAAATACTCGATTGACATATAGAGAATTTCAAGATAGAACGATTTGTAAGAAAATTTAATAAAAGCAAACTCGTATATGGGCAGTAATTCTATAATGATTAACAGAATAAATATAGGATAAATATAGAAAACTGTATGATATATCAATTGATATTATAATTACAATTCTTATATATATATATATAAAGAGATTAGTTTCTTCTTAGAATACTATGAAAAGCATATGTATAACACAACTCTATAGGAGACTGAAGCTGCAATACTTTCAAATATTTGATCAAAGTCAAACTCTCGCATTAATATCTCTATTAGTATAAAGATTCTATCTCGCATACGTACATGTTAGTCTCCGGCCTACTTCCGGCCGTCCCTGGAACGGAAGGTCGTCCACTTTGTGAAGACCAATGACCATTTTTTAACGCATGGAAATAGCGGTATTATGAAACTGTAAGTGACTTCCTTGAATTTTGACAGTGAAAGGATTTCCTATAAAAGCACATGGAAAGAAAGAACAGCTTTGAATCGTTTTTGAGACGTTCGACAATTAAGAGTGGTACTTTCGTTTCACGATGAAAAGAAGTCTATTTTTAATAATAGTGTTTGGTGTATTTTTTCTGAAAGAATCTCTCGGCAAACCGATAGAAATGTTAACGGATTCTGATGTGCTAGATCCAATAACTGTGAACAATGTATCTGAAATTGGTTAGTGATTAAAATTTAATTGACAATATTATTCAAGATTTTTTACAATAAGCAGAGTATTTAAATAGAGTATTTAAATATAATTAATTTACTGAAAATATACTATAATAGTATATTATAAATTATAATAATAAGATTATTTAATTTGTAATGGAGAGATTTCTTTTATATCTTTATATAATGATTATAAATTTATAGTAACACGGAAATATTTATTTTTTTAAAAAGAAATTTTATATTTAAAAAATTATTTTAATTCTGAAGATAACACAAATTTATTTAATTTTTCTATGTGATATTTTTATAAACTGTAAGGTATGTACATATAACGATAAATCTTTGTTAAACAATAGTATTTTATTTTTTTACTTGAAAAAGTTGTATAATATGATTTTGTCTGACACTCAGATATTATTTAAATATATTAATATAAATAACAAACTATTACATGTTATCTAGTTGCTACGAGAGAACAGAGATCTCCACAATTCGGTTTGTTGAACAATTATGGTGACTATTCTGATTACGATGACAATGTACGTTATTTTCCCTTCGGAAATAAGCGAAAGTTACATAAACCATATCATCATAGACCTCATGGATGTCGCCGTTTCGGCTGCGGTGGAGGGTATATAAATATTATCGTTTAATAATCACATTTATAATTTGTTATTCGTAATATTATAATTATATTTTTTGTCAGTAATTTTTGTAAAAAATAATTACTACAAAAAATAATTACATATAAATTAAAATTAATTACCAGACACATGTTTTGTTTAAAGTATCTAATTTTATATTTTAGAGAGAGTTATTTTAAACATTTCATGACTTCTTAAAAGCTAATTAATACATTATACATACAATACTTTTTTCAATAAAATTCTACATTATAGATGTTACTTTTGAGAACAATATTTGATTTATATTTTATAGAATATATATCAAATTGTTGTCGGAAGAAATAAAATAGCAATAATGAATTCTGTAAATATGATGAGAATTAAATTAACATCTTTGCAATTTTCCATAAATGTTTAATAATTAAAGAATGCAAGAAAAATAATCGTTTGCATCCTACTTTCTGATTCACGCAGATGGCAGCCGGACTACGGTAACCATCATCATACCGGACAAGGAGCATCTTTCGCTTCAGCATCAGCTGGATCTATAAGTGGAGGTGGTCCTTATGGCGGAGGACAGAGCGGGGCCCATGCACAGAGCGCGAGTTTTAACATCGGGCCTTTCTCAGCTTCGTTTAGCGCTGCTCAATCCTCTTCGGGATACAACGGATTTTAAATTTTTACAAAAGTAAGTATATCTTCGATTATAGAAGTCTTCATCTTAATATACCAAAATATATGTATTTAATTATAAATCCAAATAAATTAATTAAAAATCTACTATGTTTATATATGTATAAGTATCCTATTAGTATTCAGCGTCAATATTTTATCTATTGCATTATGCATAAGTAAAGAATTGAATATGTTAATTAAGTAGGAATTCATTTGCGTCTCATCGTGCAATTATAACCTTTCTTGTCCACAATTAGTTAATCAATTCATATTTCCAGTGTATTACGCTCGTATTATATACAAAAGGAGAATATTTAAGCATTGGTAGAAATGTATTTCATTCTAATAATGTTAAAGAAATATTATAATAAGCATGAATGATCGAACGATCATAACATAATTAAATCTATGCCCGTATTCTCTGTTTTAATTTTTATTCGCAGTAATGAATGATTGCGATTCGATAAATTATGGTTGCGATACAGTTTCATATTGTTAATTAATTTTTATTTAATTAATTTTTATTAATATTTAAAGCAAATTATGTTTCGATACTAATCGTAATCGTGTTTAGTAAGAAAATTATATACAGAAAATTATATACAGTATACGAAGCATTTTTTACCATTATTTTATTACTCGAGAGTCACCGTGCGAATAATGACAAAGCGGGAACGTATAGCACGCTACTGTTTATATTTTATATTGCCAAAGTCGAACGCCGCATTATCGATAATTCATTGCTAAAATATTTTTATATTTTATATATTAAAAAATATATATTAATGCGGAATATTAAATAATGAAAGTATTTTAATTTATTGAATTAAAATTCATTGAATTTATTGAATCAAAATTCATTATTTATTAAACAATTTATCACGGAGTCTTTCGTTATGTTAATTATTTGCATCTATAATTCTTGCATCTATGATTGTTTTACTTTGTGTTCTCTCACAATCCAAATTATATTCAGATTGTCAAGAACGATAAAGTGACACGGATGAAATATATTTGTGACTCTAAGTATTAAAATAATAATTATTGTCCGTAAAGATCGCAATCATCGAAGTGATTATTTAATATCTTGGATTCCTATCATTTAATCGATTCTTGATTAAATTGTATATTGTTTAATTAACAAGGATTGAGAAAATTTTATCTATTGCATTATGCATAAGTAAAGAATTGAATATGTTAATTAAGTAGGAATTCATTTGCGTCTCATCGTGCAACTACATTAATAACCTTTCTTGTCCACAATTAGTTAATCAATTCATATTTCCAGTGTATTACGCTCGTATTATATACAAAAGAAAGAATTATTTTTTATTAGCATATTACATTTATATTATATGCTAGAAAAGAATTATATTTTAAAAGGCAGAAGAAATTTTTATAAAAAATATCTAATTATTCCATTACAAAAATTTTCGCTATAATTACCAAGATTTTATATCTTGTGAAATCATTATTTCTCTCTTACATATCTTTAAAATTATACAATTTATTATTACGAGAACATATGTTAGCTTCTCGTTCAACGACTCTATATCATAGACAGAATAACGGAGATAAATTCTCTCTTAATTTTGCATCTTTCGCTTTTTCTGAGAGGGAGCAAAGTCCAAGGATGCGGCCGCATCACTCGTAATATCTGCAAGGTTGCGAGGTTGCGCCCGCCTACGAAATTGCGTCAAGCTCGTCTCGGACGAAGGTCAATGAACTCGGGAGCACGGCGGTCGGACTCCGGGAATCCGCGATTCGCATTATATTGCCGCGATCTCGGTGCGCCCCTGACGACCCGCGTTGTTGACCGATCGCGAATGAAACATCTGTCCGGCGGGCCTCGAAAAACGCAACAATCCTCGTCGGAGAGTACGGGCGTATTTCACTTTCGGGGTGTATGAGCGGCGATTATACGCGCGCGAGCGAACGAGTTACATGTCGTGTGTTATACATATGCCTGTATGCGTGTGTATGCGCGTTGTATGGGACCTGTCCGGAAAGGCTTCGCGAATGTGAGCTGACGCGGCGTTTGCGTATTGTGCCATTGAAGCATGGCCCTTTCGGGGTACGTGTGAAAAAGAATGAACAAAGGGGAAATGAATCTTCTTGGTTCTCAGGCGATCGGCAGACGGCCAGACAGACGGATTAACTCGTTTTAAAGGGACGCGACCAGACGCCATATTGTTGTTTTGAGGCCCATACGTATAAGACTCTCTCCTCTCGGACGGCGCGTCCGGCGAACCGGTCCGCGTTTTCATCTCTCGAGAGATGCACCTACACGCGAATCGGAGTGTCGATTATGCACACACTTGCGACGCTTGGACATGCAGTAAATGGCCATTGTTCCTTCGAGGGGAGTCAGATAGCCCCCGGGCCCGAGCCGCGAGCGAATTTAAATCAGATCGTCCCGGATTGCCGACGTAGAAAATAATCATGGAGAATGATCCCGATTTTGAATTTTAAGTCTGACGATGCATAAATTTTACACGTAAAAGTTAGTTTCTTACAAAGGGATTTTTTTTCATTTTGAGATATATCTCTAGAGTTATGCTAAATGGTTTCTGTACAATTGTGATTGCGATATATTTCTGGACTTTATGTTCAGGCTTACAAATCTATTTATGTCCATTTAATATTTTTGCATAACGCTGTAAACGTTTTATTATGTTGCGGTGTAATCGAGACGCAAGAAAAAATAATATATCCGCTTTTGTCATTTTCGCAATTTAATTCTAAACATATGTAATCTATGATTGGTGTGTCAACGCGACCTTCTCTACGCAATCATTAAATGTAGTTAGCGGATTGTCAGATGTGCTTACTTCTTTTCATTCAAGATGATTCAGCTATCTTCCTGTTAAAAATAAAATCTGCCTTTTCTGCGTGATACATCCTTCCTCTTTACATAATACAAACGATTGTCTTTACAATTCTTTTTCTTTCTGAATAAAAATCAATTGATACTATTGTTTTCACTTTACATTGAAATTTAATAATTGATAGAAAATCTGAATTCCGTTCAAAATTATATATATTTATTCTATTATATTTTTTCATTTATAATTTTCGTACATTTATATATTTGTATAAAAACCTGGGATTTAAATATTAAATTAGTGGAAAGAAAACACAAAAGTATAATATATATTTTAAATAATTATTTTTTGTCTTTCGCAGACACTAGGAACTGGCCCCGAAGCATCCCTAATTTATTTCGCCATCGTTTCTCAGCCATTATTGTGGGCCTATTGTTTACAAACATTCTACGTCACTAGGAACAAGTAAATAAGCTTAACCACGGGCGCGAGGCCACCCCCTTGCCTCCTGAGATTTCCTGAGAGAGCAAGTTTTCTTTGTCCGCATGCCAACTACCAGATGTTCTCCAAAATAAAACTGACAAAAATATCGCGATGTAGCGCCGCGATTCGCACACCAACAAGCGAGACGTAGGACAAACCCGATACGAGAAGGGCAAGGATGGAGGAATTGGAAGATGACATAGTGGGGAGGAGACGCCGGGTCGCGAGACGAAGGGTCTTTAGATAAACGGCACAAAGGATAAGAAAGCCAAAGGGAGGAGGAAGACCCTGTAAAAGAGCGAGGACCTGAAATCGAGATCCGAAAAGTCCCGTGCAATGACCGGACGAACAGCATGCATCCTTCGCCGGTGCAGCATCCTCCGCTTTAGGATACTCTCTCCTCTTGTCTTCGCTCTCTTTTCTCAGACAGCCCTATCGAGAACGAATGCGCGAATCTTCAACGAAACGCAAATTATTTATTTATTATTTTATGAAAAACAAAAAATGAAAATTAAACGATTGATATTATGTTTAATGTGTTTATTTAAAATTTTCTTTATATTTTTCTTAGAACCATTTGGAAATTGTGTAAATCGCTTACAGAAAAACAATTATAACGAATATATCAGTACGTAAATTGATTATCTATATAAAACAAATATTGTTACAGTTGTATTTCATATCCGTCATAAGTTTACATATATGTATAAATTAATTAATTTTGTAAATTGTCTCTTTTATATTTCTTCATGATAATCGCAATAAAAATAATAGAAAATGTGGCAATCCGAAAAGAGATTAAACATTCAGAAGATCATGTTTGTTCATTAATTATTCATGTTAATAATATTTATAGAGCAAAATGCTCCATTATTTTAATAAATTACTAATTAAATTATGCCTCATATGATGGTTTAGAATCATAACTTGTTTGACTCTATCTTTTTTTCTAAAAAGAATGGAATGTTTGAAAGTATTGATAGCCCAGAATCAATAATTTAATTTCATCATCATCTCATTAATATAAAATCTATTTAGAATTGAATAATTATTTATATTTCAATTTCTTTATGTATAAAAAAAGTTATCTTCTTGAAGGATCATCAGGCGATCCTTTACAATCCTATATCATAGCGATGTCTACTCTAAAGGAATAACATCTACGATACTTGAGATGCGTCAAAGAGAGAGAAGCTCGTTAAAGGTCCGTCCTGTCGTTAACCATTATTTAGCCGCTCCTGGGCACCTACGGCCCTGCCAGCCGGTAAACCAGTCCCTCTGTCTGTGTAAAAAGAGAAAGAGTACAAGAATTGCACGACTAAAACGAGAGAAAATCAAAGGGGAGAGAAAGAGAGAGATGGGGAGAATCGAGAGGAAAAAATGAAATAGAAAGTGGTCCGGCCGGTGCAACAAACTACAGTACATGACGCTTTTAAAGCGCCTTCTCCTCGTGGTACCCGTGTTCCTGTTCTTCACGTACTATAGCAAACCCGCGATGTTTTCTTGAAGGCTCCCGCGTCATTGTGCTCGCATTTCTCGTGCGGTTGTCGACTCGGAAAGTATCCTCAACTTATATCGCCGGTAAGTCGAGATGTACGTACTGCTAAGTACTAAGTGTAAGTCCCTGAGGTCCCATTGGGGATACAAATAAGTGAACTTTATTATAAAGGGATCTCGTTTTCTATCGTTTTGCGAGGTCGCAAGCAAGAACGTTGCGCGATAAACAGTGATAAGAATCAATCAATAGTGCTAAAGTCGATATGATTTATTTTTTCGAGATCGATATGAGACTTGATAGATTCCTTCGCTCAACCTTCTTGAATCGATATCACGACCGAGGTGTAAAAATTGAATCGGAAATAATATATAAATTCAATTATTATAATTGTGCTCGCTTGATATTTACAAAAAATTCGAAATAATATACAAAAAGGCTTTATAAATATTATAAATCTTAACGAATGTTATTTAACTTATTCTATAATATCTTTATCTTTTCACGTCTTCATTATTTGTATGTGATCGCGTGATCTCGATACAATTACTCTTTTTTAATAATCGATGGAAAGGCTAGGAAAAAAAATATATTATACATCACATTATTTAATTTATTATCTTAAAAATACACATTTTGCATATAAATCTTTTTAAATTCAATATTAATTGCTAAAATTTTTCATAAAATATTCTTAGGAAATATTTTTTTAAAAAAATATTGATTTTTCTAAATTCTTTTCGTAAGAGATATTTAAACATCTCATCTATGTATAAAATGTATATATTTTGTTCAAGTCAACTTGACCACTCAGTTGCGATAACACTATCGAATTGCACAATCTTGCTTTTACGTAAGATTCTACCAACTCTGACCACTTTGGAAAGTGATTGAATTAGTAATTCTTCGAACTCGTGTTCTTACGGATAGTGATTGCGGAATTGTCGAAGGTCTTTTTAACTCTTCTGTTTAAAACCAATGGATGCTAAGAATTTCTCATTGCGAAGGCGTAAATATACAAAGAATTATATTAATTAATTATATTAATTAATATTAATTAAAAATACTTTTAGTCTAATGTTAGTCTATTAGTCTAATTAACATGTTGATAATAATTTTGTCCATCATTAATAATATGAATGACATATTGAAATAATATTTTTATTTTATGTCTTATATATCTTGTATATTATTGTTTCTGTTTGTTTACTTTTCAGGATAACAAAAATTTCGATCTTTGGACATATTAAAATTTCCGTCGCAAAATGATAAAAATTTTAGCCTTCTTGGTACTTAGTTCAATCTGTATTATAATCAATGCTCAGGAAACGGCATCTAATGAAAAACGTAAGTTTAAAGAAAATGTATTAACTTTACGATTCTTAAAGATTTTTGTTATATCCTTTTATACGTGGATATATATATGAAATATAAAATTATATAAAATAATTGAATCTCTAATAATCTTAAAATTTACTTTGCCTTTGAAAAAACTGTATGTAATTATTTTAGAATTTATCTGTTTTTCTCATTTTTATCAAAGAAAGATTTATTTGAAATTTTTTTAAATTCAAATATATTAAATTGTACTTCCTTTCAGAGTTTTTTACATTACTTTTAACTTTCTCCATATTTATGCAGCACTTTTCGGCCAGACATTTGATGAAATTGTTGTATCTTCGGACTTAAATGTCAGAAGGAAATCAAAGGAGAATCGTCAGGGCAAAAGATTATTGTCGAACGTGCCATCAGGAACCACTGGTCCACCGGAAAAACCGACCGCAATTGCATCCAGACTCGTTTCCACTGATGGAAGCCGTATAACGCTGGAAAAAAGGGAGAAACGTGGCACTGTTACAGCGCGAAGGAGGTAAATTAATAGAATAAAAGTATTTTTTTTTTTGAAAAAAGCAATTTATCGATAAAATCTATTTGTATTAATTAGTCCATATATCTGATGCAGATATATGATATCAAAATATTAATGATGATTAAATTATAATTTAAATTATATTAATGTATATATATATATATATATATATATATATATATGATTACAATTTTTAAAGCAAAACTAAAAAGCTTTAATTAAAGACCAACTATCGATATAATATTTCCGACATTGCTAAATTCTCAGCGAATTCATTTGATTATTGTTTATTGATAGTTAACATTTATGGTAAAAATAATAAAATTTGTCAGCGTTTAATTATTGATAACAAAAAAAAATATTAATATAGATAAATGCAAAATTCTCTTAAAATAAAATCTAAATTACATACGTACACTAAGATTGGATAGAGATATATTTTATGCGATTAAAAAGAACTATGTAGGAACAGAATTAATTAAAATTTATATTTTCAGTACACGTTTATATTGTTGAAGTTTTTTAAAATTGCATTTAATATTAATTATATGTAAGAATGTATAGATCTTCTCCCTTTCTACTTATGTATATTTCAGGTATCTGGATTTGGGCGTCGCGGGATACTTGCTGAAATCTAGGAAACGGTGAAAATTTTACTCTGAGGACAACCGCACGGCCCTCTACACCCTCATCTGTGATCACACCTCTTTCGACGAATTTTTAGGCCACGATTCATGTAACAAAAAAAAACAATAAAATTCTTCTGTGTCATAACACTTCCAGCATCCTCACTTTACACAATATATTTCTCTTTTTTCAATATATTTCTCTTTTTGAAAACATTAAAATTTGAAAGACCGTAAAAAGAAGAAACGGGCCGGGGCTTGAAAGAATATATTTCTATCTAAAAAAAAGCATACCATATTTATATAAATTATAAACATAATCTTATGTTTCTTTGAGTTGCTAAACATTATATTTTATATCTAAAATCTAAAATAGAAAAGTGTACAAAATTTATATTAAAGAAATCAAAATAATTTTCTTTTTAATTAATGCAGTTAATGTTTTACTTTACTTATTTAATTATTTATCATTTGTACTTATAATTTGCTTTTATTAAAAATTAAGAAGATATTTTTAAATTAAGTACTTTAATAATGCTAAATCTAACACGGCAAAATCAATATGACAGATAAAATAAAGATGGTTAATTGTTACAGATAAAAATGTTATCACATTTAACAACTTAAAAAGTATAATGTACATTACAAATTTTTTAGGTAAAAATTGTTCTATCATAAAATACTTTAAAGATTAATAATTTTTTATTTTAATATAATCAAGAGTCAAAATAGTACAGCTTTTTATATTATTATTAATAGAATATAAATTCTTTAAAGCAAAATGAAGCAATAAATTTTCGCGAGATGCCAAAGAATATGTCTTTTTACACGCTTTTACATGACGGTACGTCATCATGGTCCCACAATGCGACCGCCGCAATGGCCGGCCAATTGTCAAGCATTCCGCGTTCGTATGTGAGCCGAAAAAAAAATCGGTTGCTTGAAATATGGCAACCCGCATTCAAAAGGCAGCCGCTATCACAATTGTTATGCGGCGATACATTGCGTGCATTACACTATGCAATGCATCCAAGGCACGTGATCCGCACATCCAAAACATTTTAGCCCTTTACATGTTTAACTACTCATCTTCAGACTCATCTTTGATATTCTCTTTGATTGAAATAATAAAATAAGTTACTTGTGTTCAATTTTAATGTTGAAGATAGAAATTAATTGAAGATAGGAAAGCAAAGATCACGACACGTGTCATCTGTTATTTCACAGATTTTTGATTTCATAAAACTTTTATAGATCCTGATTCGCCTTGAATCACAATTGCTTGCTTCCATCGATTATTAATCTTTTTACAAATTTTTAGTTTTGCAGATTTTTAGATTCATGTCAAGTGTTTTTAATTTAATTATTTCTTGAAGTTTAATTATTTCTCAAGAGTGTTTTTAATTTAATTATTTCTTGAATTAATATACTTTATAATTCTTCCCTTCACAAACACGTGTATTATAATGTCTGTATTTCATTATCATTAGTCGAACGCAATTTTCACATTATCTTTAATAAGCATGAACAGTAATGATGCAAAATGAGTGGTCGTATGCATTTATCTTCTTTAAGAAATGAAATTGTATTTCATATTCACAGTTTTTCTTAGTATATATAATGCAAAAAAATCATGATTTTTCTTCGAATTGAATGCGTGTCGGAAGACCTTTAGATTTTGATTTACAGCTGAATTACAAAAGATCGATCATTTGTTTTTATTATTACGTAGGGAGGAAAATCTCCGAGTATTAAATCGTCATATATTTTATGGTGATTTCATAGAAAAACTGACGCATTTGTTTATTCGTCATACTTTTGCTTTGACGTTACGATACGCAAGCAAATATACGAGCGGTATATGTGACATTGATTTAAAACTACAGGATCAAGAATGCATATTATTCTTTTTCTTAGTCTTGTAAATATTTATTTAACTGAAAATAAGAAATTTTTAACAGAGAAAATAAATTACCACAAATGCCATTTCAATAAAATTTAATTTCTATTAAACAGAATATATTTTTTTAACATTAGATAAAAATATATATATAATTAACTTTATTCCACAAAAAAGCCATTATTAAATTATATTACATTATGAAAATATGTCACAGCATTACATTTAGTCACAATATAAAAATATTATTGATATTCATTAGTTATCATTATTTACATTATTTACATAGTTTATCAATTTTTGTACATATATTTTTTGTACAATATTTTAATGATTTATATAAATATTTCAATGTATATATTTTTATTTTATCGTACAATAACTTAAAGAATAGAAAAAATATTAACAGTTGCACATTATATGAAAGATTATTTATAGAGACAATGAAGTAAATAATTTCTTAAGTTGAATTTTTATATTAAAAATTTTTACGTTAAAGTCGATATGATCTCCATCTCACGAATCGATCCAGGGCGGAAGTAGCATCCCACGAGGTGAATACAAATCCAGTCGATCAATTTCCTCAGGCAATAAGGAGAATGGACCGCGCAGATGTTTCGTCTTCAGTCTTTTCGCATTTGCATCGGATCTCTATCGCGATGCAGGATTCGTAGCGCTCTTGTGCATGTGTATATCGCTAGCACGTATGTACGCGGACATTTATGTCGGCCGACGATGGTACACCTGCGACTATTTTATGTCTTCCTTGGAAAAGCTGGACGCTAAATCCAAAACGGGTATCCGTCGTTGATTCGCTGACTGCTGATTAGTAGAATCAGTGGCGCAGCTAGAAGGTTGATTACGTTTATCAAATTTTAAGAAATTGTAAAAATCTCAAGCATCAAAATTTAACAATTTTATTTATAAATTATCGTAATTTCTTTTATTTCCTAATGATTATTTCATTAATTTAGAAAATTAGTATTTTTTAGGATTATTCATAGCAACGTAAGATTGCTAAAAATTTACAGAAACACATATACATATAATTAAATATTAGAATATTATAACTTATATCTGTGAATATGGTATAGATATAAATAATTTTTGAATAAGTTAATAAAAATTACGATCACTCTTATTATTTTTACTAAATTTCCCGATTTCTTCTCCGCGTTTTATCCTGCCTACGCTACTGAACGGAATATACGTCTAAGACACAATACGATATTATGCCGTGATACGAACACGTGAATCTCTCCTCCGTTTTATTTTGAAAATTTGCAAAATGAACGCAATCCGCAGGCGAAATGTTACGCGGTCTTTCAACCCGTTGTGCTTACCGGACTTACCGGATTACACTTCGTGATTTGCTTCCAAATAAGGTCGTGGATATCGTTGTCTATATATGTACAGGATATGCCTCAAGTCGATGTTTTGTGAAAAATGGGACGGAAATCTTTATTACGGGCATTTGATACCCAATTAAGTTTGCAAAAAACTTCCAATAAAAATGATATTAGAAACAAAATCACAAATCAATGCTTGTAAATTTTATCAAAAATTATCATTAAAAATGTCACATAACTAATAAAATAATATATTATATACAAGTAATATATATGTATATATATACTTAATATTTAATATTTTAATACATTATATAATTATACAAATTAAATTAAATAAATAATAAATATTAAATTAAATAATAAATATCATCGCATATAGAAAATAAACATATATTTATAAATAAACAATATATATACATTTATGTAAAATTTTAAAAAATGTATATCTATATATTTAAAAATATACATCTTATGTACTATTTAAAAGTATATATCTATGTATAATTATATTCCATTAAATTATTATATTTTATGCAAATGCTAATATAATACGTTAAACAGAATAAAAAAAATTCTTAGAAAGTGTCAAGGTTATCATTAAATCAAAGATATGAATCCAAAGAAACCTTCTTGTTAATCGTGAAGATATTCTTAATCTTTTTACTTCGGAATTGACGCACGACAGATTCGCACGTATCGCTTAGTAGATTTGACATGCGTCAAGAATTAATCAGCATCATTTACCAATCGATTGGTCTTCTCGAGTCTCAGTTAAGCTAGACTATCTACTGGAATATGTAGTACGATCTCAACATGTGTGTCTCACGTTCCCGACCGCTTGTCGCACGTGAACCGATCGACGTTGCACGCAGCACGTGTAATTCGACATCGGCTAATTTTAATTCAGCCTATGCGATGGCACTAAATGAGATTCCGTCGGCAAGCCTGTTGGCGTAGACATTCGCGAAAACGGGAGTCGTATGTAACGCAAAATCCTGGGAATCTCTCGGCATTTGATTCTGCAACGAATAGGAGATTCCGTCTCGGCTTCGTATACGAGATATGAATTTATTATTTGGACAGAAAATAAATAAATAGTTTACAAAAGTTTCTGATATAAAAAAGTCTGAATCCTGAACACATGCTCCAGCAAAGAAGAAAATTGTATACGATAGGAAAAGTAAAATTATATTGAAATTGTCAATGTGATTGATGGTATTGAATGCAAAATAAATAAATGAGTATAAAATCGTTGAAAATCTTTCATAATATTCCATAAAGTTGACTAAATTATTTTTATAATTAGCTTTAATAGAAAATATAATATATAATAACTTATACAATTGTATGTAATTGTAATGATAATATTTTAACAACAGAATATAATATTATATTTTGTAGATAATTAAATTTACATGTCAACAAACTCATAAATTACGTCTCATATACCTTCAGAATTTTAAGAGAGTTTGAGATAGATATATAGATATTGTGATTCTCTGTGACATTAGATTGCTTTTTATTTTCGTCCAGAAACACTTTATTCACAAATCTGCATCAGATATATTGTAGGATTCAATTAATTTTGTATTTTTTATCGTTTTAGATCTCTAGACAGATCATACGTTACTTTAAGTAACATATCAATTAACTTAATCAAAATTTTCCATCAAAAATCCAAATTTTGGATCAAATTGGATTGAATCAGCGAAATAAGAAAATTCTTCTTAAATTGTTACAAATATTAATATCAAACAACGATACACACATTTTTTCACATAGAAAAATCTCTGCAAATATATAACTCTCTCTATATATCAAGTATATAATAATACTCTAATATCAAATATATAATAATAAAATTAGATACTTGAAGAGTTAAATTACTATTTGCTGCTATCTCTATCAATTAGATAGTTTATTAATTATTAATTGCGCCTATATATCGCTATAGAGGATGTTGCATACGCCATGATTCCGTGTTGTATCATGAATCAACTCTGAAACGCACCGCTTTCCAAGTCACGCATATCGTATTTTCGAGCGTGACCAGATAGATCAAAAAGCAGCGTGTCTGATGGAAGAAGGAACGATAGATATCGCGGTTGATATCGCAAAATTCGTACATCTCGTCCGGAATATTTTTATGCGCCTTTCTTCTCGGAAGGCATCCAAATTAATTTTCGTAGCAATGCGCTCTTCTCTATAGATTCGCATAATTAAATCACGAGATTTTTCTACTTTAAAATCCTCAATTGCCGAATTAATTCGCGAATTTCCAGAAAAAAGTCTTTAATTCTTGATTCTCATTGAATTACATGTTTTGATAAAATTTAATTTTATTTTTAATTTTATAAATATGTAGAATGTTTATTGAATATTTATTTTTATTCGTATTATTATGATATGATAAAAAATATTTAAATATTTTCTATTGCAAAGATCTTCTAGTATTTGAAAATTGAAATTTCGAATATTATCGAAGATTATGTGTTATAGAAATTTTTTTAAATAAAATATTAATTTTTCATAAGAAAGGAACCAACAAATTACAATTTGTAAAAATATTACGTTTCTTTTATTTTAATTATGTTAATTTTAATTATATTTTAATTTTATTAAAGTTTATTATTATTATTTCATTAAATTTTTTATTATAATTTTATTAAAATATAATTAAAATTAAATTATATATATATAATAAAGCTTCTTTATATATATATAATATATATATAATTATATATATATAATAAAGCTTCTTTCACATCGCAGATTATTTTTTTGACAGCTGGACAAATAGCTTCAAGATAATCCATGATGTACAGAACGCTGTGTCAATCGTACATAGGTAATGACACGCGTTTGACGTAACTTCCTATACGATGTGTGTGATCCCTTAATATTAATATTATGTCATTTATACATGTTCGAACATCGACGGGTGCGACTGGTCAGAGGCGACAATAATTCTTAAGGAACGATCAGAGAATCCATAAGAGCCCAGTGATCGTGGCCGGAATCGTAAAACACGCTGTCTAGTTGGATCCGTTGACTGATGTCAGTGTTCTTTCTACCACTCCGTCATCTTCAAAGGTAGCGATGAGGGGCAGAATTATACAGACTACTGGACTCTTCATATATCTCTCTATCTGTATTCATATTTTATGTTTGTGACAGATGCAACCGAGCATTCTGCAATTTTTTCGGATGCATAACATTAATGTGACTTCCTTGCAGTTGCGCTTCATCATGTACAGTTATTTTGATTCGGATTTATAAGAATATCCGAATTTTAGTATTATTTTGTATTTTTTTCTTTATGATATGTTATACATAACGTTCCAATTTTTATATTTTATATTTTATTTTTATATTTTATTTTTATAAACTTTTTCTCTTGAGTTTCATCAGTTTATACTTTTACATAAGTTTATAGTGAATTTAGAATTATAATATTATTTCTACTTATGTCAAATTTATATTATAATATAGGAATAGGGATATTTTCTTGCAAAAATAAATATATTATTAATTTTTAATTAAAATATATATTATTAATTTTTAATTTAAATTAATTTTGAATTAGCTTAGGTAAATGCGGCGATTAGATTTATTTGCTGCACCGAGATATTTAAGAACTTCTCGTAATCTCTATTTTATATTTTAAGAAAAAGTTATATAAAAGAAATCAAAAAATATCGATAAAATAAATATTCTAAAAATAGCGATAGAGTGAACATTCTAAAAATTTTCCAAGAAAATACTATTCCAGACAAACAACAGGCAATGAATAGAAAATTCTTCGATTCTCGTGTATTTTTAGAACAATTGAAAATGTATGAATCTTGCGAGTCTACTTGTCTGGGACGCTACATCTCTTTATCGTATGTCTCGATCGAGATGACTCAGTAATTCACGTCGTGAAAGAGGAAAAGCGACTGGTCATCGGCCCTCAGTGACATTCATCAACCGCGACATTGTCCATTCTCGCTGTTTCTCAAGCGAATTCATTATAAACACTTTGTTTCAGAACCAATCTGAAGATTTCTGATCTCAGGATTCACTAGACGTTTAATATATTTTCTCTCTTTCTCTTTAATTAAAAAACTAAATCATAGATTAGAAGAATAATATAGAATTTTTATAAAAATATTAATGTACAAATTGTATTTTAAAGCTTAGTTTAAAATTGATCTTTTTTCTCATTTCTTTTTAATTTAGAAGAACCTTAATATATTTATGTTATAAAAATATCCACAAAATTTGCATAAAATATATAATATATTATTATTACATAATAATTTCTTCTCCGACAAATAAACATACAATAACGTGTATTAATAATTTCACATTATTTCCATAAAATTTGATCGATATGACTGCCTTTCATTCGATTCGATCCCGCGAATTCAGATTGCGATCAGCTCGGATCACAATTAATGCATCAGATCAAGCATTACCACATCAGTCATGACAATCACGTAGCGTTGATGCTTTGCTTTACGGAAATTCTTTGGCCGTACGAGCGACCATTTGACAAAACCTGGAGTGGGAGATCCACATCCCCTGTGTCCACCAATAGGTTCGTCCCATATCCATGTATTTGCCCATGTATTTGTCCATGTATCTCATGGTATAAAAGCAATTGTGGCAACCAAAACTAGCAGCAGCGTGCAAAAAGTTGGTGCGTCTAGATCGGCAAAATCGGTGTAAGTGAATCGCAACTTTCTATCAAAGATCACATACAATTGCAAAAAAGACAAATCAGTGAAGATACTTTCCAAAAGTGATTGGACAGAGAAAAAATCGTTGCGTGGAACTTGAAGAAAAATTAAAAATCTGATGAAGATGACTGGCTGGATTAGTTTTATTTTACTTACCACCGCATCGATGATCATGATAGCAGAATCTAAAATGATTCCAACTAAACCGGGTAAGTATATATTAAAATGAACGTTTTTTTATCTTGAAAAATATATTTACTTTTATTTTTATTATTAAATAATTTATCTTCTAGAAAATTTAGAAAATTATATTATACAGTTATTTTATATTATAAGAAATATAAAATTTCTTTATATTTTTTTAAATGTATTTAGCAACTGTTATAATGTATGTAAAAACAAAATAATTAAGCACTCCAAATATATAAGTAATAACAAATATTCAATATAATTATTCCAATATTAATTCATTAATAAATACAGTTTTTTTCAAAATAAAGAAATAATTAACAATAAATATATAAAATTGCTTTAATGATAGTATTTTTTATTTTTTAATTAAATATCTGGCTTGTTCACAGCTTCCGTCATGATGGATTCTAGCAGTCCTGTACTATTCTTGAGAGAAAAGAGAACAGTTGCTCGTCCATATCCGCACAGAGCGATGATGTTCACCGGATATTACAGGCCGATACGTCGTTCAGGTAACGGCGACCATGCAACGGGTCTCTTCGCGCAAGGAAACGCCGTAAGTGGCCAGGCCTTCTTCGGCGGTATGCACGCGCCGCATCTCAAGGATGGTCCGGAACCGATCGAGGAATCGGAAGTATCCAGCGCCCATGCACAGGCGGCGCCGACATCCGACGAGGATCATCATCATTATCATCATCAGAACGAAGTGCATCGTCACGAGGAGGATCAATATCACGAGCATCGCCATCACGACGAGGAGAAGCATCACCATCATCACCAAGATTCTTCTACCTCTCAGGTATGAAATTTATAGATACAACAATTTAAAGAGCCTTAAAAGAGAGAGAGAGAGAGAGATCAGATCATAATTTGTGAAAAAATTCATAGAAGATAATACTTCTCGCAAATTATTCTACAATAATTTTTAAATTCTTTAGACATATGAAGTAATCAAAATTCTCTCTTCACAAATATAAAATATTATGTTACACTTATACAGGAGCATCACGAGCCGGAACAGATCCCGCTAACCACAGAGATTGCGCAATCGGAAGCGGAAGAACCGATCGCGGCCAGCACAGAAGTATCCGTTACTCGACCAAAAATACATCATACAAAGAAGCCGCCTGTCATTGACGAAGATGAAGATGAGGAAGACGAGGATGATGAGCAGCCAGTTATACCGTTTGTACCTGTCAAGGGTATCCGACGTCGCCAAGGATTTCCTCATCTGAACAATTTCTTCCCCATGGTCTTTAGCTTCCCTAGAGTGGCCACTCGTGCTGGATCCTCCGGTTCCGTTCCTGGTACCATTACGGCTATTGCGAATAGTTATTCTACCGGAAAGGGTGGAGTCGCTAGTTCAGTCGCCACTGCATACGGCGGATCTCCTGTTGGGTAAATTATATTCTTTTATTAATTTCATAATTTCTTTTCATAAAAGGACGTTATTTTCTCTTTATATATCAAAAAACATATTTTTACTTTAATTGTGTAATCTTGGAAAGAAATTAAAATTCCAAATTACTTAAATTTTAATTTTGCATTTATTGTTCATGTGATTGTTAAAATATGTTAAGATATATAATTTAAAAAAAATACAATCAAATTTATAAAAATAAATATAATTTTTTGTACGTGTTTATTTCTATTAGAAAGAAACGACGTCCGCAGCCGTACGAAGAATAATTAACTTCTGATAAAAAAAAATGATAGATCTTATTGGTAAGTTAAAAAACTGAGTTCGTTCTGGAAACTATTAGGATAAAATTAAAATCTATACATGATTCTGCGTTTTTGACGCTGCTGTTTTCTTTTGATCTTCTTTGTAGAATCTTTAAGGAGAATATTTAAGGAGAGGATAACATTTAAGGAGAAGGTAACATTTAGTTAATACGCAAAAATATATTTTTTATGAAAAAACAAAACTAAAATTTAAGAATAATTCTTAAATTGCTAAAGATTATACAATTTATTAGATAAGATATTTTATTGAAATAATAAAAAATAAGTAGACTAAATAACAAATTACAATATATCTTTATATTTGTAGACACTGCTTTAAATTATTATCTATTGTACTGTTTATAATAAGTTTTTGGACAGATTATAATTTTTTGACAATTTGCAATTATTGTTTCAACGTGTTTATGTATTAATTTATATAATATACAAATTTATTTGTAAGAAATTCAATATATATATATATATATATATATATATATATATATATATTTAGTATTCTTTTGGTGGGATATAATATTGTCATAATTTATAATAGCATGTAAGAAATTAATATTAATAACAATTAGTTTACAATAGTAATTATTTCTAATCTATTAAATAAGTAATATTTACGCGCAATGATGTATGAAATATACATTTTTTAAAAATCCGAAAAATTCTAAGTAGATTTAAACTTTTATAGCAAAATTTTTATTGGCTTATATGCAATATTTTGAGATGTATTTTCCCTAAATAAAATGATTGATTTTTTATAGCAGTTTATATAAATATGTTAGGAATTAATTTAAAAAAAAATAAAAAGTATTAAATTTTAATTTCATAATTTCTAAAATTTTGCTTATTTCTATTCGCATTTTATCCGAGAGACTCCAAATAAAAAAAATGCAAACTACGCAGATACATAATAAGTTACAACAAATATTATATAATCCCAAGTTGACGCATTGATCATGTTATTATGCATTTTAAAAGTCATCTACGATTAACCACGCTGCATCTTAAATTTCATTGAAATTTATATATTTTAATCATCCGTAATAAATTTAAAAAAAAACATGTGTCATCATAATCGCAAAGATAGAGATATAATTTAACATGCTTTGACATTTTCAGTTTTATTTGCGAATTTATGATTAAATTTATGTGTATAACTAAACGAAAAGTCAACAGAGAGTCGAAACAATATATAATATAAAGTTATATATCTCACAATGAATACGTAGTATATAATGCATGGAAACATTCTTCCGATTCTGAATTAAGACAAATAATCATTATGATGGTCCGGTTGATGTAATTTTGCATAATATGTTTACGCAATTTAAATACGATGACGAAACTACTTCTTATCTGGCAGAGAAGAAAGAATTGATATCATCGAGATTTAATAGACACATCTTCAATATATGGATGACGAAGAAATCTGTTTTTATGAGAATAAAAAAATATCATGCTTTATTAACAGCGATTTACATATTAAAGTAGTAGAAGAGTCTATCAAATTGTCGGCTTTGCACATCTTATGCTAGGTTTATAATTCATTTGTATTGAGATAATAATATAGTAATGTTAACGTATGATCATAGTTCTTCCTTGGTTCCAAATTTAAGTTTTACGTAACTTTTTAAAACAATTCTATTTGAATTCGACGCAAAATACGTACAAGTTTAATACGAATATGATTTCATTTTAATTTTAATCTCTAAATAAATTAATGAAGACTCCAAAGCATTGAATAAATTTGAAGTAATGCATAAATATATTTCGTAATGTATAAATACGCATGACACTATAACGAGAAATTCATATTACTTATAAATCATGCCATGCTAATAAATTTCTTCTACATTAATTATGAACAATAACGGGGATTTCCATTATTAAAAGAATTTTTAAAATACTGCTAATGGAAAAATTGCTCAAAGCAAATCTATACATACGATCTATGTATGTCATTTTATAATTTTATATGTATAATTCTTTAATATTTATTTTTTATTCTATTTAATATTATTGAAAGTTTTTCAACCTTTTTAATAAATATTATATTAATAATTTTAAATACAAGTTTTCCAATCGTTTTTAATCTATTATATATAATATTTAATATTTAGTAATAATTAATAATCGAATATTTAGAGATTATTTCAAAGTTTCATATATTCTAAATAATAATTTACATAAATTATAAATAAATATTAAATAATATATATACATTTAATATGTACATGTATATGTGCACATCCTTTTTAATTGTAAAATATACATAAGTTTATTCGTTAATCAAGTTCTATAATCAAGTTTCTATCTAAAAATCAATATGCTTCAATTATAGCATAAAAATTTAAAAGTTTAAAAGTTAAAAAAGGCTTGATTAATCTGCGTAATTCGTTCTATGAGCCCTTAATCACTAAATTATGTTGTTAGTAGTAATAAGACAAGTATTAATATATCTAGGTGGGAATCCCGAAGGATATTCGTTCAACGAACTTAAGACCGTGAAGTCCCAAGAAAAATCAAGGCTATGAATTGACCGTTAATATATCTCTCAAGCAAGCAAGATTACGCGGTTCTTAAAGCGTGCTGGCTATTCTGGGAGTTCTCTCAAGTGTAGGTAATATTGGACGATAAATATCATCTGAAGGCTATTACGTACATATGACGACAACTTGAGAAATAATATTTTAAATATTGAATTATGCAATGGTCTATGGGTAAAAGGTTTAAGTTAAAAATTAGAATAAATTCTTTCTGAATTTTCACTTACACATTTATTATAACATAATAAATGACAAACATTTCTCGCAAAAACTTTGTAAAAGAATTATCTGATTTTAATGCTATATATAAAATATTTAATTATAATGACGTATCGTTCTACAAAAGTGAAATTTTCCAAGGAGAAAGAAAACTTATTCTTGTATACGATGTGATTAGACGATGAAAAGATACATGAGAGAGGATTATTTGATTATCTACTCGACTGTCACGAAATAATATTCCATGCAAACAGGAATCGTCTCAGGGACACCCGGGGATGGCGCATCATCTCTAACACTGACAAAGAAGAGACTCGTTTTGTTTTGTTCGCGTTAATGATAGACAACCGATTCGATGCGGCCCGAAAGTGCGTTTTATACCTGCGTAAAACACGTCGGGATATCCCGGAACGCGCGTATGGGTTGCCATATATAAAGACTGCCTGGCCGATTTTCTTGTAGTCATTTAGCACTGAATACTCACGCTTGCAGTACGATCATCATCGGCAGAATGTCAAGGATCACAATCCTTATGCTTGTTGCGCTACTCGTCGCAGTTGCAGTCGCATTGCCGACTTTGCAATCTTCCGCTTCCCAATCTCAAGGTAAATTTGTGAAAGTGATGAAACGTGCTGAATATCGAATTATGTGTGACGTATCGCGACTATTGGATTTTAAGATAATGAAAAATATTTTAATATTTTTAATTCAAATTTAATATAAAATCGAGAGATGTGAAAGGCGCATATAGATTTAATTCCAAAACATATATATTCATACATATATATTTACTAATTTGTATGTTACCTGGCTTCGACTTTAGTTTTTAACAACATGCGTCACACGCATATGCGACGTTAAACGCAGAAGTCAACCAGTTTATCTACTTTTTATGGACGCTATTGATTTCGGATATTTCATGATTTATTCTATAAACACATTAAATGCTCGTTAACTAAAAAATACATACATCATCTAGTAATCTTTAATATATTGAAATGATATAAAAATTATTATTAATCTCAGAATTTTCAGAATTTGCTTTCCAAAATACAACAATTTTATTTTGTATTTTGTATTTTAAGATTGAAATCCTTAAAACATTTTATCCAGGTCTTCAAAGAATAATTAGAGCAGCCACACCGGAGAACCTCCTTCGCTTTAAACGTGGTTTCCGACGTGGTGGATATGGTGGCTACAAACGAGGAGGATACGGAGGATACGGAGGATGTGGAAGATGCGGAGGTGGTGGATACGGTGGTGGATACGGTGGTGGTTCCTTCGCCAATAGCGGAGCCAGCGCCGGTTCAATAAACACGCCATTCGGTGGTGGTTCTTTCGCAAATTCGTACGCTAACGCTCGGTAAATATAAGCAAAAGACAAGTCGAGAATTTTTGAAGTCGTCAAAGATACAAAGCGTAAAATATCTTTCGCTATAAATACTTTAGATAATTTTAATTAATTTTCACTTTAATTTTATCGATTATTATTTATATTGTTATATAATAGTACCATTAATTAGCATAATGTTTCAATTGCAGTGGATATGGATATGGACGATGAAACTAGGTCTAAAAACACGATAAATATCATTGAAAGTGAATTCACGTAACAAAAAACATGAAAATATAATAAATTGCACGTGTAATTGAGATGTTTTCTTCATGTAATAAATTTATTTAAGAAACTAATAAAGCTCTTGATTTATCCTTTAATCTTCTTAATACGTTAAAATAATTATTTACAATACAATACATTATTTATCAATTTCACAAACTGCAATTGATATTAATAATTTAATGCTTTTCATTGTGTCTTACAAGCTTTATCCGATATATTATCGAATGCTGATTTCTTCTATATTCATTTTATCAGCCTTTAATACTAATGAATAATTCAGATTGTAGTCTTTTTAATATTGATTGTCTTTTGTAGTCTTTTTATTATTCAATCATCTGTCTAGTATTCTTGATCGCAATTTTAGGCGCTGAAAAGGCCACAGCCACAAAATTATCATCTCATGCAAATTCGAGAAGAGCGAATAGCGCTCATTTACATTAGCAAATTTAATTACAATATGATTCATTTTCTATTCGCAGAGAAAAAAGTTAATAATTTAATCATTTAACAATTTAAAAAATAATAAAAATATAAATAAAAATAAAAATATATTGTATTCTTGATATAAAATGCAATTATACATGTCTCTTTGTAAAGAGAATAATTGCATTAGAATAATTGCATTCGCATTAATTTCACTATTTTCGAACGATAACGATATCGTTTATTCTTCGCCGGATGTTTCCATCGAATGTTTTGAAAAATGTCGCATACGCAAGTGCCTTTGTTGAACGCACATGGTGCCTATAAAACGGCTTCGTTCATCAGAATGGCCTGTTACAGTTTTACTTACATACCAAAAGTGACTTCGACGAATAATCGAAAAATGAAGATGAAATTTCTTGTGATTGTATTTATTAGCGTCGCGATTGAAGTAAGTTTTACATATTAATGTCTTCTCATTTGTGCTTCGTCTACTTTTCATTATTCGAATACCTTCATCCTCTTTATATTAAATATGAATAAGTGTTAAATATAGGCAATTATCTTAATAATCTCATTTTCAGGCGCAATGTCGCTCAGTCATGTTCTCGAGCACAGGAGATATAAGTAAGATATTTTATTACATATATTTTATTACATATTACGTTGAAACTTAAGTATTCGAGAATTCGATAATACGAGTGATTACGCAACCAATTTATGTGTATTCTAATTATTTAATTAAAGAACTTAATTATTTAATTATGAAACTGACTGCATAAATTTATACCGAAACTACAACGCGTCATTCTCGAACTAAAAAGATAAAGATCATTGTATAGAATAGTAATGTTTTTTAAATTTAATAGGCAAAGAAGCTCCTATAAATATGCCAGAGCAACTGAAAGAGCTAATTACATCATATGAAAACAATTTTGCGAAGCTCGTTAATTTTGCCATAAAAATAAGCAGAGATAAGGATAGTAATAAACAAGAGGTGTGTATATTTTATAAAACACGCTTAGATAAATTAATTAAAGGATAATAATTAATTATGTTTTAAAACAAGGGATTTATTTATTATATTTAAATTAAATTGGCGTGTTTCATTGTTTATTTCAGATACAATTTTTGAATCAACTAGGCTTGCTTATCGATCAACTTACTCGAGAACAATCAAAAGTGAGAAGTATGTATACTAAACTTGACAACGATACAAATTCCATCTTGCAGACATCGAATATCAAATCGACAATGACAAGTGTGAATAATGTAAAAGATTTAATCGATTATATGAAGGAGATTGATATCGTCTATCAAGATGGAGACATTACTGATGAACATATCCGAATTAGTAAATATTGGAAAATAATTTTAATAGAATACGTTTTTATATATAAAAAATTTATTAACATTAATCAATCGGAATATATCATTAATAAAATTCTAAATATTAAATAACTAATTCATATAAGCTGTTATATCGATGTGAACATTGTTGTAAAATAATAAGTGAATATTTTAAAATTTTAACATAGAACGTGCTACTGAAGGATACAAAGAAACTGAGTCTTTTGGAATGCTAGAGGAACGAATGACTAATATGTTAATTGATGTCCAACATCAACTGACGCAAATTCAAAAATGCTTAGAAAAGCTATGCAAGTAAGATTGTAATCGAAATAATATTGTAAAAAAAGCAGATTGCGTTATTAATATATTAATTAATTAATAATTAATTTCAATGTATTTTTCAGGAAACATCATTCGACATCGACAATCACCTCAGAGGAAATATCTGACGATAATATTTTCCCCAAGAGTCAACCAAATAAAGTATCGATTATATAGAATAAATACACTAAAGAAAAAAAATCCATATCATATTAAAATTCCATACTGACAATAATATATAATACTATACGAAAATAAAAATAATTAAATAATTAAATTTTAATATGCATTTTCTTAATAAAAGAAATTATGATAAATCTATTTAATGATAATGTGTACCATTAAAAACATTTGAATCTTAATTAATTATAGATATATTATATTATGTTACATAATTTCTATCAAATAATGTAAACAAAATAAATCAATAATTTTAATAAAATTTTAAGCAAAGATTTTATGTTATCTAAATTGTTTAATTTTATTATAACGGTTTGTGTGTCGTTAAATAATAAAGATTTGTCATATATACAACATATGTTTATCCGATCTGTTGCTAGATATTACGTTAAAATGTTTTTTCAATCTCGCTATTTGACATGTTTGATCGATAAAATGTAGTCGCCTCTAACGACAAAATCCTCATCGCGACGGAAAGAGTCCTTTGTCATTAATCGGTAAGTTTTTCCAATTTAATCGAACGTACACATCATATTAAACACATACTATACAAACAAAAGACAATAAATTCATTTTAATAATCTTTAGCCAAATTCCAACATCTCGAATTACACGGAAAAGATAATGAGAACAGAAAATCTTTTGTGTCTTTGATTGCAGTGATAAATTATTAGTAATAATATTCTTCCGAATAATTAAGTGTACAATTGCTATTGATGATTATTTGTTATTGTATTATATTTCAATGTAGCATTAAATATTTTGTTTAATTTTATTATAAATTACATAACTTTGCATTTATAGTTAATATCTATAAATAAAAATAATAAAAAAAATTATAAGTGATAATATTCCTAAAGTATTGTAGATATGTGTTTATTAAAATGTATGTATAATCGACTTTTTTTTATATAATTTCTAAAAATTTTCTAAAAATCTTTGAGTATTTCAATAAAACAGAATGATTCATCTGACAAGAAATTCTTTAGAATTTGACAAATTAACTGTTATCAGGAATTATCATATATATGTATGATGGTATATTTTTAACTCGTTTAAAGATTAAATCGAGATTTACATGCATGCAATCTGGAAGTTGGAAAAGTTAAATTGAGGGAATCCATAGCTTTTAGGAATAGAAGTGTCGATCATTATCACCACACGATATGCAATCATTCTCAGTTCTCCTTCTGTATAAATCCGAATCCTAAAATAAAATTACACAAAGCTATTAAAATTGCTTGCTTTAAAATTTATTTATAATTTATAATTAATGTGTGAGAAAAAGAAAAATATAAATTTAAATAACTTTTATATCATAATTGTTTTTGGTAAAACATTTTTTTAAAAAAGTATAATTGTATACATGTAAAAATTATATAGTAAATAAAGATGAATCATATGTAATGCAAGAAATCGTAGGATTTTAGCAAGATTAAAATCATGCTTTCAAAATTGCACTTCCGTGTGCTATGAATTGTCTCTTTGCGTTTGCGGGAGCGATTCTTGATGCATGCATGTTGTTAGAAATGATTATTCGAAGATAAGACATGCATTACTCCAAATAATGGCTCTTTTAAAGAATTGTATCTCATGTTTCAAGCATTTTATTACTCTATTCACATAAATAAATCTTATGTTTAAAGTAAGTAATTATTGAAATATAAATATAAATAAATATATAATTGAAATATAAATATAAATATAAATATATTAAATAAATATATTAAAATATAAACACTTGACATTAAAGTTTTAAAGTTGTATTATTTTTAAATTAAATATCAATATGTATAAAACATATGTTTTTATAAAATTGTCAAAATAATTATAAATATATAAATAAATTGTAGAAATTAAAGTGAAAAGGAGTATGCCTCAAAGTTTGTTGGTTTTTCGTGTTCTACCTGGCACTGCGTGTTCGACTAAAACAAATTCAAAATAATGCACGTTTTAAACACAACTTGCGGCGTGAGTTATATTCATTATCTAATGAGAAAAGTTTTTACATTTTATCTCGCAAAATAACAGTAAAACATGAACTCTTTACAATAATGGCTTTAATCTAATATTTAGGGTAAAAAATTAAGATATTTAAGATACACAATATAATATTAAATAATATTTTATCCTGAATAAAATATAATATACTAGAATATTCAGGAAAAATAAACACTAAATATACTATTATTGTTTTAGAATAAAATATAACATCTCTTTAATATATATATTTATGACATAATTTTATTTAAAAAATTATGAATTAACTTTTTATATGTACAATATGTAAATTATAATACATTGCACTTTATATCATAAATCTTAATAATTTTTTTTTCTCTATAAATGCAAATCGCATTTACTTTCTTCGTGCACGCAGTCCAAGTTACGCGCATATAAATGCGCGATTTAAGTTCATTAGAATATATTATTCATGCCACGAAAATGCACATAAGCTTCACCAGTAAAATCGACTAACAAGAGAATTACGCAAATGTGATCGTAAATAACAATAATTTGGTTGGACATGAAAAAGAGAGAATTAGAAAGAGAGAAAAAAAACAAGATAAAGAGAAGCAATCTTTTGGTGAATCAAATCAGCTTTGATTGACAGTTCACAATTTTCGGTTATTGATTAATTTAATAAAAAAGACTATTTCTGTGATTTATTTCTTATCGATTAATCGACTGGAATGGCTATAGCGGTTCATGGTAACGGTTTCTATTTTCATGCTTTTTTTTCTATTTCTATTAAACAGATTTACATTTTTATTATAATCGCAATGTAATTGCTCCATTTAATGTATACGTACAACTTGCGAGCAGAAAGAAATCTCGGGCATGTACGCTTGTCTACAAATATTCAATATCAAATATCAATATATGCATGATTATTATTTATTACTATTTTAGTACAACATTTTATTTTATAAATGAATATACAAATTATACACATTGTTATTACTATTTCAGCGATATTATAAAATTATACGCTATTCTTAATTCTATTACACATATTTAAAAACAAAAAACAATTGTCTAAATAATTCAATATTCAATATTCAATATTCTAAATCAATCAGTGCTATTTATTTTTCTCTTGAGTAAATAAATACATGTGAAAGGATGTATATATTTTAAAAAATATTACATAATTATTACTTCTTTTGACAGAAATTAATCTGTTATTAGGTCTCTAACAGTACATTTAAAAAATGTGAATTAAAATATCAATCAGTTTGAAACTTTCAGTCATTGAACCATGTCTGAGCGACGAAGCGCCACGTCGACAGGGGGAAACCGGTCGGGCGTCGCCGTCGGCGTCGGCGCCGAGCATACACCCACCATAAGCATTCGTGCAGGCGCGACGCTCATAAAGAGTGTATCCTTATTTCTGACGAGCGGTCGCAAGGCATCCGTCAACTCAAAACGGCAGAGTTGCGCCGCATCCGGCAAGGGCGAGTCGCCGAGGAGGAGACGTCGCAGAAGGATGCCGGAGAGCGGGGGCGCGAGAAACTCTGCGTACATTGTCAAAGTGATCGAGTCTCTTAAAAAAAAGACGAGATTCTCCAGGCGAGTTGATTAACAATGCGTCCATTGCTACAATAATTCTAGCATACAGTCGTGTGATTAATTTTCAAGTACCTTATTTTGATTATCAGTCGCATTTTCGAGTCATTTTAATTGTCAATTGCATTTATCTTCTTTCGTACTCATGACAGGTATATAATCATAGTTATATCAAAATAAAAAAAACGTAATTATTTGCGTAAAACTGAAAAAATTCAATTACGAAAGATTTACAGAAAAGAAGGAAAATTTATAAGAAACATGGAGAATTTATAAAAGAATTTATATAAGAATTTATTATTTATTTATTAAAAAAAGTGAATTAATGTAAAATTAGATGGTTTACAAATGAGAATTAAACTCTACCACACATTATAATAATTGAATAGATTACAATTACAATATTACAATTTTATATAAAAATTGAAAATAAACATTATTATCATTATTATCTATTATTAAATCATTATTCTCTATCATTAAATCATTATTATCTATTATAACTATTAAATTGTTATTTAATGCTTGGTTTGTTAGAGTGGAGTTAGATAATCTCTGCAAACTTTACAAGAAATTAACTACCAATTCCAATCAACAACAAATTGAACAATCGATATCCATCGGTAGAAAGCCACAATCAAGGCCAGTTGTCGAGGTAATTATATCATTTATAATCGAGTCTTAATTAACTCGAAATATGAAGTGATCATTTAATAAACGTAATATAAACTAAATATTTTAATAAACATATTATAAACTAAATATAATTTATTATTATATTAATAATAATTTATTAATTAAAAATTAATAAAATGTTTACATTATTAGTATATAAAAATATATTATTTGCAATTACTATAAAATGATATTAGAAAATATTTAATTTTCATTATTATTTTAGGGAATCGACAGAAACATTTTCCGAGAACTTCTTCACAATACGTTTCACGTGATCACAGAAGACATTTTAGTGGAGCGCCTATTTTGTTGTTGGGATCGAGAAATCGAGGGTGTTATTCGATTAGAGCCTTGGATTATGGGACTTGACGTGTTTTTGCGAGGCAGTTTGCGTGACAGAATCACTTTCTGCTTCCGTGTATATGATTTGAACAACGATGGATATATCACAAAGGACGAAATATTTCAATTACTCAAGTAAGATAATCAAAATCTTATTAGAATATCTCATTAGAATATATATATATATATATATATATATATATATATATATATATATATATATTTATTTATTTATTAATTTAACAAAAAGTAATGTTATCCCATTAGAAAAACTTACAAAGATAAAAAAATAAAATCTATTTTATTAAAACATTGATTCATTAAATCATTTATCGATTAATAAGATTTATTTTATTTATGCCGATTAGGTTTGTCACTAATTTTTAAATAAAAATAAGATCTATTTAAAACGTTGATTAAAGATTAAATTTATCATTGATTAATAAGCTTTATTTTACTTGTGTTTATTAATAGTCTAATTTCTTATTTTCTTCATGGTAAGTTTCGAAGCATTAATAACTTGTTAGGAAGATCAGTATTGCTTCCTTAGCATTTCTTGCTTCCTTTTTTGAGAAACACAGATAAATATAATATTATACGTAATATTGATTGTCAAGTAGAAAAATTTCAGAAATTTTAAAAATTTTCTGTTCAGTCGTTTATTAGTTTTATTACAATTTCACAAGCTGTCATAAACGTTTTTTATTTACGTTTTTATGATAAAAAAGTAACGTCACACATCAGCTATTACAAAATGTGGAATTAATAATAATTACAATGTAACAAGTAAAATGTAATTTTTTCGTATTGTTTAATTTTGAAATTTTAAGTCTTTGTAAATCATATAACGTTAAATATATGAAGAAAGTAAATTCAAATAATAATAAATTCAAATAAGAGTAATAATTACTTCTCATATATATGTATAATTTTTTAAATGTAATATTTAATAATAATTTGAAGTTAATTGTTAATATTTACAAATGAATATTATTTCAAACTTTTCTAAGCTTATGTTTTTATTATTAAATATTTATTAAATACTTTTTTATTATTATTATTTTTATTTTTATTATTTTTTATTATTTACTGTTTTTTTTATTTTCCTAAATCACATATATATTTTATAAAAATAATTTAAGAATTAAAGGAATCTTAGTTTTCATTTAATATCAATTATAAGTTAATAGTATATAATTTATTGGCTAATTGTATTGATCTCATATTTGTTTTAATTTCTTTTATATTTCTTGTCATGTAAGTTGAAATATTTTTTACTTGGCGTGCTCTTTTATCTTTGTGAGATTCTTTTTATCTTACTTTTGTCTATTATATATTGCATCACAGTAGTCGTATAAAAAAATATCTTATTATATAAATATAATTTTATAATATATTTTTATATTATATAAACAATTTTTTTTTATTTTCTACTATAATACATTATAATTTATTACGTTTATTACGGAGTCATCTACAATCACTAAAAATTCTTTTATTTATTCATATATATATATATAAACATTTATTGGTATATTTATAGAAATTGTCTGATAAAGCAACCTGGTGAAGAGGATCCAGACGAAGGAGTGAAAGATTTATCGGAACTAGCCTTAAAGAAGCTCGATGTTGATCACGATGGCAAAATATCATTCCGTGATTACGAAATGGCAATCAAGGAAGAACCGTTATTACTAGAAGCATTCGGGCAATGTTTGCCTACGGAAGAAAACTGCGCAGGCTTCTTGGCGACGCTTCAACCCTGAAGATATACACAATATCTCTAATTTCTTTATATAATAAATGTTTCATTTAATATATATACATTTAATTCACAATATGGGACAATTTTAATAGTCCCGACAATAGTCATTTTCTTGTAAGATATGTAAATCATATGTATATTATGTTTTTTTCCTTAAACTATTATTTAAAGTAATAATTATATATTTATAAATGTAAGAATAATTATAAGATACAAAAGCATAATAAAAACAAATCAATCCAATTGAATATTTATATGTGTAATTGAGCAGAAAATATAAATGGAATTGTCGTAACGTGATGTTAAAATGTTTATTATATTCTTGCCACTTATCTGAACTTGTTATCGTAATTAATGGTCAATGGAATATAGACGACTATAGTTAACCATTTATGTGATAAGTTATCAAAAATAATATATAATTATGTAGAGATAATAACTCTTTTTCAATTAAAATATTAATAAAATTATTTTAATTATTTAATAAAATTATTTTAAAGTTTAATTTATTATTAATTAAAATATTAATAATTTTTTAAATAATGATTAGCATTAAATTATTATTTAACGAATAAGAAATTAATGAAAATTATGCGCTAAAATTTTAATCCTAAAATTTTACATATAAATAAATCATCAATAAATTATTAACATTACTTTATTTAAAGTTCAAATGTTATCTTAGAAATCATGTCATGAAATCATTCCTAGGTAATAAAGTGCTGCTTGATAAACGTTATTTTAATTATCAATTTAAATGATCTGTAAGAAATTACATGCGGACAAAAAAGAGCTGCTATAAAAACTTAAATAGTAACAACGAAACCCGATATGCATGAAGACGCATACAAATGTGATATGACAGTCGTTAAAATCGGATAACAATCGGGAATGCTCAATATTAATTATGCGATCATATTTAAGGCAGTTGCGTTTATGTCATTGCAGTAAATGATAAAATGTGGCCAAGCAACTCTGTTTTGATCATTACTAACGCGTTGATCCTTGTGGTAAATAAAATTAAATAAGAAATTTAAATAGTTTTTTAGCTTGAACTTAATTAAAATTAATATTTTGCCATAAATGATAATATATTTTATTTTAATACATAAAAAATTGTATCATTCAATTATAATTTATTTTTTTTCTTCATGATGAATCTTTGAGTCCTTGTTCAGTGAAGAATGATTTTGACAAAAGATCAGTTTTCCGCGATAATTATGATAGAAATAAGTAACAAATGATAATCTAGATTTTTTGAAATTTGCAAACAAGTACAACATATGTCTTCCCTTATTCTTGCTGTTTTTGATCGTGTACTTTTCTTGCTCATTGGTTCAATTTAGTCATAAACAAATATTTTTAAGATTTACAATATTATGGCAATAATTTTTTTATAATATATAATAATTTTTATAGACGCACATTCTTACGTAAATTTTTTTACAATAGGTTACTTCTTTTTGTTAGGTTTATTCTTTGCCGTCGAATATTGATTGGAGTAATTTGCAGTATGATCCGGATTCGGTTGCACAAAATGAAAATATTCTGAAGCTTTTTCTACAATTGGCGGTGCATACTGCAAATCGTTTAATGCATTTGAGAAACGAAACTGATAGAGATCATGATTGTAATGGGCTCAATGATAATTTATCATCTCCGATAACTGAAATTCCCATAACTCAGCCATTACATCCAAATCTAGAACGGCCTGACAAGAATCAAGACGAAATCCAGAATCATTCGTTCACTATTGATTTTGAAATAAAAAATAATGACCGAGTTTTAGAAAATTTGGATCAAAATCAAACCATTCTTTTCAATTCTACGCAATCACAGAGACTGTATAATCCAAATAATTTCCAAGAAGACACTAATGTTGTTGCACGTAATTCAAAGGCAAGCAATTTAAATCCAATGCTTGTAAATATTCAAAATGAGTCTGAGATTGTCAGACCTAATTACGATGTCTATAATCCTGATACTTCGCAAAAATCAATTAATTTATATACAACAAGCAATTCGTCAAGTACAGATGAATTTAGCTTTGAGCAAAATTCTCAAAATGTAATAATAGATGGTATTAGTGAAAGATTATTTAATCCAATCAATTTAATAACAAACATTTCAAGTGCAACGATTATGAATGATTTAACTGAAAATAACTTTACTGTGAATAAGTTGCTTCCAGAATCAGAAAATGTACAAGAATCGAAGCCTGAAGTGAGTCAACGATTGTTTGGTGTAGATCTATCAAAAAATGTTGAGAGTACAAAAATTATGAATGATTTACACGAAAATGTGAATCAATCTAATCAGTGGTCACAGAATACACAAAAACAGTTAGATAAAAACAATAGTGTAAGTCCGAGATTTCTTGATTCAATTACAATTACAAATTATGAAAATAATTTGAATCCACAAATAAATAATTTATCTATAGTGAATCAGATTTTGTCAAATGCGAAACATTTCGTAGAATTTATGATTAAGATTTTACCAGAAATGGAAAATGCAAAGACCGATAATAATTTACTAAATCATATTATTTCACAATCTGAAAATGTTACAAACGAACTTTTGAAAGTTATCGAGAAAAATCCTGCAAATTTTGATCAAAAAATTAGGAATGTTAAACAAGTAAGAGATAAATTTGATGATAATCTAATGCATAATAATCAAAATTTAAGTGATAATTCGAGAAATGAGTCAACTGATGCATCTCAAAAAAATAATAAAACAACGGAAAATAATTTATCAATAAATACGGATAATTCAAAAGCAGAGAACAGCGATAGCCAATCTGCTCCTATTAATGTTGAAGTAATAAAGCCAGAAACATTTGAAAAGGATAAGATAAGAACGAATTATACAAATGAGCCATTAAATTCGATTTCGAGGAATTTATCTCAAAGAAACGAAACAAATGAATTTTTGAAAGATTTTGCAATTGAGAGACCACTCAATCACTTGGAATCTGATGTATCGCAAATATTATCAGCTACAGAATATCAAAGCACAAATTCAAGTAGTACGCAGGATTTACAAGATTCTAAAAACATAAACAAATTTAATGTGAAAAAACCAAAGGAACTTCAAGATAACTCATTCATTAATATCAGAAAACGTCGATCAATTGGAAATCAAAATACTCGCATTGATAATAATCTGTTAAAGTCTAATAATTATTTTCATTTTGTTGATAATGTGAAAGATGCGAACTTGCATAGGCGGTTATCTAAAACGAAATTAGAGGTCAGCGATCGATTAATCGAAAAAATTCCTAATAGCAAAAGCCACATGATTGATGATTATAATTAGGACAGCCTAACAAAAGTTTGCCATTGTCAAACGTTGTATCTAGTTCTAATCATGGAGTAAGTATTTAGATATTTAAGAAATATATATAATCAAAACTGTATTAAAGATTAGAATAAATATACAATTATATAATACGTATAACAGTAATTATAAAAAAATTATATACAATGTTTTTAGTTCCAATAAATGTTGTATGTATCTAGGAAGCATTTTTCGTAAAATTAATTTTATTATCTTGATAACTTTTATGCGTAAAAATCAATTAACCGTGGATGACAACTGGAACATATTTTATGCCTTTACACTTTGATCAGTTTTATTACACGTGCAACCATAAATGATATACAAAACATTTATCAGCTTTTGGCCATATTTTCTCAAATAAAAGTTTGCTCTAAAGAAACTTTTTTCGCACATACATTCATAAAATATATGATTTAAAAATCTAAAATTCTATTCCATATGTTAATAATTAATATATTTATTTAATATTTAATACTAATTATATTAATATATTCATTTAATATTTAATACTCATTATATTATTAATAGTTATATCTATTTATAGAAAAAATATTTTTATAGTAAAACGCTTAGTTTAAGAATAATATTTTATATTTCTAAAAATCAAAAGATAATAATTTAAAAATTTATGACAAGATATATAAAGAATATGTAGACGTAAAATGTATATAACATATTTAAAAAATTCCACACATTAATGTACATTTATTTTACAGATTTACACAGCCAAGAAGCTTTACATAAAATTAACTTAATAATATAGTAATATAATATAATTACAGAATTATGTTGTATCACTTGAGAAAAATATAAATATTGTGTCACTACAAAATTCAGTCTAAAATTCTATAGATATATAACATGCTTTTATAAAATAAATTCTTTAATGTAATCAATAAAATTATAATCTTAGTAAAAAATATAATATTGGAAATTTGATAAAATTGCGCTGTTATTTTTTAATGTAATATAAAATAAAAGATAATAACATAAAATTAATTAAAATAAAAATAAATGAAAATATTATAAAGTGGTATATTTATTGATTAATCATGAATCGTTATTAAAAATGAATCACTATTAAGATTTCATGTATATTTTATTTGAGGAAAACTAGCAATAATTGATGTGATATTATGAAAAGATAATTATTAAAAGATAATTATTGAAAATTATTTGCTTTCTTATAAATACTTATCAAAAATTTACAAATATGAGCATGAAAATAATAAAAGACGGGAAATAAATTTATTACACTATTGTAACATTATGTTGAAGTGATAGCTATAAAATAATAATATGCAAAATGAAACGATGAAAAGTAAAGATCATCAATAAACTGTTTGCACAACTGATTGCAATTGTCCGTGTATTAATTTATGACAATAATAATGAAGTTGTCTCAAGTCGAATATATTAGAAGTCGAATATATAAAGATAACAAACGATCGAAGCAAATTAAATTAAATGATGCAGGTGTTAATTCGATCTTCGTCACAAATAAATAACCGTAACAGTGTGAAAAGACGCAGAAAAGAATAATCATGCTTGTATACGGAGTTGATTCACGATCTACTCCAATGCGTTATATCGAACGCGTGCGACAGCCGACTGATTGCCTATATGCGGACAGTCCAAACTTATCACGAAGCAATTACGCGAATTAAACTATCGCTAGAGGTTGCACGAGAGCGGTTGGCGAGAGCGCAGTTTTTTTAATTTCCGACTCGATATCGCGCTCCTCGGCGGTGGGTTATTGCATATAAAAAAGTCGGTTTAATATATACGCAATATGTGTATCGGTGTATACCTTCGCCGTTCTAGTACTGAACGAACAATTATACCGGAGATAATTACGTTTAATTATGACGTACTTGCCGATATTGTGCGCCCTAGCGCTGACCAGTGTCCAAGTAAGAATAGCAAAGCAAATAGGGAAGCAATTAGAGTACAATAACATTGACAGAGCACATTAAAAATTTTTTCGCGTCTCTGTTAAAAAGAAATTTTTATTTATAAATTATATATATTTTATTATATATTTTTACATAAATTATTATATTCATTTAAAACTATTGTATATTCAAAATAAAAGAAGAATATTAATGTAAGAATATTAATTGTTAAAAATTAAGTGTGAGAATATTAATTGTTAAGAATTAAGTGTAAGAATATTTTATAAGTACAATTGATAATTGATATTGATATTGAAAATTATATTAATTTCAATTTTACTAATTATTGTCAATTTTAATTAACAATCTATTGTGTGTAGTTTTTTAAATTTAAAGTATGGATAAAATCATTGAATTATTTTGAGAATAATTTTGTATGCAAATTTTACAATTTATGTTATATAATTTATCTAATAATTTAATTATAATACATTGTACATACATTTTTCTAGATGTATTTGCAGGTGCAAGCTTTAAAAGAAGAGGTAAGAAATTTAAAATAATAAAAGTGGAATTAATTTTCTTGCAATCATTTAAGAATATAGTATATATATTATTTTTTACTAAAATTAATTGCTTATTGTCATTTAATATTAATCGTAAATATATTTCTACAAACTTAAAAGTATCTTAAAAATATTCTAAAATAATTTGTAATTAATAATTCATAGGTTTCGTTGGTTGAAAACAAGAATATAAATGTTATTATGAATATCATGGATACACAGGAAATAGCTATGGAATTATGGAAAATGATAGAAGCCCGTCTGAACAATCGTACCAATCATCTCACCAGTTCGGAGAATATTATCAAAGAACTCGAAAAAGCTGTGACACCCTTTGTATCGCCTACTAGGAGGGGAACATCACAGAGCGCTTTTCAAGTGGCGAGTCAACTCGATAAGATCACCCGAAGAGTGCTCACCAGAGATACGCCGAACATAGATCTGTTGGACGAAGAAATAATGACGAGGGACATCGTGGCTGACATGATGAGTTCCTTAAAAATGAAAACAATCCAGTCGAAAATTGATGAAACGGACGTATCCAGCAGAAGGGCAATTCACAGTCCTATAAAAATACTTAGTGACGAGAAGGACGATTATGTGAATGTCAGAATCAAAATACGCAGAAAGGATATTTTAGATGCAATTCATTAATTTGGCATCATATTGTATTTCTATCAAAAAGAAAAGCGTATTTGATTTCCGGAAAATATTTGTGGAATTAATTATCGAATTAATCCAATTATATTTAATGTCAAATTTCAAAAGAAAGATATTTAATCTTTGGTCCTTTTTCTCTTTAAATAAATAATTTAACAAAAACAATACCTGTCTTTAAAGTACCTAAAAGCGTTCTCCATAATATTATTATATAAATTTTATGCATTTAACACACACGCAGTGTTTTAAATTATATATTATTACAATCAAATCTCAGTTTGTATTGTTTTTACTATTTCTAAAGATTTTTCAGATCAAGTGAGATATAGTTACTAGATAATTTTAGAGATAATTTTACAATTAAATTAAATTAAAATTAAATATCATTTTTATAATCTTATGAGAATATTTGATCGTTTTTATATTTTTAACGTATATTACATATTAATAAAAATAACTTTTAAATATAATTTTTTTGTAGATAATAAAATGTGTTATGTTATGAATTAAAATTAACTAAAATATTAGAATATTAACTAGTTTAAATACTAATACTAACTGAATAAAAACAATCAATTTTTTTAAATATTTATTATTTATAAGATAATTCATTGTAACGATTTTTTTTTGTTTATCTAAATATACTTTATATATTTTATATTATAGCAAATACAAATGGTGAAATGTAAATAATTCTTTAAAAAAGGATCTTTTTATTCAATATCTTTTTTTATTACTCAAATTAATATTATTATTATTATTCGAAACACCTCAGTTTTAATATCAATTAGATTTTAGATAATTTAAAAAACTTAATTTCAATTCACAATTAACTAATTACTTAATTAATTTTGATTCATTGATGGAGAACACTTCTCATATATTTAATGTTTATTTTATCTGAAATAATAAACTTTACGTAGAAATTTTGAGTAGAAAAATAATTTTATTTAAATAGTTCCATTGTATTTTAATAAAATATTAAATATTAAGCATTAGATTAAAGTTAGAATTAAAAGTAATTAAATGCACACAAAATATTTACAATATCTGATATTTGAAATGTTTGAATAATGTAAAACTTAAGAATTAAGTTTTTAAATAAGAAAAAGTATATAAATGCGTTTAAATAATCCTTTTTACAACCTCTTATTTTTAATTTATTTTATTTATTTTACTTTAGTTTAAAATAGGAAAATTCAATGAATTAAATGATATTGAAAGAGAAAATTTTTAATCCTGTTTTTAATTCTATAATTTACAATTAAAAACTCATGTATATATTTTATTATATACAGATAATATTTTTAGCTCGATGAAAGATCAAAGAATTATGAATTTACAACTTTACAATTAACAATACAACGCAATTAACAATATCGCAAAAGTTAAATTGGATTTTATATGTTCACTCAAGCGCACACTAATAATTTGACTGTTCGTTTAGATTTGATAAAATAGGCAATTTTCTTTATCCAATACTAATTCATAAGTGACTTTTAAATCTATAACCGTGAAAGGTCATAGATAATTTTATACAACAATCATTTCTATATAATATGTGTTGGTACGATCAATCCAGAAATTGAAACAAACCTCGACCGATCATCTCTCACAATGATTTCACATCGAATACTTGGCTGCTTAGTAAGTGAATTATTTTTTGTTAAAATATTTGTCAAATTCAATTTATATATTAAATATTATTGCTAGTATTTAATATTACATAATAATGCTATCTTTATTCTTCTTTTATACATTTTATTTATTCTTCGTTTTTTAACTTGTTCTGGAATTGCTTATAAAAAAGTAGAATATATATATATATATATATATATATGTGTGCGTGCGTGCGTGCGTGCGTGCGTGTGTGTGTGTGTGTGTGTGTGTGCTGTGTGTGTGTGTGTGTGTGTGTGTGTGTGTGTGCGTGTGTGTGTGTGTGTGTGTATGTGTGCAATTTAATTTAATTTTAATCTTTTTCTTCTTTCATGAGTTCCTGATTTTATTATCGCAATATAGTAACGCAAGGAAATCTAATTATGTGGAAACTATTTTGAATTCGTTGCAACGTATCGAAAATCTACTTTTCAAACAAAGCACACAACAAACATTGAATTGCCTTGTTCCAGTTGAGAAGTTATTTGCTCTAATATCGGAAGCTTCTAATGATGACAGCAATGAGGTATATCAGTCAAACAATATAAATCTCATATTTTTATTCACTGAGATATATTTAGGATATATCTTGCATTTATACATATGTAATTTTTAAAATCTAATTTTTATTTGTTACGTGTACATAAACAAATTATTTTATTTTTCTTTTTTTCTTACTCTTTTTCTCTTTTCACAAACATTTTAATAAATAAAGCATAAAATTTAATTTTATTAATTTAATTTTAATTTAATTTTATTTTAATTTTATTTTCTATAAATTTATATTAATCTAATTATTCAATACTTAAATAATTTTAAGAACTTGATTGTATTATAGATACCGAAAAACTTGCCTGACTCCAATGTTTTCTTTCTTCAAAAGGAATTAGGTCTCGATGACCAAAAAAATGTTGTACCATTTTTGAAAAAATCGACGGAAAAAAATAGAAATTACATTGACAACAAAAATTACAATGAGAATATAAATACTAATATGAACAAAAACATCGATCGTGCCAGACGTACTTTGGACGACAGCATATATCATAATTTCAATAAATTACACAATCGAAATTATAATGTAAATATGAATGCAAATAAGAATATAAATAGAAAGGATTTCATCGATTTCATCGACGAAAATGAAGCTTAAGTATAGAAAAGAGACTCAAAAAAATCATGAAATATATGTCCGAATATTAGCTGTAACCTGTAATTTCTGTAAAATTATTAATTATAATGATATAATATAATCAAAATGTTCAAGCAATCTTCATGTTAATTAATTAAATAATTAAATAAGTAAATAATTAATTAAATATAAATTAAAAATGTATAAATTAAAATTATCGTAAATATTAATAAAATTAATTAATTTACCTTGATATAATTTTGTGTTTTATTCTGAAAAAGTAGAGTGACCCATTTAATTTCTCTTCAATACAATTTTACTTTACACTTTACTTAAAATATCTACTAATTTTTTCGCATGACAATTATTATTTTTAGCTCATATTCTTCTGCTATTCTGTGTCGTCATAATTAATTTTTCGAATTTTGAAGATGTATTTTATTTCAGTTATTAATATAAATTACATAATTCATTAACATAGAAATCACTATAAACGCATTTTAGATTGTAATTATAATTTTATATTTTTTATATCTTTTTAAATATTTTATTTCCATTATAATAAATAAAAGAGAATTTTAAAAACAAAAAATAACTATGCAAATAATTCTGTTTAAAACTGACACAATTTTATAGTTACATCTTCTCTTTTTTTTTTATTCATTAAAAATGTAATGAATATACATACATACATATATATATATATATATATATATATATATATATACAATTGTATAATTATATTAATTATTAATAATTATTTAATCATATAATTATATAATAATAAATATTAGTTTTTAATGACATTTTCAGGAAACGTATATATTGTAACTATAAAACTATGTTATTTTTGGAAAGAGAGAGAGAATATTTTCCATAATAAAAATATATGTCTTGTCTAGCTAACAGATTGGATATTTATTAGAATGGATTAAATATAGATCTAAAAATAATCGTACTTTAGCTAATGTAATCATGGCACTTGCCGTTTATTAAAAACAAATTCGATAGTAATTGTATAACTACAAACAATAATAATGATGGTATAATTATAAAATATGATCGATCTAGTATTTTTATAACGCGCTTGTAGAATCAGTCTTAACCCTCGGATTATCAAACATCACTTAGAATGTATATATTTTATCATCTCCCTTTTCTCTTCTCTCTCTTTTTTTATCTTCTTTTCAATCTTTCAATTTTCTGATCAGAAAAATAAATATATTTGAAGGTACAATTTTTCCTTTCGCGTCTGAGAAAATTTAAACGGATCGATAATCCGAGGGCTAATTAAACTATGAGATGTGCTATGGAGGTATGTTATAGTGTGATGCAGGGGTTTCGTTAACGTAATCGAAAAATTGACACATCCCCTCACAGAAACAAAAGCATCGACTGACGACGTTCAAGCGTTTCTATTTTCGAGGACTTTTCGTTTTCGCTGCACCACGCATCTCTCAAGGTTCCCCACATTTAGATTTATTATATATATATATATATAATATATATGTATATGTACACGCACGCGCTGTAGATATAGATATCTATTTATATATTTATCCGTTCGTTTATATTCATTCACATTTATTTATTTTATAATGTATAATTATTATTTTTTATTTGTATTAGGCGCACTCCACAGAAACGAGCTGGCCCTTCTGCGAGTTTGAATAAAAAATAAATGATCCTTCGTTCGTTTCGTCGGAGTGCTGAGATCTGCTGAGGTCTAACGACAATCTCTCATTTTTGCGACATAAAACTAGTGAAGTTGAATAAAGCGCTGTCACAATTCTTAGTATGTACTCTAAGCTCCATTTCTACAGAGAAACGTACTTACAAAAATGTGCTGCGTAAGAAGCTTTTCCTCTATTCGTCATTATTTATTGCATCTTTTCTTTCTTTGTCTTGCAACGATGCATCATATTGTTTATTCAACCCTCTGATAAACCATCGAATTCGTATAGGGATTTTGATTAATTGTGGCGCAATATAGTAAATACAGAATGAAAAAGTTGTCATAGTAAATTGATATCTTTAAATGAGTCTAATAAAAAAATAATATGCATCGTATCAAATTATTAAAAAATGCGTATCAGAGGGTTAATAAATCTATGTATATTATTCTATGCATATATATTTCCATTTAGTAACTTATTAAAGTTTAATGTTATAATGTATGTAATTTAAAAAAATAACAAATATAAGAAAGAAATATAGAAGATTCGTTCGATATACTTAAAAAGCTGATAAAATTGTACAGTCTTCCTTTTAAAATTTTATGACACTATTGCGATATTTTCATACACACAGGTACGGTTGTAGATATTGCAAAAGGCTGCAATATAGACAATTATTCTTGTTTATATATTCTATTCTATTGGAAAATCAAAAAATGTCAATTCATCCTATTTTTATAAGTTGTCCTATCGCATTACGACGGTAAATCAAATTACATATAAAGGAAATTTATTACACAGCAGATAAGCGCTAAATTTTATCGTTGTTATCTCAACAAGCAATGCCTTATCCAACCGTAAAAACTAGACAACGAAGAGAATAGATGTGTCTCTGGGTCTTTAGGCACTTAAATGTCGGAAGTTACTGGGAACCTCAAGAACGTGGCTCATCGATCGCCCGATTCCTATTTACAGCCTTAATCGGGGGCATAATGTCCCGAAGAAGGATCGGGTTGTGTATTGAATGGTATCCGAACAATTATATTCGTACGTCAGTTCGAGCATCAGGTAAACTGCGAAATTTTTCGTCAAAGAAAACGATTGCCATGAGAGTACGATTACAATTCGAAAACTCTCGCTACTGGCCTGTTGAAAATATTCATCAGCTTAAGGAGTAGTATAGTGTTGGTTCGCCAAAATTTCATACATTATTTCGTAAACTATTTCGAGCAGAGCTACAGATCAATTTTCTCGAAATTCATCGATTTCTGGTATACAATTAATATTTGCTCCGTCGAAAGTAATTCCCATAAAAAAATACAGTTCACATTCTAATATCTTTTTGTACAATGTTCGTTAGCCGAAAAATAAATAGGAGAAGAAACGAATGACTCAACGAGACTTCGCATAAAGGTAAAATTCGTTTTGCGATCTTCCGGTCTCGCGCAAACCGGACGTATAGAATTATTCATGCCACATTTATTCATACACACAATATAGCATATATATATATGCTCTATATCAAAATACACTTACGCCTCCTGAAGAATAATCGATCGTGTTTTCCTCTTTGTTTTCTTACAATACATGTATGTATAAAATATTATATAAAAATCAAAGCCGCAATTATTACAATTGTAATTTGCTATTATATAATAATAATAAACGTTAGCAATATAAAATTAATAATTAATAATCATTATTATTATATAACTTCAAAAATTTAATAATCATTAATTTACAATAGCAATAACGATATCAACATAATAAAATAATAAAGCAATCATTAGTATAATTGTAATTACAATATTTTGTATACATAAAAAAATGGCAATTTATATTTCGTATTATTATTGTACACTACTCCGTCTTCCGAGTAACTCTATTAATTCGCTTTCTGTATCCGATATGCACGTATACATTCGCGTTGACGACAGACGAGAATATATGCGCGCACGTCACGGAATTAAAGACTAGTAATTATAGTTCCACAAAGAGTTCTACATCGATTAATTAGGTAAAATCGCGATAGAGATCGCCGACGCTAGCCAGCGGTTTACGCACCTATACATATACATTATATCGATAAATTTTTTTACTAAAATATAGTATTATGGTATTGTGTATTCGCCAATGATCTTTTCTTTTTAGATTAGAGCGCCCCAACAAAAAGAGAAATATTATAAAATCACCGTCGAAGTAAGTCCGTAGAACCGCGACGAATGCGAAATTATATAAACGTATGGATGCGTGTGTAAGAAAGTTTTAAATGCGGTATAAATGCATTCTATCGAAAAAGTGTACAGGATATAATAATAGAAAATTGTCTTTCATCGATGATAATTGAAGCAATAATTTAAATATCATTCGAAACAGTCGACAGAGATAAAATTTCTTACACTTATATTAATCCTCGATCATTATGATAGAATTGAAAATTAACATATGCGAGATATAAAATAGTGTAAGAAAAGATAATAATCTCTATTGTATTGTTTTTTCCCGATGATAATAAAAATATAATTATCATCGTTTCTCTTCCTCTCCTCATAAATGACAGATAATAAATTGTTATATTGATAAATATAGAGTAGAATGTACAACTGTATAAAAAGTCGAGTGTATGTGGCAGTGAAAAACAGCGAGTTTCATCGGACAGTGTCAGTAGGCAGTTTTAGGATACATTTTCGAGAACAAAAATGATATCCTTCGATAATGTCGGCAGTTTTCGGTTTCGAGACAGTCTTTCAATTTTCGCATATCGTCGTGATTTTACGTTATATAATTAACGGCGAGTGGTCGACAAATAATTCGCGGTACGAGATATCTTATTTAATCGCTGATCATTCGGATAAACGTAACGAAAATTTGTTTGTAACGGACGTGATTTCGAGTTTAGAAAATCAGATGAATGAGAAAGCATCACGAATTATTTGCCGCCGATTGAGTCAGTATCGGCGCCGCTCGAGAAAGATAAAGATCAAAAAGACTCGATCTCGAGATTCGAGTTATTTTGGCAATTATTGTACTTGTCTATATTTACAAGTATATCATACATACTATGCGCGCAAAATACCGAGAAGCAAAGCACGCTTGCTTATGTATGTACATTTCTCTTATATTTCTTGTTAAAAATTAATAGTTAATAATTATTAATAAATTATATTATTAAAAATAATAACACAGAAAAAAATTATTGTATAATTATACAATTATACATTATCTTATTGTAAAATTATTTATTATAATTATACAATATTATTATTAATTATAGGTATTGTATAATTGTACAATAAAAATCAACAATTTCAAGGTATTAAAAAGAGAATTTTATATCATAAAATATAAATTGCATATAATCAATTCCTTCTATTGTATTCTATTTATTTATATTTCGTTAGATGTAGATTAAACGAAACTAATAATAATATTAAATAAAATAATAATGCAAAAGAAACTAAAAGTGAAGATAAAAATAAACAAACAAAATAAAAACTATTTAATAGACAATTTTTTGGCATTCCAACATATGCGAGATTAAAAAAAATGTGCTTCTCTGTTATAAAATAAAAACTTACTATATCAGAAAATAATTTCAAAATTATGATGTTTGAAAAAATAGTGAAAAAGTAATTATTTTTTCTATAAATATCGTAGTTAAAATTCATGGATTCATTTTTTTCTTTCATGTCGAGCTTTTTTTTATCGTGGCACAAGACAATGACAAAGTATAACGCGGTACATATATGTCAATTATTTTTAATAAAAATTTCCAAATAAAATTCTTGATAAAAAGCATCTACTTGTGCGCGTTTGCATCTCGGTTTTCTGTGTTACCGTCAAAGAGAAAATCGTTACAGTGAGCAGATCGTCATCGTTCTCCGATGAACGGCAACGGAATTCGTTATCATAATTGAAAGAAGTCGATCGACGGACGAGGAGGGAGAGGAAAAGAGGAAAATTGCATTAATATTATAATTTGTACACTCGGCTATCGCCGTATCTGCGCAAATTGTACACCCTACACAATCGATGTGATTTAAAAAATATTTCCGACTAATCAAACGGCGACAAATTACAATACTATACGATATATTATACGTATACATATGTATATATATATATATATATATATATATATTAATATATATATACATATACATACATATATATATATATATATATATATATATACATATATAGAGAACGGTAATCAACTATGCATGTTATACGGGTTATTAATTAGCGTAATCTCTTGAATGTTTCTCTCTCAAGAGCTTGATTTTGATCATCGAGGAGCTTCGATACGGGCATTAAAAAAGCGCTCAACTCACAGATACTCGATTTGAAAGTACTGATTTGATAAGCACTCTTTGTGTATTTAAATTTACACACATCCCTGATTATAATCAGATATAATCCCCATATCGCCATGCCGTGTCGCACAGTGCTGTGGTATTTTTTCGTTTAAAATATATAGATTATGCGATTTTTTCGCGGATATACAAAAATACACGATTCTCGGTTGCGGCCAGCAGCACTGCACAAATGATTATTCAGTACAATAGTATTGATCCGTGACACACAAATCGAGAATAATGAATATCGTTCAATGATGCGCAATTGAAAATATTAATTAGCTTCGTGTCAATTTTGTAAATGCAATCTTGATAACTTTAAAGTTCATTTAAAGCTTATAAGATACGAATACATTTTGAAGCTTTCAAGCTTGCGCCATTTGAAAACGCACGATTATGTATACATGTCTTTTTAATTATATAACGATATTAATTATTCTGATTTCACGAACCGCTTATTTCAATTAATGCATTCAATTTATGCATCGCTAATTATAAAAAAGCAGTTACGCTGCTTGCTTGTACCGACTAATAAAATTACGTATCGCTCTTCGCGCTTTTAAAACGAGATTGCTTAATTCCACTGATAAATGCGCGAAGAAGGATAATTAATCACTTTAAAGTCAAACTTGTAATTTAATTAGAATTATAATTTCGTTTCATTATATTCGAGATTATTAGTAAATAGAGATTAATATAAGTAGTAAAATAATATTGTACAATAATAATTATATATATATATATATATATATATATATATATACATATATATATATATGTATGTTGATTCTCGGCTTTCTCAACTATCTTCATTTTCACATAAAACAGTGTATCCAAGGCCTGTTTTTGTGCCTCGTGGACGACATTCCGGTTCCCGGGATCAATAGAAAAGTACACACATAACTGCCTAAACATAAAATTCTCCAAAAATATATTTCCCGTTTCTCATGCTAAACTGCAAAGTTCAAGTTAACCCTTAAACACAAACAATTTCTGCAAATGAAAAGATATGATAAAAATTCATATGCCATATTTAGAAAGAGAACGAAAATCGTAGTAAAGAGATGCATATGTAAAAAGATAAAATTTACATATAAATATGTAAAAGAATAATAAATTTCAAAAATTGAATAGTCTATGAAATAGATTCATGATATGGTATAACTTAAGCTACGTCTGTGTTTAAAGGTTAATAACCATCGACAAGATCGATCGAACCGGAAAGCCGACCGTACGTGAGAAAGAAAGAATAAATTTGAATTGACAATCACACGAACAATCAGTTCAAAATTTAATTTATATACATATATTCATATATTCTTTTTCAAATATAAAAAATTATTTAATTTCCGATAACTTACATTAAAAGAAAATTATCCAACATTTAAATAATTTTTTCTATTTTAGAATATTCTTCAAGCAATCAGTCAATCATCAAGCAATTTAATCAATCATTTTGTTTGGATTACTAATATTTCAAATATGTTCTCCCTTTTTCACGCAAAGAATGTTTCCAATATTCTCAATTAAATAATAATCATTGCGCAATTTCTCTCTAAATGCGCGTTCATATCTGCTTTTCATCTGCTCATCTTCTTTTTCGCATATACGCTGACTACAAGCAATTCTCTACGTGGACACGGAACGCATATTACTAATGTGAGACGATGTCCTCTTTCATTGCTGCAGAAAATGTGCGAAGCACTAAAAAGCATTTAGACAATCAGTCATCCATGAGCGTGTTTCATAACGGCGTGTAAAGTGTATCATATTAAAATACAGCTTTTTTAAACTCTTCATTTGTCTCTTTGTATGTGTGTATATGTATGTGTGTATTCGCATCCTCTGGCTGTGCTGTTTCAACCTATTGCATTAGTGCAATAATTAATTTATAATGATAATAATAATAATTGGTATTACTTTTTGTTTTATCTCTTTTTCTTCTGTTTTCTTCAAATTATTTCTCTAAATAATTTCAATTATTTAGAGATCGAAAGCAAAACAATGCATATGACACATATTTTTAAAAATATATCGCATGTATATTCACTTTCGATCTCGTTAATCTCTCTTTATTCTCCTCTTTCTCTTTTTCGCTTTTTTTCATTCATCATCGCATCACTCGGAGACTTCCGCCAGTCATTACGTGAAAAATATTTTTCAAATCACAAATATATATAATTATATTATAGATATCTATGCCAATGTTTACTATTGTAATACTTTATGAGAGCGTAAAACTTATGGACGGGGGTGGTGGTCTAAGAAGTCATCCGAGATCCGAGAGGAGTTCCGAATATGAGGATGTTTATGTGCATGTGTATTTGAATATTAGACTTAAAAGTAAAACAAAAATAAATGCATAAATATATGTAAATCTCGATTTGCATTATTAAATTCTCAATAATTCGACAAATTTAAAATTGTATATAATTCAAGATTAAATACAATTAAAGTAATAGTCTATAATTATATTAAAGTCTATCTTCGTGATTTCATTAAAACTTTATTCTAATTAAATTTAAATTTTAATTCAAATATTATTCAATTAATTTTATATAACATGATAATTTCTCATATTTTAAAGTAATATTTACATTACAAATGAAAAATTATTTTAATCAATATTTACGTAATTAATATTTATTTTGATCAATATATATTTAAAAGATAAATTTAAACATCATGCGAAATCTGAAAATAAACTAGTTAGAAAACTTGTTTCCATTTGTAAAATTTCGTTTATAATGCGTTTTAGTGCAAATCGAGAACCAATCATACAAGAAAATGTCTCAAGCCGCTCACACACGAACGTCTGCGCGTCAAACCTCGTGTTAAAAAAATGCGAGTCCTTTCATACATAAAAATATTGTACATTGTAAATTTATCATACATTAGAATCTCGTCCATACATCGCGCATCATTGTTAAAACAATAGTCGACATCTCTCGAGCTTAACAATTACTCTTTCATTATTTTACAAAAGTCGTAAATCAAAATATAAATAATGAACTTGTTTTAACAATAACGAGATGTATGTTGGGAAGTAATTGTTGCTGCATTAATCCTTGACATATTGTATTTAGCGCGTATTACTTTACTATTCTTACATTTCTGATTTTTCAGTAATTGATGTATGCATTTAAGTAATATCTTCTATCATTAGCTTGTAGTTTTTAATTGATCATCATTCATTAGATAAGCATATTGTTTGTATTCAAAGTGCGGCTAATAATGTAGATCTAAAACACATGTAATTTTGCTCTTAAAAAATGCAAATTTATAAATGCAATGATATTGTATAGCAAAAGAAGCTATTTATTTATCTACTTCTATCTTGAAATATTTTCATAATAATTATCAATCACTATTTTATTGTTCAATTTATAGTATCGCAACGAATAAAATAGTACAAACTATATTTTCTTCAATTCTTTTTTCGAATTAAAAACAAATTTATAATATATAATTATTTATATATTATAATATATTAATGTATTATATATTAATATTAATTACAAATATTATTTATATATAATAACATAATTTATAATACAATTATAAAATTTTCTTTCTTTTAGACTCTTTTTTTTCTTGCATTTAAAATTTGCTCTTTGCAGTTTAGATTTATTTCATTCGCGATATCTTTTCTTATATCATGTTTTTCGCGGATAATTTTCATTTTTGCAAGACATTTGTGTGAAAATTTGACACACATCAATCATCGTAATGATCGCATTCTTTCCAAGCTTCGACGGGAAGAGGATACGCAAGGATTAAAGCAGCACACAGGCATGTAGCTTAAAAGCGCAGATGTTCGTTCATGAACGGTCGAGGACTGATTGACCAGATTGATGATGTAAATTGTTAAACATAATCACGCACTTATATACGCAAGTATACATCTTTCTCTTACACGTATATAATTATATGCGTACTTTGCTTTTTATGCGCATTATCCACGAGAAGAAAGACATTTCCTATCATATAACGATTGATCGAAAAGAATGATCGGTATTTTCTCCTCGCCTTTCTTTCTTCTTACGCGTTTTTGGAGATGATCGCAACTAATGTAATGCGCACCGTGTGATCGAATAATGTGCTACCTTTGAAAAGGAAACACGGAACATATCAACTCGTGTATTCATTTCGATTTAAATTGAAATATATCTGAACAACTAATTCTTAAATTAAAACTCTAACATTAAAAAAGTAATAAATTTATTGAAGAAATATGCAGTTTTTTTTTGTTCTGCAACTTTGCATTCAATAATATTGCACATTCTATAATTTGCATCTTAGATTCTTAGATTACCCCTAATATCTTATATTTAAATTACAGTTAAATATAAAAAGATTCTGAGAGCCTTCAATTTACTACACTTGAGAAATTATTATCTCACTTCCTCTAAATATTCTATAATTTATTAATATACAGGGTGTCCGTCGATTTTCGACCTTAACAAAAAAAATAAGTAGATTGGCCCAAATTAAGAAGAAATTATTTATATTGGTTTGGGATTGTCGCAATAATTACGGAAAAATTAAATAAAGAAGATCGGCCAATCTGCGTGAATAGAAGCGCGCGGCGACGAGAGTCGTCCCACTGTAATCCGATACTAGTCGCGCCGCGAAGCGGTGGGCGGGTCGCTCGAGACATGATACGATATATCGCAATACCGCGCCGAAAAATGACCCGTCCTTTTAGCGGCGAGAAAATGATGCGCTATCATTTCCACACCACCTTGCGGTAGATAGCATGGTGCGCTTTTTTTATAGTGGTTTCCCCCATAGGCCTATTCCACTCTCAATTTGAAAATTATTCAAAATGTCATTACTATACGCTGAATACATCATAAATGTAAAAAATTAATGGTGATAGTACCTTTACAAAAATTAATCCGTGATTGAAAATCCTTCGATAAAATGTATTGCACACGTTGATAATGATACGATGATAAAATGCTTCACGAATTCTTTCTTCACCTCGTACGAAAGCGCACTGCTGGACCGATTATCCTGATATTATACGACACGCAGTTTCACATAATTATTGCACAACACATAAAATTGTACGGTCACTTGGTTCGTTAACGCCTGGGAAATGATTCCATGTAAATTGCGGCCGCACGATAAGTATTTCCGCTAGTCCGTATGCCACAATCATATCCATATATTCCTGCAGAATATACCTCATTTTCACTGTTAATTTACTACGCAAACACAAGATTTTTATTAAAACGTCTTAGCTCTCGCACACTGTTATCAGACTGTGTACGCCGGCAGCACGCAACTACAGCTGAGCGGACAACCATAGTGCGCAAGCGTCGAACTCACACGTACGCTTACACTCACATGTCCGCTCAGCTGTCAGCTGTAGTTGCGTGCTGCCGGCGTACGCAGTGTGATAACAGTGTGCGAGAGCTAAGACGTTTTAATAAAAATCTTGTGTTTGCGTAGTAAATTAACAATGAAAATGAGGTATATTCTGCAGGAATATACGGATATGATTGTGGCATACGGACTAGCGGAAATACTTATCGTCGGCCGCAATTTACATGGAATCATTTCCCAGGCGTTAACGAAAATCAAGGGCCGTACAATTTATGTGTTGTGCAATACTATGTGAAACTGCGTCGTCATAATATCAGGATAATCGGTCCAGCAGTGCGCTTTCGTACGAGATGAAGAAAGGATTCGTGAAGCATTTTATCATCGTATCATTATCAACGTGTGGAATACATTTTATCGAAGGATTTTCAATCACGGATCAATTTTTTGTAAAGGTACTGTCACCATTAATTTTTTACATTTACGATGTATTCAGCGTATAGTAAGGCATTTTGAATAATTTTCAAATTGAGAGTGGAATAGGCCTATGGGGGAAACCACTATAAAAAAGCGCACCATGCTATCTACCGCAAGGTGGTGGAAATGATAGCGCATCATTTTCTCGCCGCTAAAAGGACGGGTCATTTTTCGGCGCGATTGCGATATATCGTATCATGTCCGGCGACCCGCCCACCGCTTGCAGGGCGACTAGTATCGGATTACAGTGGACGACTCTGTCGCCGCGCGCTTCTATTCACGCAGATTGGCCGAGCTTCTTTATTTAATTTTTCCATAATTATTGCGACAATCCCAAAACAATATAGATAATTTCTTCTTAATTTGAGCCAATCTATTTATTTTTTCGTTAAGGTCGAAAATCGACGGACACCCTTATAACCGTAACATTTCGGTTAATACATATTTCTGCAAATATTCAACCTCTGACTTGTAATCATCTATTTTGATCACGTTTTCATGTATTTCATATAGTCCTTTACTTATTTAATTATTTATTTAGATTTTATAGACATTGTAAGTTTTTTAAAAATGTTTGTTTGCTCAATTTTTCATTTGAAATAAATAAAAAATAAATAAAAAGTAAAGTAATTTTGAAAGCTGTATTTAACATATTACATTTATCATACTAAAACAGATTAATGCAAAGATTCTCGAGACACAAATTTACATCTACCATTATGTTTATATAGTTAAAATGTTAAAATTATATATAATGCAATATCGCAATAAACATATTTTTGATAACAAAATATTACAATGTATTTTAAAACTCTAGTTAATAAATAAAATTAATATTCTCAAGTTTCTTTTTGTTATGAAGATAATAATTAATAAATTTTTCTACTATGTCAGCAAGCTTTTTTTTACATCCATCAATTAATCCTAAATTATAATTCTGTTTCAAAAGAATAACAGATTCTTAAAACTCCTAATTCTTTATTGCAGCATTAAATTATAATGAAGCGAAAAATCATGTAAATTTTTTTCTTCATTATGTCAAAATAAATTAAAAGTTTTTTATATTCGACATAAAAGTTGATAAAACAAAGAAATACTTCTTTTATTCTATGTTAATAAACATATTAACTAAATCTACACATATATATTTTAATGATAATTCAATTCTATATTTTATATTTTATTTTTCAATATTGCATATTCTATTTTACAAAACTATTGATCGAGCTGAGAGCTATTCATTAATAAATGAAACAAAAATTTCTATCTGATGTTCTATCTCATGTCATAATTGAATATAGCTGCGATAAATAATTAGGAGTAACTAACCAATAGTCTCTGTTGAATTTCAAAGCAGTGAAATTCAATAATTGATACCTCACATTCATTAGTAGTATTATAATATATAAGTGTATATATTATATATACCTATATATTATAATATTACTAGTATAATATAATACTAATATGTATATTAATATTTAAGGATTTATATATCCCAATATTTATATATCCCAATATTTAAAATTTTCTATCTTTTAATAAAAAAATTTTAATAAAAATTTTATAATAATCTAGATAGTTAAAAAATTGTATAATTTTATAACTAAACACAATAAATCTTTTTTTATTGTTGCTGTTTGAATTTAAAAGAATCAAATGATTCCTTATCGTTCTTCTTCATTCACAAATCCCTTTTATAACAAAATTCTATATATTAAATAAATAAAAAAGCTGCAGACTTATGTTAGGGCACGTAGTGCCCCGCGTTTCCTTTCGCGTCACGGTAAATGTTACCGTTAGATAACGTGCAGCGACGAGAACGCCGTACTAATCAACACCGGTGCGCAACGCACGATGCAATCCCTCACTGTCGCGAACCGCGTTTATCCGCGAGGCCGCCCATGTGGTTTGATTCGATTCGATTCTCCGGATCCGTCGAAGCGAATCCCGCGTGCTCGCCGCAAGCACCTTCGTTTCGTAGGCACGGAAGTATTACTTTTTATATTGCGTGTACTTACTGACAGCCCTCCCTGAGAGAGAAACCTTACTACAACTTTTTCGAGACGCGATTGGGGGAGACCTATATAACACGTCGCTCTTGTCAGCTCTTTTCGAGCATGATTACTTCTATCGTTCTCCTTTCATCAAGTGATTTCTTATGTCTGAATCTGATGATGCCGAGTTAACTCAAGAGCTAATCTTTCATACAGTTCTCCCGTGCTTACAAGAATATCTCGCGATGCAGTAGTCGGTATCGTCTTCACGTAAATGTGCTTGTTCCGTAGAAGTCATGCAATCCTTCTTCCTGCTCGTCGTAATTGAATCATAATCTTCTGAGTCTTTCTTCCTTCAACTTCGCAATTGTGTCTGTTTCTTCCTCGTTCAACAATTGCGATTCTCTCGCGAGTAATTGTTCACGTCATTCACCTACTTCAACCAGTCCTCTTGTGATTTTCGCGCGCGCGGACATTAAAAACATTCGCATCACCAGCGTTGATTGTCCTGAGAGGCGGTCTCCTACTGTCGAGGAGAGAAATGAGACTAGACTTTCGTCGGTACGAACTCATTCGAGAGAAGATCCCTCTTGACTTGTAATCATCAAGTGGATCCTTCGTTGCGTCCCCGGAACATACGGCGATCTCTATTCCGGTATACTTTTCGCGAAGAACGACGATGCCCCCATGTATTCTACGACACTGCACTGAGTCCTTAGACGACGATGACGACGACGCATCGGCCACGACCCGTTCACCGCAAAGAGTAATGCGAAACCTTCACAAATAGTCATTCTCGATCGTCTGAGCGTCTTGCGATTTTAACGTCGCCATTTCCTCCGCGGTGCCTTCCTCGCCCTCCTGCTCCTCCACGAAGCTTATGCTCCCGGCCTTGTACCAGACGACTATATCCACCACGAAGGCCAACACGAGGATACCGCCCGTTGTACCTGTCGAGAGATATTCGCGTTATTACGCAAACTCTATGTTTGAACGCAATCTTATATATAATATTGCACATGCCGCGCTTTTATGTATTACTAGTATACACTTTTGCTCTCGCAAATCTCAGTTTAATTTATTTATTAATAGTTTTTCAAGTTGTCTAACAGATTGAAAAAGAAATTATTCTACATAAATTAAAATATACTCGAATAATTAATATAATTATCGAAATCTCTTACTTAGAATTTAAATTTTCTCAATAAATGGAGAGTTCTTTCAAACATCTCTCTTTTAAAATATGCTTACCATGATAGAACATTCTAAATACATTCGAATCGTAAAGCCAGCAGGCGCCTCGCTCACCGCAAGCGTATTCCCATACGAGACAAGCGGAATCTACCACAGCACCATAAACGATAGGACATGGGACATTACCTGAAGTAAAGAAATGAATATATTAAGCATACTATGTTGTTAAAAAGGTAATTTCAAGACATTTTTTTCACACTAAAGAACTGAAAGTTCTTTTTTTAATTTTTTTTATACCAAGTTTTTACATTAATTTATTTATTTTTATTTTTTAATCCTACTAATTCGAAACCAATTCATTGCATTATGTTAAAAAATATATTTCTCTTTTCAAAACCTAAATCTAAGAGAATTTTATCAAACCAGCCGTTAACTTTTTCGTTTTACTCGGATCGAAGTTTTTGAATAAGGACACGCCGCGATATCTATTTCCCTTGAAAATAATATTTCATCAAGTAATTACCAAATAATCCGATGGCGAATTGTATCAGACCAAGCGCCATGGCCTTATCTCTGGGATCCACGCATCGGAGAATAAGCAGCATGGAGCCTACTTCGCTAGTCGAATGGATAAAAACGAAGACCGAAAACAGGATCATGTAAACCCAAAAGTTGCTGCACTCGAGTTCACAATAACCGATGGTCGCCATGCTGAACGCTTCCGGTATCGTGACGTTGTGTTCGATGCATTGACAATTATAAAACTGCGAAACATTAAACATAACATTATCAGAGGAGAAAAGTCGTAAATCAAAGAATATAATTTTTTGATAGTTTGCGACATATTTTGTCAAGCTTCTCGTATACTAAAAACATAATTGTTAAAAAATTTAATTGCTAAAATATAATTATATTCGCACAGTCATCTGCCATTTGTTCATTTATTGGCATTTTTTATTCCAAGTTTTTAAAATTATTATATATATGTGAATTAATATCTTTTTTTTTTACTTAAATTTTTATCATTGCTCCATTAATAGATAATGATAAAAATCTCTCGAAAGTAGTGTGTGCTCAGAAATTCGTACACGATACTTTGATATTCAGAAATCAAAAAGAACCGAGACATACATAACTCAAAATTAATCTTGATAATGATATATGATACAATATAAATATAATAACAGGCACAATAATATATGTGTTACTATTTAAATATTTCACTTTATTCAAAAGACTCCAGAATTCTGTATTGTATTCCGAAATGATTCGGCAACACTCACAATTCCTACGGTGTTTACGAGCTGACCATTTCAATTACTATCGCGTATCCCGCGTAATTTCGCTCAAACAGACGTGTCATCACAGACCATGTCCTACGGGGTGTTGTTTCTACTGGGCTTAGCACTTACCGATGCCACTTTGCCGTCGGCGACCGTATAATTCGAGCAACCTGCGTGACACGCGGAGAAATACGTTCTGCCATCCACACCGCAGATTGGACTAAATTTATTTCGGTCGCAATCGCAGCTAGTCTCACAGGTCGGCTCGAAGCTGGAAAGTCTGCGGAAACGTCGATTTGGTTTTTTAAACTGATCTTTAAACTCGCTAAACTTAATCGTCTATCATTTGATACAAATCTGCGGAGATACGCATAAAAGAATCCCAGTATAATATATTCGAAATATATTATTAAACATTATCAATTTTTTTCCCAATGCAATAATATAATTTATATAATTTATATAAATAATAATTTATATAATTTTTCTATAATATAACATTTTACATAATTTTTCTATAATATAACATTAATGTGTATAAGAGATTGTAAAGGATTTATTTATAGTATTATATTTCGCTGCATGAGAATCAATTGAACTGTCAAAATCATTAAAATCCAGTTATTAAAGAACATAATATGCATTAGATTTTTTATTCATGTTTTATAAATAATATAATGTTTGTGAAGTATTATAAACTAAACAAAATCACAACAAGTGCAAGAACTCAAAATGTACATATCTGTAGGAACTGAAAGATATTATTGACTTGTAAATAAAACTGGTAATAGGCGAAAGCGAAAAATTCTCACGCGTTTCCGATATATGCAATATTTACGATGCACATTCTAATAAGATATACATTGAAACATGTTGTTTTTCGTTAAGCGATCGATGTCCATCGTTTACATACGAAGTTTATACGCAAAGAAATAACCGCGAAATTTTTGTAATCTTACAAACAATGGACTCGAATTTTCGAAAACATTGTTAATAGATATTAAATATTAAAATGTAAAATAGATTTGTGTCATTTAATTCAAGAACGCGAAGATACTTAAACTTTAACAAACACTATAATTTTGTTTCAAACATCCTTCTGTGATATGAATTAATATTAATAATAAAAAAATTTTGTTAAATAATAATTGCTATTTGTGTCGGTGAAATTCTTCTCAACTTAATTTAATTCAACTTTAAGTTTTGTTAGACATGAAAAGATTTTCCTTACCCGTCAGAATGTGACACGAGCCCTGCAAAATCGTCCATCGGACAGCCAATAAACATCAATACACCCATGCCGATCGCGTAAACGACCGCAGTGAAGGCGATCCAGGCTGCGACAAACCTCGCGTTAGGCTTCGCTCTCAAGATAAATACACCACTAATTATAATACCCAATCCCATAACTAGGATGCCGCCAACACCTGCACAAAAAATCACGCTCATTATACGATCGTCCAAAGCCATTCACTTGGTAACTCATGCTTTGCATCATAGTCTAGTCATGAGAATTCAAGGATGATCACCATCGTTTCATTTTAAAGCAGTTTTCATTAAAAGTTCTATTTGTTAGATAAGAAAAATATTATTTTTCAATTTGATTCATAAAAAAATATGCTTCCTTCCAATATATTTATACAAAAGTAAAAAAAGATTTTAGGTAATAATAATTTAGGTAATAATAATAAAAATAATAATTATTATTATTAGAGAGATATATAATTATTATTATTCATTAAAATGAATATTTTACATTTTTATCATACGTTTATATTAGATGAAATTAAGTAAAATTGAACAGCGTAGTTTCTGATGTTTTAATAAAAATAATAATTATTATTATTATTAAAACATCAGAAACTACGCTGTTCAATTTCATTTAATTTTGCCTAATATAAACGTATGATAAAAATATTCATCTTTTTAATTACAATCTATTAAATATACAGAATAAAAAAAATGTAATATTAGAAATTGATCATAAAATATTTCAAGGAATCAAGAATATCTACTTTTCATTGGCTTTATATAACTTCATCGGGCGACTATGAAATAATTCGAAATCAATACAATAGCATCGCGCGCAACAATACGGCGTATAGAGAGTACTTGTACCAAATTATTCCTCAAATAATACGACCATAGATTAATACTCGAGTGCACAATGAGAAATAGAATAGAGAAGCGGAGCGCAGCCTTGTTCTACGACCGGCGCCAATTCTCGACGAACAATCATTATAAATTAGCACGTGCGCGCATGCACCGCACATGGAATAAGGCATCATACAATTAATACTGAGATACGCGAATTCATTCTGCGGATTATCAAATTGTTCATTCGTAATATTAACTTCTATATATTATTAATTAATTTAAATAACATTCCTAAATATAAAAAAATTAAATTAAATTAAAACTATAAAATGTTATTGCAAATTATTATATATATATATATATATATATATATATATATATATTTATTTATTTATTTATTTGTTTATGTATTTATATATAAAATTTATCTTTCTTGAATTGCATGAAATAAAAAATTAAAGTTAAAAGCAAAGCAAATAATTCGGTATAATTGATCAACAAAAAAAAAATTTCGCATCACAAATTTCTGTACAATAAAGGAAATGAGAGGATAATTCTTTTCGGTGGAATAACACATCCGTTGTGTCATTTACGTCAAATTGTCCACTTTACATCGTAATCACGACGGACATCCAGTGGCAAAATCTTGCGACATTGCCAATCTTTCAAAAACTTTTGCTGTTACTCCACATTCATCGCTCTCATAGTACATATCATTAATAATACAATTCAACAAAAAAATAACTTTTCTTAGATTAAGGAAAAAGTAGGGAGAATAATTAAATTTGATGAAAGAAAGAGAAAAAGAGAGAGAATAATAATTCCATCAAATACAACTCAGGCTATCAAAATGTTACATTTTTAAAAATTTGATTTTAAAATTATGAAGAGAGATTATTTATTTATTATTTATTTTAACATTTACTATTATATTATTATTATATTATACTAGTATGATGTATTTATAATTTTTATCTATTCAACATTAAGTATATTGTTAAAATTTTCAATTCTAAAATGGAATTTGTTACCAATATTAATAAGATTTTTGCTAAATATTGCGGAAAAAATTTTATAAATGAGACTACTAAGAATTAAACGTAAATAATCTAATCAACATTTTCGAACTGTTTATTCAAACTTAAAAAATTTTCAAGTAAACCATTTTTGAGACTTTAAAATCATTAAGAAAAATGTAAAGATAAAATTATTTTTTTCTTGAATTCGTTCTGACTGGATTGTATAATTGAGTGTATATAATTCGAGATCCGTTTGCATGTTCATTCGCGATAATTACCTGAGATCATGTTCGCATGATGAGCTGGCAGACGAAATTGGCTTTCGAGGTACTTTGGCAGGAAAGTGTAAAGACCGGCGATCGGCAAGATGTGCAACACGCTACTTGCTGTCCTGAACATCAGTATATCGTTCTTCAGTAGTCTTTTCACTGCACTCGGAAAATCTGCAATCAAAATGTTATAGCACGCTTATAAATATAAAAATTAATATAATTATCAGATCAATTCACATAATTGATCACATACTTAATATATTTGTCATAAATTTTACACACAGAATAATATAAATTATCAGCGAAATGACAAGGAGCAATTATTCAATAAGGAAGAAATATTTATTATCAATTATAAAAAAAAAAATCATCTTTTATCTTTCTTGAAAAATTGCTAAAAAATAAATATAAATAAATAGAACCTAATAATAATGTTATTCAATATTTCTAATAAAATTTTATTTGATTGTAAATGCATATTTGATAAACAGAGATATTTCTTTCACTCTGTAATTGAAGGCCATATCCTTCCTTTGAAGGTTTGACGTCAAATATCTTGATAATTATGCCTTTTAATTAATTGTAAATTCTAAACAAATGAATTTCATATTGTATGTGCGACATATCGGTCATCGACTCAACATATTACACGTTTCATGGGCGAAGATTACGTAAAACTTAGCGATATTCTAGTCGGACTCTGAAATGACCATGGTTATCTCTTATTAGTCTCGGTCTTGCCTGATCTCTCTGTCTCTACTCAAGCCGTACGCTTATTCTCTACAAATCTGATGGAGTCTACCGCAATTCTTTGTATATTTACGAGCTCGATTACGAGGGACGAGCTAATTAGCCTTGGCAATCTTTCCTCTCTTCTCCCGTATTATATCCTTCCTCGAGCATCCAAGAAAACTCGATGGTGGACGAAGTGAGAGCGAAACTAAAGGAGAAAAAGTTTCACGCCGAGAGAAGGTAAAAGGGAAGGAACTTATGCCGTACGTGATAGAGCGTCTTTGGTGCTGATTCCGCCAACAAACGATTTTAATATCGATGACTTCAATAACGACAACGATAAAGTATACTGGCAGTTTCGCCTAACATACGTATCGGTGGAAATCGATGCGTCGCAAACGCGTAGACTTTTATACGCGCCCCTGCCAGACGAAGATATACCCGTTCGAACAACCAAACGTATTGACCCATTAAAATGTATATGTAGACTTGCTTGGAAACTCGCTTATAGTTCGCCAACAGACTAGGATCGATTAAGAAAACATCCGAAACATTCGAAATTATTATCAAGACTCGCTAAATGTTTGCGAGTCTCTTCCTCTCATCAATTTACGATCGAACGAGAGAATATTCGCGTGTGTCTCTCTTCGTTTTCGATGAGTCGGATAAGTAGTAAAGCTTAAGATAAGAAACTCGTCTCCTTTTAAATATCTGCTATAATGTAAATGTATAGATAGAAGTAGCACTTTGGAATTAACTTGGAATTTATTTAATTAGTTAATATCAAAATTATAAAATGGATTTTAAAAAATGTTTTAAATAAAAAATTCGGATTATTAAAAATTCTACACAATCCCTAATGCATTCTTATTCGTTAAATCGAAATCAGATTTATTGAAATCGGAGATCAAATAAAAAAAGATTAATTTATTTCAATTAATTTAATCATTTTTACAATTTTCTCATTTAAAAGAAAAGTTAAATAAATATTTTCCTCTTCTCAGTTGTTTTTCTGTTTGACGACTATTTTAATCTATTTGCTTAAATAAACTCTAGCGTCATTTTAATTAATAACATCTTTTTAATTAAAATCTTGAAAAATTTATTGTATTCCCAAATTAATAACGTCTTTTTAATTAAAATCTTGAACAATTTATTGTATTTCCAAATTAAATTTATTCAACTTGGAAAATAAGGTCAAGGAATTAATTCATTTTATAATTCGCTCAGTCGAAAGAGAAACTAAATAAATACATTGTTGATTTCTCTTTCTGAACGTTATGTTAATTTATCTACTCAGACCAGTCGAGCATCTTTTTCGCATGATACTATAGCGTGTGTACAGTATATGCGTAACCTTGTGCGTGCAAACGAAGCTACATACCTAGGACTGCCTAGAAGTCTTCTAGGCATCCGAGTAAGCCCAGCTAGAAGTCGTGGCAACTCCGCATAGGGACGTCCCACAGACCATGAGTAGACAAACGTGACTAACATTGAGCTCCGAGTATTATCGTATAGAATGCCCTTTAAAGGTCCGAATGCGTACGTTGTGCCGATCACCGTGTAATACATATTCGTTTATTTCGGACAGATATTTCGATTTTGCAACTTTCTCTTAAAATTAGCAATTAACGCGCGAGACATGTAAGAAAATTCACACGATCAATACAAATTAATACAAATGCATAGAAGTATGTTTTAATTGTGTTCATCAAATTTAATGATATAATAGCAATTAAATCCATCTAATAATTTTTGTGCAACCCGATTAGCGAGATTAAAATACTATGAGACGGCTTCTACCAAATTTTAATTGTTGTAAATTCGAGATACATATTTAACTATCATTTACTTTAAAAAACAATATGTATAAGACATCCGGATTCGCGAAAATAAACTCTGTCTAAAACATATTCAAATATTCATCATATATATGTAAATTAAAAACTCGCTTGAAACAAGGTATAATAATGCGTCCGATAATAAATAAAACACTAGACATGCGAGTTAAAAAGTTAGACGCATTAAAAAAGGCTTTTGCGTAGGTGATTCGCCAAATTAAGCGCGACGATATGTAAATAATACGGCTTGTGGCAAACGCATATATATAAAAAGACATAGAGAGAGAGATGGGGAAGGGGCCGAGAAAGAGACAGAACTTAAAAAAGACGCAAAAAAAGAAGCAGAGTGAGAGACACACGCACGTTAGTCCGCGTACACGCGCAAAACGTACGCGCGTGCGTGTCCACCACCGCTTCTATACACGACGCGTGACCGTGAACTTGCCCCACCTCGGTGCACGAGTCGGTCAGTCATTATTATTAACGCACACACGCAGAGAAAGCGGCGGCGTGCGCGCTCACGCGCGTACACACGCACGTGACGCACACGCGCGTGTAACGCACACGGGTGAACGAGCCATCCCCGAGTGTCGAGGGTCCGTTAAAGGAGCATCCGATGATTTCAGGGCTTTCGGAACAAGCTACAAGTTGTTGCTGAGTCGTACAGTGATTTGTGTAATTAATTAGGAATTTTTGAAATATCAAAAGAGAGAGAAAGTAAATTATTTTGGCACATATTAAAAAAAAAAATATATATATATATATAATAATTATTAGTTATAATTATATTAGTTATTAGTTATAATTATAATTATAGTTATAATTTTAAAAGTTATTAGTTATAATTATTTAATTTTATGTATTTAATTTTAAGATCTACAATTTTTAAGCTCATTTATTTATCCTATTTTTTTATTTTATCACATAAACCAAATTTATAAAATATTTTACACACATTAATATTATTAAATTAATTTTAGATTAAAATCCTTGCGTATTAATTGCAAATATTATTTAACTTGAAATGTTATATGAATAAACATTTTGTTTTGTCAAAAATTGAAAATTAAAATAGAATGCATTTTTAAATCCTTTTTTGATCCTTTATATTAATTTTATTACATATGTATGTGTATTATATTATATATTATACATATAAACATATTTCAAAAAAGTTTTTATAATAAAAAAGATATTAATAATATTTTATTCATTCATATTTTATTCATATGTTTATGCCATTTAATATAGTATTCCAGAATTAATTAATAATATTTATTTTTTTACTCAATATATATATCAATTTTAATATAAACGCGCATTAATTTGACGATGTATTAAATTTCTGTTGACGCACCTTGAGCGGTTTAGGAGAAATCAGAGGCTAAACAGGTCAAGGTGATTGGATCGCAAACGAAGCATGAAGCCGTCTTCAAAGAGCCATTTCTGACAGCGCATGTTTAGCGCTGAAAACTGCGATAGCAAAATAACAAAAAATAATCCGCGCGCGCAAAAATCTAATCAGGGACGAGGTCGATTATTCACGGTCGCCGAATTTGCGAGATTCGCTCGAGGAGATGATTCTCCATCAAGGAAAGGCTAATCATGCGCCCAACTTTTTTTTAGGTGTGTCGAAAGCTGCAAATCTCGGTCGTACTTTCCCGGTTTGACGCACGTATTATACTATGTATAGGCAAAGGGGACATTGGGCATCCTCCTCTCGCCACCTAAATTCGCTATTGACCTTGGATCACTGGGGGACTCACGCTTGAGAGATCATCTCCATTCGGTTTATTCTTCCTTTTATGCGCATACCGATAGAACCGATCGAATCGTATTAGGCAACAAAGAGGAATGATGATATATCGCGAAATTTTGCGCGAAATATCGATATAACTGCGAATGTGGGATAATGATTCATCTTGTTGCGTGAATTAACGAACAAGGCGATTTAAAAATATAATTTGTTATAGATCAATTATATGTATTTGTGTTATTCACAATATAATCATGCTCTAAAGACATTAGATATTTTTCGTGATTAAAATAAAAAAGTATGCTACAAATAAATTTACAGAATAGTAATGAGGGAAAAAAGAGTCTGCGTATCGAAAGAATTTAGCCTTCCTTTTGGGGCATCAAATTGACCTCAACAATAAATCGATTACGATTTTATTTCAATATATATATTCGTAACATAATTAGAAACTATCTCTGAATAATCTTCATACTTTTTTATTTCTATCTTTCAATTACAATGTCAAGTAAAATTAAAAAAAAAAATTATTAAATTGACATAATATTTAAACATAAAAATTAAACATAATACATAATAATTAAATAATGATATAATAATTAAATTAATAAATTGAAAAAAAATAAATCAACAGAATAAAAAAGAACATCGATATATCGTTGTCTTAATGCACAAAAAAATAGATTGTAAGCAAAAGTCGTAAGTTCCCGATTTATTTACGAAGAGCACATTGTGTCTCCGACTTTTATTTGCATTCTCGTTAACCTTCGACTATGGCAAGTGTGCAAAATTTCACCTTTCAGTGAGAACGTTTCAGCAAAAAGACTTGCTGTTAACAATAATCATGCTCTGCGTTTTTTTTTTCAAATATTCATCGCAATACTTTCATATTGAATAATGTAATAATTATAGAATAATTGTATTTTACATAATCCCATCATTTCCATCTATAAAAATATACATGAGGGTTTCAGATCTATCAAATCATTAAAAAAATTTTTTTCGATAACATAATTATATGTCTTAACAATTAAATTAAAAATGATATTTATATGTACAATAATTAAAAGAAAATCAAATTTTTCGTTTTCTAAATTTATGCATTTTTGAAACTTTACTCACAAAATGGTTCTTTTTATTCATAATCTTCTATTTTCATAAGACTTATTCAATTTTTCACGATGATGCAATATCATCATAGGCAACGATACGCTATAAATTATCATCAGATATCGAGATATCACAATCGAATCGCGAATCACGAGTTGCAATCGTAAAAAGAGAGAAAGCAATGACGTATTTACTGGCGCGCATTCAGCAACGAGAATAAACCCATATCATAATCAAACTGCGGTTGCGCTAGTTATCCTTTCCTCGAGGACTTTTAGACGTTTCGCGCAGGAAATCATGCGATAGAGAGAAAGCTAGAGAGATAATAAAGGAAGGGGAGAAACTTGCTACGAAGCAGCTTACGGCGAGTCATAAAAACAGATTAAGCTAATGCCACGCAGCCGAAACGGCCAACGAGAGCGATCGGAGCAAACCTCGAAAGATAAATCAGGACTTACCTCGGAGACTGGGCTTCTTGGCATCCGCTCGTCGAGGCGGTGTCCTGCTCTTCGGCAAACGCGTCGGAAACGCGAACATTCCGATACTGACAAACATCAGCATTGCTGAGATTAAAACTAATCCTGAAACATCATGTGGAAAAAGAGTTAATTCTCAAAAAATAAATAATATTGTCTCGCGATAATTGTGGATTATAACGAAACAGCGATTATCCGAATAAATTAGATCACAGTAATGTACTTCCCCTCCCTTCTCATGTTATCAAATATCTTCGAGAGAAATATTCGTTGAAATACAAATAAAAGTAAAAAATATTCGTACGAACTAACTTCAATTTAAAAATGTTATATAATTTTCTATTTATTATAATAAAAGTTCATTATATAAATAATTATATAAATATATAATTATATATATATAATTATATATTTTTATATATCCTTGGAAAATGCGTAAATAAGATATAAAAATTTTATATTTCTTCTTTTCTAAGTTTTATGAAAAAATGCCAAGATATTTTATAGAAAAATAGACATAAATATATAAGCCTTTGTATAGACTATTTTATATATATATATATATATAAATTTGTTTTAACATATATGTTTTTTACATATAACTTACAATATTTTAGAGAATTTGTATATGCTTATGATCCTCTTTTCATATTTCTCCAACTTCATGTAATTTTCTTCAGTTATCTTTCCATTTTTCATTATTTCATTTTTTATTATTTTCATTTTTATGTCTTTTTCTCTTATTTGCTGGTCTAGTTCCTCAAGTATCATCTTGCATATCGAATTTATCATATCAGGTGACACTTCTTTAATCATTTGTATATCACTTTCGTTAAGTGAGCGTTGAAGTACTTCCTTACGTTGAATTAATGCTTTCATTTTTTCGTATTTATAAATAATAATTTTAATTTTTGTTACTGGTTTCTTCGTCTTACGAGAAATTTTGTACTCTGAGTCACCGTTCTCATACATAATAATAATTTCTCTCCTCTTTTCCTTTGTTCCACTGGGTTCCACACAAGTCGATTTCGTTGTTTCACACAAGTCGATTTCACTCATCTTTCTTATTTTTATTACTCTTAATGATTTTTCTTTTCAATAATGTCTTTGAAATGTTTAATTATTCGTTGTGTAAATTTATTTGTAATGCTTGCGACTGTACTGTTACCTTTGAAATGATTTTTATCATGTACTGTGAGATTTTCATGTTTATATCTCTACTTTGTCATACAAACGATTGTTATATAAATATTTATTATATGTGTATCAAAATTTGTTTATTTTTAAGAGACATCTTTAAGAGACTAATTCTAAGGACGTTTAATACACTAAATTATCAACAGAAATATGACAAAAAATATTAAATAAAAATTTATAGAATTTCTTGTATGTAATATTTGAATTAAAGTTATTGTACAAGGAAGGAATCATTCGGATATATAATCGCTATTTAGATAATAAGCTTTTTGTTCTTTTTCTGTGAAGATACATAATTAAATTAATTGAAAATTGCTAAGAAATAATTTTTGTATGTAAAGCATATTTTATTCCTTAACATTTGTCAATCGACGTGCATTAATAAATAATTATACCTACATGTGTATAAATTTTATATTATATAATTATAATAATATTTATAATTATTTTTATACAAAACTGATATAATGTTGTTTTTACAAAATGATATGTGTTGCATTTAATACTGTTATTGCGATAAATAAGAATAATTCAATGCGAAATGTTTCTGCTCGATCATGAAAGTGACGAGAATATTTTCCCATCACACTTGAAAAAATTATTTTTTATGTCGCCAGACATTTTTCAATATGACAACAAGCACGAAAGACGAAGCATGACTACGTAATAAACGCAAATAGCTGATTGTACAGTACTAACTGCGCAATTTGAATAATGAAGGTCGAGCGATTTTTAGCTCTCTCTCTCTTCGAGTTTTTTTTAAACTTTTTACTTCGAATCGAAGGTTAAATGCTTTATTAAAAATCATGAAAGATCAATTATATATTTAATTCTATAAACTAAAACGAAATTATTTGCAAAGGGAGAGTACTTTTCTCTTTAATCAGTTTAGAAAAAGAACATCATTGGCTTTTGGAACTAAGTTAGTCATTAATTTTGATAAGTATTACGATTTATCATAAACTTACCAAGCCACCAAGCACCGACCCATCTTGGATCCGTCGGCGTGATTTGTGGAGTCCTTGTCAAATCCGCATAAACCATCGTGCATAAGGAACCCAGAATGAAGCCTAATGCTGGACCGAGAATCCGCACCCCAATAGTGATTGCTATTGCACATAAGCAAATGGTTTTGTTTTTTAATATATAATTTAATATATAATTTAATATATAATTTGAATATATTTTTTATTATTTCATATTGCGAACAATAATCATGTGAGGAAAAAGATAAATAAATATCAATATAATCTACATATTACAAATATAATAATATATAACAATGTATAATTATATAATTATATATATATATAATAATTATATAACAATGATAAATACATTTATAAAAATTATTAAGTGTTTTTTAATGAAATTTAATTGATGTAAATATTCGAATAGCTTAAGTAAGTAGAAAACTGATTATCATTAAAGGAAATTTAATATAATATTCATATGTCTATTACAATAAAAAATATATTAATCAAATATAAAAAATATAAAAAAATTAAAAAAATATAAAAATATATTTAAAAAGCAGATAAAAGTTACTATTATAATTTTTGCAGATTGATGAGAATTTACCGAAATACAAAGGACTCTCTCTGCTAGCCACGTTGTCGTCGATGTAGGGTATACCAAGTGTATATACTGCTGTTTGACCCATTCCTACGCCGAGCAACGATACGAAAAATATCGCAAGCACCACCGTAGTTATCTTGCTCTGTATTCTCTGCTCCGTGAGAAAATCACCTTTGCAATAATCCGCTGAATCGGTCTGTGATGCTGGCGTCGATATATTCCATCTTAAAGAAAACCAGATGAGATTAGAATAAAATTGATTAAAAAGTGTCATACTTTTTCGACGAAACAAACATTCTTGATATTAACATAAATATTACTTAATTTTAGATAATCTCTCGTATATATATTTATTGTATGTTGTACTATAAAAAAATAAAAAAGTAAACACATTAGAGTGATATTAAAGATACTATATATTATATAGTTATGTCCGAAAGTTTAAAAAATTAAAACTAAATAAAAGAGAGCAAAAAAAGAAATAAAAAAATGTGATTAAAAAATCTTAATCTTGATAACTAAAAAAATTTTTGATATTGCAATCAAATCCTATTATATATATATATATATATATATATATATATATATATATATATTCATTATATCTACAAAATCAATAATTTTTAAGAATAATCTCAATTTTGAAATCTTAAAATTTACAAAAAAAATCTGCCTTCTCTCTTTTATTTTTGTATTTATATATCTAACAATAAGTAAATATATTAGCTGAATTAATATACATATTATTACAATATACATATCATTACCTAAATCTAGCACCGATAATTATATTCTATTTCATGTTAAAACATGTAATCAACTATTTCCGGAATTATATCAGGAAACTAACGCCTACGTGGAGCGACCCAAATTGTGCCTAATCATTTTTCTCAGCATGGCGATAAGTGAAACTGTATGCTGCATAACGCACAATTCTGTGATATCAAAAAAAATATAACTGACATAATTCTATTTTATTAGAATGGATTTCTTTCTTTGTAGCTTAGAATTGTGTCTCTTATCTTGCGATATTAGCAAATGAATAAATAAATATTCTAATTTTTTTATTCTCGATCTATTACTTTTAATAGCAGCAGATTTAAAAGATATAAGTAAAGAGAATCTGTGTAGTGATGTAAAATGTGAATTCGTTTTGTTAGTTGCCTTCGAGTCATAAACCGTTGGTGCATCTTACCACGCAGAAATATAACACAAACCGGTTTTTGTACAATACGATTTTAAGGCAAAACTATCTATTACTTTGGCATATTCCACCTTATATCGCGTGTTTACGGCAAACGATTATATCTTATATCTCTGCTTAAAACTGTAATACAACTGACCGTTTACATGCTGCCTTATTCTTCCATGGGACACATTGTAATTGACAATGATCATAAATTTTCTCGAATCGTGTCATAAACGTTTCTCCATTGACTAATAAACGAATATAAATAAATGAACAAGTTCTTTCATGACTTGTTAAGCAAAGAATTTAAATTAAGAATATAAATATAGTTATAATGATTACATAATAAGAGAGACGTTTAAGATAGATATATTAAAACGATTTGAAGCACGCTTGTTTTTATTCTTTATGGTTTTTAAAAAAAAGACAATCTATATCCAATTTCTATATAATGCTAAATTAACTAAAAATACTCGATATAAATTTACTGATAATACAATAATGAATATTACTTATAATATAATTATTAAAAATATTATAAAATTTAATTTTTAAATAATTACGACTAATAAATTTTAATTCTCTATTTTTGGATGATTTACTACTGTCAAGCTAGCTACTATTTCATCACAAAGATTAAGCTAATGAAGATATCTTTCTTCATTATGATAAATCGCCAGCCTTTGTCAAATTAGTCGGGAGGCGTCACTCATTAAGTATCTACGAATAGAAAAAAAGAACCAAAGAGGAGTTTTGACAGCATGGCACTCACCCGTCTAATGTGTTGTTCCTTTCCGGGAACTTGCAGAGATTTGCCGGTATGGGATCAGTATTGTTAAGCCCGCGGCCGTTACCGCCGGGCTCGATACCGCTGAGCAGCATCTCGTTTTGAAGGATCAGCTGTTCCCCGAAGATAAAGTGAGGTAACGAACAGGTGAACGAGCTCACGGCGAAGAGAATCATGCCCCAGGCTATCCACTTGGGCCGGTGACCTTGGCCGCCATAGTACGTCAGTAACAGGGACGATCCGATCTGGCCGATCTCCGTGGCCGACATGATGATGCCCGTCGTCTTCGACTGGATCTGGAAGAGCTTCTCTATTGTCGTGATGACGGAGACGAAGTACGTGTAGTACATGCCCTGCAGCACCTGTATATTGACAAAGAGAACGAAAATCATCTTACGTCAATTCACATTAACAAAATACGAAAAATATTTTATATTTAATCTACAAAATTGCACTCACTTTTGTTCATTCTAATTTACGAAACTTATTAATTCAAGGATCTCTACACGTGATACAGAAAATTATAAAACCGCTTGTTCGACATACTGACCCAGGTGAGACAGAAGGTCACCAGGAAGGCTTGCTTCGTAGCGAAGTACTGCAGCCAGTGGGGTCTGCAAGGACCCCATCCGCAGGAAATGTCGGCGTCATCGAACTCCGTATGAAGGCTGCTCGATCTTTCATCTGGCACAATCAACTTGCCATTTTCCACGGCGCCGATCCCGCTATGCAACTTTCCGTTTGGTATCAAGCCGTTGTTGTTGTGCTGCTTGCCGCCGCATATCAGGCCGTTTCCGTTTGCCATATTCGGCGGGATGATCGTCAAGGCCTCCACATTACCGTTCGACAGGATCTGCGTGTCCTCGCCTGCCATTATTCTTCTTTTTGCGCGAAACGATAGTCGCTCCTCCTGCGTCTTTTGTACCTTCACCAACTCTAGCCGAGATTCTTCCTCGAAATCTTCTGACCGCTCAGAAGATTGGCATTCGAATGGTCAATCTGTAACCAGAAGGAAAAAATATTAGACACGTATAATAAAAAAGACGGTTATCAAAGGCGTATTTGTTCAAAATTAATAATCTTGATGTAAATTAATTAACAATATTAATGTAAAATTAATAATATTCTTAATGTTTTTAAAATTACATGTATCGATATTTCATAAATAATATGATATTGTGATATTTCATAAATCGAAATCATTGATAATTTTTAGCGTTTGTAATAATCGTTATCTTAACTATTTCAACTCTCTCTCTGCGATTTAATCTGTTCATCAACGTATGGGATAGAGCATGTTTGTATCGATCCGCAATCTATTTTGCAAGAATCCTAGATTTTTTTTAAATTACGAACGCAACTGAGAGAAATAATCTTGCAAGAGATTTACTTTGTTGGTATAAAAATAAAAATATAGATTTATAAATAAAATTATACTGACGTATGACGAGTCTATAACACGTATTCAGAAAAACGTTTATTCAGAAAATTCTATTGAAAAATTATTTTAAAAATGAGTTATTCATATCATGTATAAGTTATTTTTTCTCATGCAAATGTAAAAATTTCCATTGACGCATTTTCTCATTTTCCAACAAACTTATTCCAACTAAATTCTATTTATTATATATGTATTAGCTGCAGTTATTCTTCACGGATACATTTTAAAAAATTTACCCAAAAAATACGTTTTCAAACAATCTAGACGTTACTAAAATTATTTTTCTTTAACTATTTATTTACTTAATTATCATTAAAAAATCGATTCATTCAGTCTTACTTATATATTATTGCATTCTTTTCATTTTCATCAATTATCTAATTGGATTGGAGCCGTTCTATTAAACCTGATTCAGAACCAAACGAACGAGTACAAATTAATATCAACAATCATGAAAGGCATTGATTTTTCAAAATAATTTTATGTAAAAAATTGTATATGAAATAATTTTTTTCAAGAATAATAATTATATAAATGATTCTTTTTTGTTTATTTAAGCTTCAGAGATAAACCCCTTTCTCTCGCGATCGACTGCGGAATAATCTGCCTGAGAGACACCCTGTAGCCGGCGTCCTCTCACTTTCATCGGTGCCCGACTTTCCTCATTTCCCTCGCGTTCCATTCTACGGGCTATCGCACCGGTGCGGTTTTCACTGACAGCAGCATGAGTAGGAGTTTGTGCGCTAAAAGCTGGATATGTATGACAGCGAAGACGACGAAGAGACGCGTTCTCACTTTCGCTTTGGGATTTCTTCGTAGTTACACGCCAACTTATGCGCTCGAAAACATGTATACTCGTAATGCGCGAATCCGCTTCTCAAATCGTGAGATAAGAATGCGAGTAAGCATTAATAAGCTACAAACATTGAAGAAAACTTTGTTAGAAAATTGGATTTTATATTCTGTACTTTTGAAAATACAAAAAAAATTGTCTATAAACATGGTATCAAAATAATTTTCTTAATCCTTGAAAATTATGAATTTGTTTGAAATAAAATTTTCATTTCAAAGTTTGACTTTTATTACTCAGTTTCTGTATTTTTTATGCGTAATCTTAAGCTTTTAGCTTCTACAATTTTGTATTTTCGAATATTATACCTATCTATATCAAAAAAACTAAAATAGCGATATACTTTGATTCGATAGTAGATACAGATATTATGGTCAGACACACGCATAAGATAACTCTTATCAAAATAATGAAAGTTTGATTGCTTTCCGAGCTAATAATATGTTTTTTTAAGTACGTATTTTATATATTTATCAGTCATTTTATATCATATCTAAATATAATACATACTTTCGAAAATATACATCTTGAAATTCAAGTAGAAAAAAAGGTTTTATATCCATAACATTTCTTTTCTATCGAATCAAAATATCTGTCTCAATTTTTCAAGTTATTATAATTTATTACTTAAGTTAAATTATCAATGACGAAAAAAACTAATAATGAAATGCTCGCGAAATCAATCGCTATTTTCGCTTATTATGCGCAGAATCTTCTGAAGCAGATACTCGCAATTTGATCAACCAGTAACGCTGAATAAACAGCGCGGAAATTGCGGAACATCATCGCGTGCGTTAGCGAGGGGATTTTATATCATCGTTAATGGCTTAACGACGTATGGTGGCTGACCCCTAAAATCCTGTCTAAGAATACGAATCTGTTTACGGTGCTACGGCGCCGTTTCTACGCGCCATTGACCCTATAACATTCGCCATTCACTAGCATGCAACGTGCGAGCATGAAAATTAGGATGAAGTTCGCGGCCGTCTTGAAAACAGATATAGATCTAGCGTCTGCGTGTTAATCAAGCATATCTTATATCATCTTATGTAATATTATAAAATCGACAATCTCCTCTATCCCATATATCTTTAAATTTCAATTACATTTAATTTCATTCTCATTTAATTTAATTCTCCTTTATTCGAACGCATTTATAAATAATTGCAAATTTTGGGAGAAGCTTTGCTATCGCAATATCGCGAAAATTTATAACCGCTGACAATCGACAAATTTATATAATACTATTGGCATAATTATATCTTGACATTTTGATCAATATCACTGTTGAATTGATTTCTCTCCCAGAACGCAGACTTAGGCACTTTCTTTTTTTCAACGACCAAGGAGGTCATCGAAAATTGTTATTTTTATCTCCGCTCTTTTCCCACAGCAAGAGTTCGGAGAGTCTCGAGAGAAGTTGCAATCTCGCAACGAGAACGAAATCGAAAGGACCGACTCTCTCGTCGCTTCGAACGGTCGGCTGGTCGCGATGGCGAAATTCTGCGAGAGTGCGTTTTTGTCGATCGTAAATCCTTTTCGGACAAGTCGCCGCCCTTACCCCACGCATCCGCAGAGTGAAAATCTTCAGCGCAGAACCAGCTCCCCGACCCACAAATATCTCGCGAGTGAATCAGTCGCAGAAGTCAGACGGAGAGTCGTGCATATTAACAATTCTAGCTTAAAGCAATTTTGAATCTTTTGTAATTTATTTAAAAAAAAATAAATTTGCAAAATAATAAACAAGTATCCAAATATTATTTAAAAACAGTATTTTTAAAATTCGGAAAATTATTCAATTTCCTTTTTATTCCTCTACAGAATTTCGCGAATTAACAAATATGTTTATGTTGAATTATAGATACGCATATATCTTAATAATAATAAGCCTAATTATAATAAATTATAATTTTAATATTATAGTTAGCATATGAATATAAAGACATATACAATTTTTGTATACTCTCAAATCGCTACGTTAAAATTTATTATGCAAAATACTACGTCTTGCGACGCAAAAGAAAGATGAAACCGAATAAAATCGAGATCGAACATAATGATACCCACGCACAATGTTCTTTTGCTTTCAAATACACGCTATGAAATGTGTCCTCCAGATCGGTCATTACTATAATATACACAGCCGCAGGGTCTTTTATATATGAAAACGTGACTTTGTCTATCCGTTCCTACGTGCGGCGTAGAACCAGGTGCGATGACGCAACTACAGGGAAGAAATTTCCGGTAATAAATTATCCCTGGTATGTCGCCCGTAGGCTTGAATGGAGACTCTAACATTTTGCAATCGTTTCCCAGGAAAGCCCACACGCGGCCAGTAAAGATAAAGAAGTTCGCGGGCGAGACATGATCGGTCAGCTCATGTTAGTCTCGGAAAACCGACGCGTAGAATGCAACGCATTCGAGAGATGCATTTTTTCGTCGCGAAAATCGAACGGCCGAGATCAATTAAAAAATGAGGGGAGTGCGGACAACGCCCGCCGAGTTATTTAACGCTGAAAATAGGGTCGACTCCGACTCGGTCCGAGAGGCCCGCGGAATAATTTAACGTTAAAGCATTAACGACGCTTTAAAACTCTACTTCCGACAGCGGGGCGGTTAAAATATCCCTGAGCGAGCGAGCGGCGACTCTCGTTGCAACTCTATTTTTCCCTCGCAACAAGCGAGCGCATCGGCAGCATGCGTGTAGAGGCTGACACGCGCCACACACGCGCTACTAATACACGCGCGCAGGACACGTGCGTCTCTCTCTCTCTCTTTCTCTCTCTTTTTCTCCCTTTGCATCGCTCCATATCTTTCCCTCTTTCTCTGTTAAGTTCCAACGTTGCGCCGCACGGCTGGAGAGACTACTTGGTCTAGGTCGCCTTTCACTGTCCTACTGACGTGGTCTCGTGGTTAGTTGGTTAGCCTATTCTGCTTAGGTTACACCTCAATGCCAGCGTGTAGCAAGTTGTCATACAGAGCAATTCAAAAGAGATCCTCTCGCCACGTGATCGAGTATCATTCATAAGTCGCTTATGATCGTCGGTATCATCGCAAATATATTGGCTCGATATTGAAGTGAATCGACTCCAAAATCTCAAAACTCGATTGAAATACAATATTAAAGGATATATTGTGAATCTTTATCTCTTAATTTATATGGATATTAATCAGGCATTTATTGTTTCTTTATCATATATGGTTTAAATATATATATGGGTTAAATATAAGATTCCAATTTCTGATTGATGCTTATCAATTACTGTTAATTCATTTTTAGCAAATTTGCATAGTTTGAAACATGATTATGAGATCACAAAATCATCAATATATAATCTGAATAGATCAATATTTAAATTAATTGAGGATTATTGAAATCCTTTAATATATAATCTTACTTTTAAAACTAATATCTTTGCTGAAAAGAGAAGTATAATCGTTATTAATGATAAACTCGTTCTTTATCGAAGGCAAAAATTGCTGTTTAAAACGTTAACACGCAGTTAACGTTCTCCCAGCTGCAGCTATAATCATTTATTAAAAGAAAAACCGCATTAAAACATTCTTATATTCGTACGTTATCCATTTATAATTTGTTAGCCGTCAGTATATCGAGTCGTCGAATTTATCAAATCAATTTAATTCAAAACAAGAAATGAGATCGATTCTCGTTGAATTAAATTAGTAATTTATCACTTACAATGTGCAAAAATAACAATCAATCTCTCATTGAGAGGAGATTTTAAGATTATGCAATATTTCTCGACTTGGATATAAATTTTAATTTCAATTCTTATTGTGTGTTTATTGAAAAATGTTTGTTATTTCTACAAATCTCTGATCAAATATTTTCGATAAATAACTTGATGAGTAAATTTAAATGCTGATCCATTTTGTTGAATAATCCTCTTTTCGTTTGTATTTTTATTTTACACAGTCCATAAATTTCTCGTATCGAAATTTTGATAAAAATTTTAATTTGCAGTATCGGTGCTTTTCTTTTTAATAGTCATAATTTGTTATTTGTGTTGCACATTGTATCTTGAATTTGCTATCAAGTAAAAGTGAAGGAAAACGAATCACATGCGGGCGGATGTCTCTCTTTCTCTCTTTCTCTCAAATGGGTTATACATAAACATGCTGTAATGCGTTACATTGATAAACTTGTATATAAACAGACCCCTAGACCATGTCTGTTAAATGTTCCCTCGCGATAAAAAGCAAAGAACCATCTGTCAAATTCACTTGACGCACTCGTTCCATGTTGATGTCTGCATAAATTTTCAAAGAATTTATGCAGTTCTTTAAATTGTACATTTTGTTAGGTTTGCACACTGTTGCAAACGCGAAAGAAAAAGAAATAATTCATTTCTTTTATATTATTAATCTATTCTTTTAACAATAAAATTTTAAGAGTAGAATTATAGTATCGTATGTATGATAAAGTGTAAATAAATCATATGTATGATAAGGTATAAATAAAAGAAACCTGTTTTTAAATTATAAATTATTTTACAATTAATATATAAAAAAGTTTATATATAAAATAATATATTTATATTTAATATAAAATATATAAAATTAATATATAAAATATATAATATATAAAATAATAATATATTTAATATATAAAATATATAAAAAAGATCAAAAATTTCAAAGTTATCTATTGTTTAAAGAATTTCTAAAAATTACATATATATATTTATAGAGTAGTATAAAGGCTATACGACGTTCTGATAAAATATCATTTATGCGACAAGTGTCGCAACCTGAATATGTTATGCATACAGTACATACTCTTCACAGAGTTACGCTTCGCGAATTGAAATGAACCGCTTCGATAGTTACGTATAATACGTATTTCATATCAATATCCGATCTTGAAGTGCCCCGTGATTTCAAAATGGAGAAATTGAATTGCTTAGAATCAAACATTTAGAAAACAAGTTTGTATGATTTCGCATGCTGAAAAGTCTTTGTGAAATCTTTAAAAAAAAAATGTATGAATTTGATTGCTGTATGTATGTATTATACGTATATTGTATATAATAATAAATTATATATATATAATAATTTAAGATATGTATATATATATAATAATTAAAGATATGTATGTGTGGTATTACATACGAATCATTGTAACATTGTATATAATTTAAAAGAGTTGAAATGTGACCTTGTATTAAGTTTAAGAAAGTCTATTTTTCATTATTCTTTATTTAATTAATTTCAGATGTAAATCTTAATTTGCAAGTTAAATGTAAGATTTTAAAAATCATTATGTATTAGAAGATTATAACAAGATTACGTGAATATTATTGTTAAATGTAAATTAAATCATTATCAAAAATCATTTAAAATTATTTTTTTTTTCATTAAATGCGTAGAATTATTTTTTCCTTCTGACACATACATTTATGTTTTATTACATTTTTTTCGTGTCGCTTTTCATCCCGTACGCCATGATGAGATAGCTCTTTCGCAAATTATAATGCATCCACTCACTGTCCGCGTGTATTTTCGCTCTATTTTCGGATAAACTTTCCGTCTGATCCAGCATTAATTATGGCGCCGGATTTCCACATCGCACGCAGATGTTTGCAACCTAGATGGATTCAATGGCCGCGATATTAATCATGCACAAACGACGAATCTGCCCGTGGCACTCAAGAGCTTAAGGGCTAGAAATCGGAATTCCTGCTTTTCACTAATATTTACAAAAGAACACACACATTAGCTCGCGCAATTTTTCCTTACCGATGGACGCAAAGCTTTATGCAGACAATCGCGAGGAATGCATTTTCATGACGTCTAAATAAATTTTGATTTTTATTTTTTTTTAAGCAGTTGAGACGAAATATGCATGAACAGTTAAGGTTGCTCATTTCGCAACAAAGGACGAACAGAAATAACGCCTAAATATCTCGATAGTGTATTTTAGTCACCATCATTACTATCATTACCGCGTAAATGTACGGCTCGTTGAAATTTTGACAGAGAGACTGAAAGATATGCTACGTCGAACAAGACGAAAATAGCAGCATGCCGAGACCATCTCCCACATGTATTCAGTTTGTATCCAAAAATTCCGTGGAGAAACATCACGACCAACGTGAAATTTTCTCGTTCGAGAACATTTTTTCTAGAAAATTTAGTTTTCTAAATCTAATTATATCTTATTATTCCTCTTTTTATTTTTTATTTTTTTATTGTAATTTATTATAATTATAAATCGTAATTAATAAACGTTACGTTTCTTCGATTTCTATAAATATATTATTAATTCGTAAATTGCAAAGTCATCTGTTAAAATTATTATAGAATCAAATAAATTGCTAAACATGTTTTGCACACTACATATTATTGCAATTTTGCAAAATTATGATAATATTCAATATCTCTTTTTGATAACCACGTGAAAAATTACTTATATTGAATAAACAAGCTCGAAAGAATTGGATTAATAATTCCCTTATGAGCACAATTGACTCGCAGAAAATGGAATATTAAACATTCGTTATCTCTGTGGGAGAGGTTGTATTATATATCTATATACAGAAACGAGTGATGACGATGAGAAAAGTCGTAATCGAGCGAAGAAAGATGAAAGTAGCGCGCTCGCGCGAGCGTGCCCACAATCTCTATTAAATCATGGCATTGTTGGGAGAGCTGAAAGTAGCGAAAGTAATTCCCGCGGAGCGCGAACAGCGGAGAATCTCCAGCCCCGGTCTATTGTAGAAAGCGACGCGAAAGAAAGGGAACGTATTTTCCCCTCGCATCGTGCCGCATCGTGAATATCGCTCGCTCGCTTCCCGGGAGCAGTAGAATGCGGAGAATATTAATAATTCAATATCTTCATCGCGCGATGATGCAGAATTTTCAAATTCTCTCGAATTTAGATGACATTTTGCTTCCAAAAGATAGTAATTTTAAAAAGACATTTTATATGTATATACTGATTATTATTATCGATATTACGATATTTCTACGTCATTATTTGAGGAATCGCGAAAATTTTGAAATCTATTTTGAATCTGCTTCAAATTATTAAATGCAAATATTCTTTTTAAAGTATATGTATAAATATTACTATTATTATATTAACTCGCACATTATTAATGTAAAAGCATAATTATATTATTTATAATCTTTTTCTTATATATACATGTGTACAAATATTGTATAATTTATATTTTATACGTTTCTTCGGTTTTATTCTTTTTCATATATCTTAAAGAGCATTTTTTTCAAAAATTTACAATTTTTCTTTATCTTTTCTGTTTTTTTTTATTATTACTTTATTATTACTATTTCACTTTACTTATAATTATATACCTCATTACTCTATTATCTTGATTCTCATGGAACATGTATTTTTTACACATTATATATATTATTATTCAAAGATAACATAATGCTAAAATTATCGCAATAAATATTCTCAAATTATTTTTTCAGTAATAAATGATATATCAAAAAATAAGCATTGATTATTTTATTAAAACATCGAGAAAACATATAAAAAAATAATTTAAATTAAAAATACACGCATAGTGTGTTATAGAAATGATTTACATAAAAAAATAATTAACACGACATGCATATGAAACGCACATTAGCGAAGAAAGATTATGTTTATGTGGAAATACTCGGGAAAAAAATGTATTTAATGTCTGCTGTTAACATCTCGAATGCACACACATGTACATAAGTACATGCGTTACATTTAAAATCTGCAGACACAGATGCCGACGTGAAACGTACCGTTCTCGTTTATTGCACAAAGTACGAACGTGCGAACGTATTACAATGGCCGACACTTCGCGTTCGTTGTTCTCCCACGAGCGATAAAACTACGAGAAATTGACGACGTTAGTTACACGTGCATTGCGCAAGGCGTTGCCAAGGTACATCGCGTTATCCCTCGCAGCCGCATAATACGCGTTGCTGGATATTTAACGAGTTTCACGACGGAGAGTCGTCTCCCATTTCGATGTCAAAAGACGTGAACTTTGCTGTTTCCGCGATATATTTGTCTGACAAAATCACCTCCCGTGACTGCATATTACAGTTGCAGCAAAAGAGAACGAGCTCCACACAATTTGTATGTCATTAAGTAACGCATTATGTCTTTATTATTATTTTCTATTATTATTTTGCATAACTAATAACTCCTACGTCTTTGATACATGCGCATTTATAATAAAATAATCGTTATAAAATATGTAAATATAATTTATATATTCCAAAAAAATAGCACAGCATTTAATTTTGTTGTCAATGTTGAATTATGAATTATATTTATAGTAATTTTGTGCAAGTTTCATGAACACACTTATTTATACTATACACAAATTAGAAATCATTTAGAACACATTTAAAACAAAGAAAGAAAAATATGTTATTGATTTTTTCATTGTTTTTTGATTGCTCGTCCCTTTTCTTCTGTGACCGTTGATCCGTACACATCTCTGATATCGTCATACCGGATTAGATTATTAATTTTAATATAATAACACCACACTAGCGTACTTATATTGTAATAAATAACACAATTCATATTATCTATATTAAAATACTATTCAATTGTATTACATATTGATTACATTCTTACATTATAATTTTTTGATTGAAGCCTCAATATTAATTTGTATCTGTAACAGTTTATCTTTAATAATTGTTAAGAGGCTCAATAAAATCATAATATTTAATATTCTTTGAACAAACGTGTTCTGGCTAGATATTCTATTTATTTAGAACCTTTAATTAAAACCTTTTTTTAACAGTCAATCATAATAATAATCTTTCGTTTTAGCGGCTTTCTGGAACATGTTGATAATATCAGTTAAATTGCATTTAGAATACATATTATAACAATCAACTACGATATTTCCATGCAATATAAATTATACACTTCGAAGTATGATACATTTGGGTCGCTCTTTCATTCAGCTAACGATGGAAGATAGAACAATATAGAAATGTATGAATGGAGCACCGGAGAACCGGAAAAGTTCTATGAAGCCTGTAAGGATCATTGAGGGTTGAAACAAACGGGCACGGAAGAAGCGCAGGGGTTGGCGTAAAAGTTGGCTGGCAACGGAGCAGTGACACGGAACATAATGCGCAAGCTCGCAATAAACGATCTCGCGTGCACACGAAAAGAAAGTACAAAGCATTGAAGGAACGGGAATATGAAATATTACTCCGCTCTCTCTCCAAAAAAAAAAGGGAGCATTGTCGATGGAAAATATATCGCGAAAGCGGGGCGACATGCTCGACCTACTTCGTTAAAAACAATGCATCCTTATTCGCCCTCGGAAATCTTCCCCAATCGAGTCTTCTTCGTCTCGTACAAATGCGTAAAATTACATTCTTATTCAAAGTTCGCGAGATACAATAAACATTTTTAATCGGTTATTTGATTTTCAGAAAAGTTTATAAAATTTCTACACAAAATTATTATAAAATTAATTTCTTTTTCTAAGTATATTATACACTTCTCTCTCTCTCTTTTCTAATAATTTACTTTTTATCCAAATATTACAAAATATTGATGTAAAAATGATGTATCTTCAAAGTTAAAATCCAATAAAAATGAGCTTTAATTACGAAAAATGTACATTCTCCGAATTTTATCACCAATATGCAAATAATTTTCCAGGTTTCGCGTGCAGTATTGCATATTACGATAATCTCTCTCTTTCTCTTATTTTCCTTTTCTCTCTTGTTAATGCATCAAGCCCCCCAATAATTCCGCACTTACCTCGCTGCAATTGCGGCACAAAGACATCTCGCGCTCGCCCGCCGGCCATCTGCTCAATTCGAGCGCGTACGTAAGCTTAATAAGGGTTTGTAAATCAATTGCGACGGGAGGAGGGCAGGGTAGAGTGAGGGAGAGCGAACAAGGATGGAGGATTGCGTGTGGTCAGGTCGTAGGTGTCCGTGCTTCCATGAGCTGTAGACTGCACGGTGTAATAAAGAATAGTCCCTTCCTCGATACCTCGATACCACGCTAGTCGTAGCGAAGGGCTTTTACAGGGTGGTCAGATTGAAATGAATTCGCGATTCGAATTCTATAAAAGTTTTTCGAAGAAATATACGTGTGAAATTATATATATAACAATAGATTATCACGTACGAATCTGACGTTAAAATTGATGAATGTAATATAGCTAATAATAAAATAGATAATTAGTTATAGTCTTGTTGCGGAAGATAATGCATCCAATATTTGATGCATGAGAAAATATTATTAATTTTAATCCTTATGATATATTTTTTTTAAGGGCTGATACATTTAATAACATAATTTTTAACTCAATTTTTAACGTCACGTGTTCTGGTAGTAGAGCACAATAAAGTTAATTAAATTAAATCAATTAATTAAAATCATTTTATTCTTTGATTGAAAATTTTTCGAAATTGCGATTTAACAAAGTTATTGACTTTCTACCTGGAGTGTTTTATTAAATTGTGATAAAGATATTATTCTTGTTTTTAAGAGAAATTATCATAATGTATAAAATGAAAAGTAAATTTTTTTCTTTCTCTTTCTTTCTCTCTCGAGAAGTTTAAATTAATATAATTTTTATTAATATCTAGTTTTGACATAAAAACAAATTCTTTTAATCGCAAAAAGAGGTAATTAATTTGCAAGCTTATTAAATGTGAATTTTTATATGTTAATCAATTTACATCTTAAACCCCATAACTCATCATCGTTCGCCTATGAACGCCCTGTAGATGTGCGCACCGTGTTATTTGCCGAAAAAAGGATGATACGGATAGCGCGAGCGACGGGGATGATTGTCCGTAATTTGCGGTGGGGGCCGCGTGCACCGCAGCATATACCAGGGGAGGGAAGGGGGGAAAGGGAAAGGGAACCGTGAATACAATCTATTATTATATCGCCTATGCGCCCCGTAACGTGTATTAGTTTGTGGCAATAATACTCTAGCATGGATATTGTGAATTTTCTGAGTGCGAATGTGTGCGTCTGTTGGGTTCATTGTAATGCGCGCAACAATGTGCGCTTTTTGTAACAAACGTTGCGGGGATTAGATGTGGCCGAGCACGATAGCCAGTTATCTACTCTCAATTTGAAGCAAGTCCACGAACTTGACGTGGAACGAGCACGCGAGATGACTAGCGCACACAATCTCGCTTAGACCTCTTTTACGGCCGAACCTATACACTGCAGTCGTCTTTTCTCTCGAGATCTGCGCCATAGTCGTCTTCTTGAGAGCTATTCCCTCTTCTTATTTCTTTTCCATCAATGAAGGTCGCCCCTGTTCGATTCGTCGTGCATCGTTGTAACCAAGACGCGAATCTACGTTCCGATCAACGAACACAATAGTAGTTCTTATCACTGATTAAATTACAATTTATATCGCTTTAAATTTGATTCTAAAGAAAACGAGAAAAAAAGAACTTGCGGAATAAAGTTTATTAATTATTTTTTCCGAAAATTAATTGATTTAGACTTTATCAGATTGCCAAACATTAATCCATTTATTTTAAGATCCTTCAAAATCTCGATTATATTATTTCAGTGAAAAATTGAAAGAAAACGAGAAAAAAAGAACTTGTGGAATGAAGTTTATTTATTATTTTTTCCGAAAATTAATTAATTTAGACTTTATCAGATTACCAAACATTAATCCATTTATTTTAAGGTTCTTCAAAAATCTCAATTATATCATTTCAGTGAAAAATTGATCAATTCCGGCACGTTTAAAGATGTATCATGATGCTAATTTATAGCGGCAGATCTCACAGACTCATTACAAACTAATTTTAAGAGAACCCGTATGGTATAATGTACTAGCTTACGGCGCACTAAAACCTATACTGCCGTCGTCGCTCATATGCATACACTACATTCTACGTTCTAGGGTTGCATCGTGGCGCAATGAGGGGATTCTCGAGAATAATTTGCGAAGGTGCATCGGCATCAAGGTCTCGGTTGATCCACGATAGTTTTCTACAGTTTCATCGCTTGCAAAGCAATAATAATCCGCGCATCGTTACGATCTGAATCTCAAATATAAATGTGTTCGCACACGCGCAAAAAATAAATTGGTTTTTATATCAAAAACCCGATCGCTGATTCAATCAAAAACTCAATTTATCAAATTTAATGATTACCTAGAAATTACGGATTTTAAAAATCATATATAGTTTATTTTATAGTTTTATCTTCGATTTTCGGTTTATCTTCCAATTCTATTCATTTATTGATGATATATTTAATGAATGAATAGAATTGAACGTGCACGTATTGAAATAAAATAAATTTCTAAATGATTTATGAAACAAAAAGCATACGTTTTTCAATTCCGATTAAGTTTTGATAGAGAAATTGTTTTTATATTTAAAATGACTGATCAAACATGAATTATAAACTGCGTATAAATGAGAAAATTATTAAAAATAAAGAAGAAGATATTAATTATTGACTCAAGTGTCATTCTGATTGCATTCTGATCAGTTTATTCGAGAGTGGACAGAATGAATTATTCTTTATATTGTTATTGTTTATTACTTCATACTAGTTATAGTATTCCTTCTTAGAATGATAAGCTTTGAAGTCTCATTTTTCATTCAAATTAATTCAAATGTAAAATTAATACATAATTGACAACAAATTATATATGTAAATTGTTGCAAAATTTAAATATTATCACACGAAATCTATAATTATAACTTTATGCAATAATTATAATTTTATATACATCTTGTTCAAATATATTCGCAATAAAATCTGAAAACATTTTTTAAAAGATATTCAATAAATTATAATTAAATTATATATTTATAACATCGGATGTTAAATATCTGTATAAAAGTTATCGTTATGTAATTTTTATAATCTTTCTCTCTCTCTCTCTTGCATATACATATTATGTAAATTATGTATGTGTGTGTATGTGTATGAATTAATGAACTACTAAATATAAAATATAATTAATAAAGTAATAGATGAAAAATTTCCTGTCATCATTTTGTTAATACGAGATCCTTAAATAATATGACGTTCTTAAAGGAATGGTTAGGACAACTCATTTTGTCTGCCAACTCATAATCCGAAACCCGTTTGTTGTCATCGTCTCGACGCGTCGTATGCATGCACTCACGTGCGTATACGTGTAAATCGTCCGACTCGGGCTCATGCACCGTGCATTTATTTCAAGCATTCAGCAACTATGTGGTTGCACCCCATGGGAGTTTACACCGTATGCCAGTCTTAATGAATTCGCGGAAACAACATTCGCGCGGCGGATTCTTCGTTACGTTGTTAAGGGGGCACTTGAAATGAATCGTTTAAGAAGTCGTAATGGATCGAAGAGAATGTTCCTGGAAAAGATGGGAATCCGTGAACAAGACTATAACCTGAAGCAATCCTTTTCGAAGCTTGTTTCACTATCGTAACCTTTTATTTATTGCCGCTTTTGTACATTGTTTTGTAAATACTTATTATTATTACATAACTCTAAAGTAGCAGAGATTCTTACAATGTATTCAAATTCTTTTATGTAAATTTTTAAAAATTTACATAAAAGAAAAATAATTCTTTTATGTTAATTTTAAAAAATTTTAAAAAAATATGTATATTAATACGAAATAATACTTGAAAGGAGATAATGGAAATGAAATATTCTGAATAATAAATAAACAATTGCGCGAAACTAAATCTAACATATATGTATAAATCACAATTTTTACTTCAATATAGCTTTAGTTTAGACTTCAAAAAATCAACTAAATCATTTTGAAACCGCAGGCGAAGGAAAGACGAAAAGATCGAAAATTGTGGAAATCGATTGATGCAAAAAGTGACAAAAAATAAAAAAGGCAACACGATTGCGAACTAGATGGTTTAAACGGGAAGCAAGGATGATAAGAAGCAGAGGCGTTTGAATGAACGAAAGACCTCGGTTACGATGCGCCAGGTATAAATACTCAGGAAGGTTCATTCCCGCAACCGGTCCATTCGTTTAGCTCCGTGCGAGATATACGCGCATATGCACATGTCTTCGTTTTCACCTGACGAAAAAATTTGCACTTGCGGTTTGCGTGCAATCTCGCCGACGAAAATCCGGAGGTGTGAAAACACATGTGTAAAGTTTTATAAATATTATATTTTTATAATATAATTATTTAATATAATATACTACCTCTAATATTAATGAATTAACTTTAACTGATAACTCTAACGAATCTTAAGGCATTAATAAAAAATTTAATAAATGAATAAATCGCTTTGTATATGTTTATTTTCACGTTCATGAAGTACGTTTCGTTCAGTTGAGAGTGTATTATATAATTGCATACCCGCATTAAATTGAGCAAAACTAACGTCATATCTAATAAGTGCTCATCGTGCCACACAGACGCCAGACTCGTAAAGTACAGTAAATTAAATAATCCATCGCGCATTATACAAGTCGGTACGAGCACTTGCGGCGCAGCAGGTACACAGCTGCGACCTGCTCCACATGTTCATCATAAGTCTCGCGTAGGTGTAAGTGCGAGAGGTTGGCTGTATCACCTCGTAACCAAATGACACGTATGTGTGATGCATTGCACACGCTCCGCTTAATAAAACAAATTGATTTGACCCGGACTAGTGCCTATCGCGACAATAATTTCACGAAATAAGACCACTGACCAGAGAGTTGTGGCACGTGCAATGCTTAGAAAATGCTCCAAGATGCATCTATCGTAAACAACATAGCGATTCTCAAGTGGCGTTCACATGGCATATTTTCTATAATCTTTTATTTCTTTCATACAAGATCAAGATTATTTTTATCATGTTAAGCTGTTACCGAACTTCTCGAAATAATGAGGATATTGTTGAAATTTGATAAAATAATCAAAAGTCACAAGCGTATTATACTTTATGATAAAGTGTCTAAACATGATAAGAAATTGAATAAGCGATAAGTATAAGTATACATGGCTTATGAATTTCTTGAAATGCTGAATATTTAGTTTTAAAATCGATATTCGAAACGAGATAGTAAAGAGACAAACGACTCTTTTCATCGAGAAGGAATGTGATGATCGTCATCACGTGATAATCTATAATTGTAACTTGTGTATTGCATTTTTCTTTCACGAAATGAGTGTCGACAACGTCGGAGCAGTAGTCCGGGTCAGTCCAATTGTTTCATTAAGCAAAGTGTACGTATATAATGCGTAACACGTACGTACGCATACAGAAGCTGCAGGCCGGTTCACTCGCCTCTCTACCTACGTCACGTCTCGATATCTCGGTTATCGAGCGTCCGAGCTCTCTATGAGAATATGGGACAGGTCGCAATTGCGTACCTGCAGCCCTGAAGCTCTGCAACTCTGAGGTCATCCGGGCATGATTCTCTTTCAAATGCGTTCCATTAAAATCGGCTCTTATATCTTTAAGCAGTGGAAAATCCATCATGCAAATGAAAAAATTTTTATACATCTATTATGCTGTAATAAAAAACGAAATTATACATTTAATCTATGTCTCTCTGGAAAAGAATTTTAAATTAAATTTTTAATTAAATTTTAAATTAAATTAAATTAATCTTAGTAATCAAGATTTTTTTTTAAATAAGGGTGAATAATATGAGTATCGGTTTATACATATATAAAGATTGAATGTAATTAAACGTGAATAAATTACGCTGGAACGCAAAGCTTTTCTATCAATAGTATTATATTTATACTGTAATATTATGTGTAAATGGCACAGATTTTTATATTATTATAAGATTCACAATTATAAGACATAATTCTATTATGCAAGATTGAATTCCAAACTTCTCTTCATTGAACCATAGACTCGGTTCACCTAGTTTCACTTTCCGAGATATTATCGACGCGCTACAAAATAGAATTTCCTACGTATCTCCGTCCTTCCGCTTAATTCTCTCTATGTTCTCGATATCGATGACCTAGTTTGATACAATGGAAAATCAGAACGCCTTGCAACATATATATCAGTCCATTCTATAATCATTCCATTACTTGTAAGATTCCATTACTATATATCAGTCCATTCTATAATCATTCCATTACTTGTAAGATTCCATTACTTGTTATGATCTCTTGAATCATAAATGATAAACAATATTGGAAGCAATAGATTATAAGAATAAAATCAGGAGAGACAAATCTACTTATATAATTAAATAATTACGTCTGATCGAGAGAATTTTCATTGATTTTTCCAATCGCTCGGTGAACCTCTAATCGAAATCTGCATCCGTCATGGATGAACTCGACGCATCGCGACAAAGAGGCTCACGTCGACGAGGATAAAGGGAAAAATCAGGAGAGAAAAGAATCGAGAGGAGACGGTTTCGCGCGAGTTTCTCAGGGCTTGTTTCAGTAGCATGTTTCAAAGCAAAAGCGTGCACCGAGCGAGCGGCTGCATGTGCATACACATGCGCGCGCTTGTCTCTCGCCATTGAGATCTGACCTACTTCGCCAAGCACACGGTTCGCCGACACCGACGTGCTTTACCCGAGCAAAAGCACCGACCGAGATGCACCGATCGACATACGGGGTGCATCGCCGAGCGCAAGCGCGGTCGTCTCCGCCGGGGATGGCCTCTGCGGGGCACGATGCACCAGTTTTCGGTGCACCCGTGGTATATCGGACGGGGATTTAGAGCGCATCGGCCTAAATATCCGTTAAGGGGTTGACGTCGGTTTTGACGTAGACGAGACCGAATTTCGGTCATTATTAATCCCACCGACATTAATTGCAAATGTTTATTTCGTATTCTCTGTATTTCTCCTCGATAAGCGAGGAGAAAGATAATCGCTGAACAAAATTTAAATTTAATCGCATTCTCTGAAATGCATTCAGATGCTACGATTCCATCAGAGAATATAACTTTTATAAATTTATACTTTGAGCGAGCTATATATTTCAATAATAAATAATGGATATTGACGTATCATGAAATGTAAATTGAGTTGAAAACATTCTAAAATGTGCGCTAAGGCGCGTATTTTTATATCAGTTATATATGTTACTAATACAAATTTCAAATGCGTTCCAGATTTCGAATGAGATATTTATTTCCAGCTTTATTTCAAGCATCGCAAAATGATGAGAGAAATAAACGTAAGGTATATGATTTAGAAATAAATCATCGAAGAAATGCAAAATAAAAAAGAAGTAATCTGTGTATTTTAAGATATATTTAAAAAATATATTAACTGTAATGACAAGTTTTTTTCTTGTATAATGTTTTAATTATTTTTAAAAGATGACTGATATTTTTTTCTGACATCTCTTTTTAAGTCTAATTTAAATGCGCATGTTTTATCGATCGTATAATCTTTTGGGCGATCAATTATTTAAATTTTGTCGTTTTATAACCCAAAAATAAAAAGAGAAATCAAGGGAGAGAAAGTCGTGAGAATGTTACGACTCACGATTTGTATCGTCAAGCGCGTTCAGATTACATGTTCTCTGTCAATTTCGTCGTCGAATCTCATGAAATTTCGGCAACAAGTCTGTTCAAAGATTTCAAGATACATTACAAAGGGGTCACCGTTTACTGTTAATACATTCGGCTGTAATTCTCAGCCAAAGACTCGATGTATCCTTGCGCTAAATATAGAAATCTTGATGCATTGTGGAAATAAATTTCTACGCTTATCGCGCAATGTGTAATTTTTCTGAAGTTATAATTTAATTTAATTTAATTGCACAGAAGCACAATGCAATTGTGTGAAACGCGATGACAAAAATTTTTGCAACTGTTGATTGTAAAATATTTTGAAATTAAATTTATAATTATTAATTACTAGTTAATAATTAAAACATGTCTTTTCTACATATATCTTTTAATTAAAATTACATTATAAAACATTTATATATCCGGTATCAATATCCGGTATAAATGAAGCGAGTGTTATAAAATAAATTATAATATATTCAGGAGATTAAAATAACAATTGATTAATGTTATTAATCGCGCATCGATACTCTTATAGTAGTACTTGCTTGAATTTCCACAATTAATAACATTTTCATCGAGCAATTTTGAGACGCGACAACGTTCATGTGCGAATAAACGCAGAATTAACGCGCTTATTTTTATCGTGCGCCGACTTTCCATCCTTGGAAGTCGTTAGATGCGACGAAGTCGCACCCGATCTGGTCGAGAATGCTTGAACAAGTCGGTCTGGAATTGAGTGCCGTCTGGTCATCCAACTTACTCGAGACTCGAGAGTTTACATTGCGCGAGGTGTCCGCGACGCGTTATTGGCCGTAATATCATCGCAGACGCAATACGCATGCCACGCAGCAAGGTGACGTGACACAATGCGTCTATTCGCAACGACTATCGAGATATATCAAGAACAGACACAAGTGTCTCTTATCTGCAAATGTGAGTCCGAGAGAACAGAAGCGATTCGCCAGGAAAACTCATGCAGGAAAACATAATGCAAAATTCTCGAACGAGCATCGACGTTATTAGTGGCGAACACGAAGCGTTCAACTTCTTCGTCGATAATAGCGATGTATGAGAAAATAGTCAATGTACGAGATAAATAGATAAAAAGATTTCATAAATAATCAATTATTATATATATATACGTATTTCTTTTTTTTCAATCTAATGCAATGTTCTCATAAATGCATCTATCTGCGAATCAATATCAAAAATGATGATTAAAAATAATGATAATAAATAATAATAAAAATAATAATAATAAATAAATTATAAAAATAATAATAATAATAAATAAATAAATAATAATATACAAAATTCTTAACAAGGTTAAAAGATTTTATCATGATACTGAGATATTTATTAATCTATTAATATATTGCAGCTGAAATAAATAATCAAATTTAATTCTTATAAGCATATATATCTTGCAAATAAAAAAGAAAGTTTAAATGATATGAGACAAAGTGCGTCTGAATAATTGAATGATAATATAGTTGAACAATCTTAAATATTCAAGATAATTTCGCGTTAGTTATCACAGCGTTCTTGAATAATTATCGCAAGAAAACGAACAAAGTCCTTCGAAAATCCAAAGAGCATTAACCGACACACGCGCTGTACTCGCGTCTGAAACTCAAACAGAAATTTATACGCGACCTCCATCAGCGAATCCGCAAATAATCCGCGGTCGTACTTCTATAAATTCACCTTGAAGCAAACGGCCGGCCTTCTGCGAGCCTTCCCCTCATCGGTTGAATTGCGCGCGAATAAGTGCACTGGAAGTGCATCGGGTCATTTGCGTATTCTTAGCGGCACTTATTGATTTTCAAATAATTCGAACACCAGCGCGAACGCAAGCGCGAAAATGTAATGCATTCTCGGCCAGCTGTAATTCAGAGCCACATCGCGTCCGTAAGATTATACCATTAAGATCTCTTAAATTTCTTCGTTCCACTTAAATATATTTCGTATAATGCGAGACCAGAGATTGACCAAAGATAATGCGAAATTTCATCTTTTACGAATAATAAAATCATCTAAAAAATGATTAAAGCATCAACTTGCATGAAAGCAACTCTTTTATATTATTTGTATATATTTTTTTCATATGAAAAATTGATAGAAGCCATATAATAATACAGATTACAATATATATGATATAATTAAAAATTAATTATTGAAATATTCAAATATGTATAAATACTCATTTAAACCATAATAAGAGAGATGCTATTCAATCGAGCTTTTTTCCTCAAAGGAGAGAAAGATCTCTTCAATGTTGAAATTAAAAATAGAAAAAAGAGAATAATATTGTTGTAAATAATCAAAATAGTCGCTTACAGAAATATTTGAGCTATCGGGGCGAATTCCTAGCACGAGAACGCGATGAGATTCAAACGGTTCCGGACACGATAGGGATTCTCTCGACGCACGTGCATTCGCACATGCAAGCACGAGGATGGACGACGGCGGGCGTTGCTCGCAGCTTGCAACGGAATCGTCAAACTGGGTCAACGAGACACCGTCGCTCCTGACGCACGTTCGAACACTTATACACACACACACACACACACACACACACACACACACATACACACACTTGATTGTCGTTGCATCGTTGCGCGCGTATGCGCAGATGTCCTATATGCGCGACACGAGTGTCGCCTGAATCCCTATTCTCTCCAAGTGCCGCACGTATTGACATTTTGCTAAGGCTAGCCGCAGGTTTCCCCCGACGAGGCTAATGCCCATTCGGTTATTTTTGCAGCCAATTTAATTCGGTTACCTACATTCGCGGCGGCCTAATGTGAACCGCGATGCAGATACATATGCTTATCGATCCTATCTGTCATCCTCGCTGCTTTCAACGGGGATGTAGACGTGTAATATTACTGAAATATATATTGTGAAACAATGTTTCCACATGTTTCTTATTCATTCGTTTAATGAGCATTAATACTGCAATTACGCAACTTCGCTGCGAACTAACAAGCGATTATAATTACCCATTAAAATTTTTATAGTCTAGCTAAACATTTTTACATATATTTCATAAGATCTTATAAAAACATTTTCATTCACAAATAAATGAATTAATTATTAAAAATATACGCTATTAACATTCCGTTACGCCCATGTAACATGAATGCTTTTCGACTGGACGTTGCCGTGCGAGAGGATTAAATTAGTTTATGTACATACACATATATATTTATATTTCAAACTTATATAATCACATAAATTATTGCTTTTATTATTATTAATAAATTTCGTCATAATATTATATATGTGAATTAAAATAATTTCCTGTGAATATTATTTTTCTCGTGTCTCATCGCCAAATTCTAGAAACCAAATCAATGTTGTAATCAATGTACACGCGCGTGTTACTCTGTCTCCTTGAAAATGTCGACAGGATTTTGTCGATCCTCGAAGGAAAGCGAACGAAGTGAAAGTGTGACTTGTCTCGAATTTGCGATTAGAGGGGCCTCGCGGAAACTTCCAGGGCCCCGAAAGGCGCCGAAAAAGGCGAATCACCTCGACGAAAGCCGCTCCTCACGAACGAGGATCGTGGAGGAAAGACAGAGAGAGAAATAGAAAAGAGACAGAGAGAGAGAGAGAGAATGTATACGAAATAAGAGGTGGTTGTACGAGCAATAAGAATGTTTGCCAAATGACGTCAAGCATCCATGGAGGCCAGGCTCTTTTCGAATGCCGGTTTGCACGTTAATACTCGCGTGAACGACGTTGATTGATCTTGAGTCAAAAATCTTTAGGAAAGAATTTTACGTACAAAAAAATAAAACGACCACAATTTACATAGTAAAATCTAACAAGTTGAGAGATAAAAAGATGTAAGATACGTAAATATTCAAATGTAAAAGAACTGAATAGAGATTAACACGTTTGAAGAAATTTTTCTTCTCTTTTATCTAAAGGATACTTAGACCCATATGAATTCTCGACTATTCGAATATTCGACTCTTATCAATTATCGCTTTATATAATTTCAAACTTGCCGTGCATTTGCATAAGACTAAATAGAAAGGAAACGAATTAACAATAATATGACCGTGCCGGATTATAGGAAGCCTAACAAGAATGGCGCTCGTTTATACTCAAACTTATTATAGTAATTTTAATCCCGAGGCAATGATGTCATCAACGAGAATCAGCAGCATTCTTCGGAGCATAAGCGCTCCAACAACGAACGCGTATGCACGCATTTCTGTTTACATCGCAGCTTCCTATGATGCGGCACGCAACGTTCGCATACCGAGGAAACGAAAACAAAAAGGAAGAAAGAAAGATTCGAGCACGCAAAACAGAGAAAGAGAAGAAGAAAAAAGAAACGGGGGAGATGGATCTCTCTCGAGTGCATAATAGCCGCGCTGAAGGCGCTTCGTACTCGTGTCTCGCGCGAGGGACCTTCTATGCGTGCAGTCTTAAACACGAGCGCGTCTCATTATGTAATAAACGTGCGCGAGCTGCACGAACGATATGTGTCATGTATGCGCACAATGCAATAATAACGAGCGACGAGAGGAAAAAAGAGAGGAAAGAACGAGAGGAGAAAGGAACGAGCGGCCGTTCAATACGCGTAAGGATGTCCGATGCGTGCGTTCAATGCACGAAGATGCACGCTATTGTTGTTTGCTACATTTGCGAATATCAGATATAAAAGCTTCGAACGTTATATCCCGCAAAGAATATAAATAAATAACACGTATTAAGCTTGTAATCTCGTCGTTCATTTGGATGCTGCACCCAAAATATCCATTATAATTGTATTAATAGAATAAAATGCATGCGTTTAAAGAGCGCAAAAGTTTCACGCCATATGTATTAATTCTATATGTAAATTCAAACATCTTTTGTTCGATATCTTTTGCAAATATAAATCTCGTGTATCGTATAAAAGAGATAACGTTTACACGAGCCAAAATATTTTCATAGAGTGCGGAATGTTTCGTATAAAAAAAAGTATTAAAATTGAATCTGGAATCTCATAATGTACCTCACGAGGATATAACGGACTGCGCGGTACGTAAAAAGCAAATAGGAAGCTAGGATGAGCGGAAAAGCTCGACAATGGAGACGCGGACACGCGCGGCATGTATGCAGATGCGAGATGTCCGTCGTCGCTCGCGTCTACGCACGCACGCATTTATACAGATGCGTGTGTGCGCGCGCGCGCTTTCTCTCTCGCTCGCGTATACAGGCAGATGCATTTTCTATCCCCCGTATTCATCCGCGTACGGCGACTCCGTGACCCACTTTCATCTCTGGGAATAACAGGCACAAGCGCGCACCTCTCGTCCACCCACGTGCGGAATCCCTCCTGTTGGACGTCCCATTGCCATCGTCCGTTTACGTGCGCTATGCACCTGCACGTGCACGCCACACGCGTTGCAATCTGCTGCGTGGCAGCTCGGTATTACCAATGAGTCCGATAAGTTCGTCGTTCGTTCGTACGTTCTCACGTGTAATTATATACGCGTCGAGATATTCATGCTGCTTGCGGAGAGCTTGTTGTGAGTTTTGCGAGTGAACGCGCGAAATTGTGCGCGAGCACGATATTACAAATATAAATGAAGGAACATGCATTCGCGGATGTACGCAAAAAGCAAAAGTAAATTGGGTGGTATCTCTTTGTTCGAAAACTGAAACGATTCTTAAATAAAATCATCGATTTATTATGGTTTTATTATGGTTTGGATGAAAAGTGGGAACATTTTTTTTATTTTATATTTTATCTTAAGTTTTATTATATTCTAACTTTTTGATATAAGAGAGATTATATTTTTATATTTTTTATATTTATATTTTTATATTTATATTTTTTATTGTTATTATATTTTTTATTTGATGTAAGAATATGTGAAGGAAAAAATGTATTTGCAATGCATATTACACATACTATAAAAATAACAAATTCTCCAAAATTATCCGACATATTCGCTATATTATTATATTACAAATTTTGTATGCACACGAAAATTTACAAAATTAGAGTATTACAAGATAATCTCAGATTCTCTGTCGTGTAAAAAATGTTCAAAATAAGAAAAAATATTCAAAATAATATAATAATATGTAAATTCGAAATTTATGTACATATTAGGTACAGGCTTTGAGTAAAGATTATGACTTTATTCAAAACACAATATTGGATTAACTGTTAAATTTAAATTCTATTGAGATGGAAAACACAAATTCTCAGGAAGGATTCCTGAATCGAGATTTCTGGGGACCTCACGGGACCGACCAGAACAGGTCTTACTCTCTCTCTAATCGAGAGTTCGGCGGATGCCAGGTTCCGTCTCCCGCATCGACATACACGCGGCGGCGTTTCCTCCACGCGTGGAAGTCATTTACCTCTCGGAGTTATTTGGCCTCTTCGTAGCTATTTGGCTCACTGACACGTACGATTCATGCACCATGCAGAGGGGATGACGTACAGGCAAGAAGAGAAGAAAGGCTGTGTACCGCAGTTAAAAAGATGCAGAGGGAGAAAAAATTAAAAAAATATACAAAGAAGACGATATAAAAAAGGAGGAGGAAGATAAAGTTGATCAAAATACAGAGAGATGTAGAATTATTCATTCACTGGTACTGAATCAAATGTGTCACATGTGTATATGCAAGTGTATGCGAAAGGGAAGTTAAAGTAGATGGAGGTGAGCGGAAAAGAGAAGGAGAGTGAAACGTAAATGGCCAGACACACGTGCCAAGAAACGCACACGTGAACGCTTGCATGCTGTGTCTCAAGTAAGCATCGACAGCTGATTCCTGGCAAAGCTTGGCTACTCTTGCTCTATATATGATTGTAACGGTTCAATGCACTTGCATAAAATTATTCTCTCTGATGTAATTATATAAATATATGAAGCTTATTGTATTTCTTTCGTAAGTAATTTAATTAAATTTACATTTTCTTTCAATTCTGCGTTATGATGCAATCTATAAATTATATTGTAATCAGTTCACATATAAATATTATTTACAACTGCTCTATAAGCACAGTTTCAACTTTTGATTATTAATAAATTTATTCCTATTAATTATATAATTCAAAAAACAGATTAATAAAGATATTTACAAATTCACAAACAACTTTGGACAATGACTTTGGTAATATTATATGATAAAATTTAATCTAACAAAATAATGATCAACGAGCACTTTTTTAATTCTTCCTTAATCAAACTTATTAATCGATTAAAAAACCGCGTTATATAAATATATATATATATATATTACATTTAAATTTTTTTTGTCGTAACGAAAAATGACCGAGACTTTGGATGTACGATATTCTATGACATCTATCTCTACAGACGCGTCGTCCATTGGATTTTTATGATCTTTTAATATACTATTCTCAGATACTGCCACCGCAAGAAGCTCACAGCATGATATCTACGCCAACGACCGCGTTCAATTACTACGAAGTAATAAAACGAAGCAACATTGTCACGCAAAACGTGCCTTTACGACGCAAAGGGTCAATAAACGGTGTCTATTGTGCCAACACTTAAATCCACGTCATACGGTATTTCTAATAAAACCGTGGTGTCGATAGAACGCAGCTATTGGCGCAATGAATATTACTGCAAATTTTTCTAAAGTCTGACAACCGCGTAACAGAATCAAGTACGCGGATTTTACGATAGTGCTTAAAAATGCACGTTTAAGACTATGCAAATGTTATAGTTCCCTGTCATTTTATTTACTTCGTCACTTTCTGTGAAAATCCATTCACAATTATATATCCAAAAATTTTATTATTCAATAAATTTATTCCATAAAAACTGTCGTAAAAAACGTGGAAAACTTGTTAAGAACATTGTTATTATAATCTAATTATAATATAATTACACTATTCCTCCAAATATAAAAAAACCATGAAAAATTAACTCAATATTGTGCGACGACGAGAAACGCACGCATTTTATTTATCTTGAAACCGCTGCACCCAAGAGTGTCTTTCTCTTTTTCTCCTTGTCATCCTGTGTCTCTCTCGCATACGTGCTAAGAGCATGTTTTACGAGTGCGCACAAGTGTACGCTTTTAGGCGTCATGTTCTCCCTTTTCCCCGCTTCCCTTTCGTACACTGAAACGAACATTGCAAAGACCTCTGTATGGCAACTCGCCCGCCCGGCAGAAACGCATCTTGCATACGAAAACGCACGCGTCTCCCTCGCATCTGCAAATCCCGTCGCGTGTCACGAAATTTCGGAAAATCATCCATCCCAGACACAATGATACGTGCCCCGAAAGGATTTGACGCTTCATCGAAAGAGAAAAATAAAGTTTAGTTTTTTATGTGTTTTTTGAAAGCATAAATAAATTATTTAAATTATTATTTGACTAATATTAATTAAAGTATATGTGTATCTATATGTGTCTAATCGTAAGTTTAAAAATGTTAGAAAATTTCAATATACTATCAGATTTATATATTAAAAAAGGATATTAAAAAATTTAATTTTAAATAGGATTAATCAATGCATTATTAATATATTATATAGACGTTTGTTAAAATTTTGTTTTTACAATTCGTGAATTAAAATTTCGTATCGAATTTTTTTTCTATATCAAGAAATAAAATAAAAATTAACGTTTTAAAAAAAAATCGATATTAAAATGTAATCAAAAATGAGTTTTCTCAAATATAAATATAACGTATTGTTCGATGATTAGCAAACAGTGATTTCGCGTTGCAAACAGACAGGAACTTTGTGACCGAAGGCGCGCGCACGCGGTACGATAAGAGCCTAGATCAGAGCCAAGTATTTAACTTATTCGCATCCACGCCAGCAGGCAACTCTGATGACCATGGCCTTAATCACAACGAGCGTACACCGATATGAGCGACGCGCATCGCCTTTTACTGCACTCGCCCTGTATGCTCGTCTGCAAACGGCGAACTTCTAGCTAGTCAGGAAAACTCGTTACTGACTATATCAAGAATTAAAGAGTATCTATAAAGCCTCATTGCATTACTTCAAAGGAAATATTATTTATTTATTTATTTGTGTTATATATTTAGATTGATAAAAATAAATTTTGTTATAAATATAATAAAAAAGTATATTTATAGAAGAATGTGCAAGAAAATATATAAATAATAAATGCGAGAATAATAAAATTCAACAAATTGAGCATATTATGGAAAAGAATTGTCTTCTTCATTTGATTATATTGCTTCCAAATTTTTATTTTTTTATATGACATATAACAGAATTTTGTATTTATTTTTCTGCTAAAACGGAACATTTTATCATTGAAAGTGAATTGTAACTTGTATTGAATATATGTAAATCACTTGTTATAGCTTAGTTTTGCTCTGAGAGAAAAGAAATAGATTGTCCCTGAATGGTTCAATTCTGTTATATTTGTTTATCGTGTAAAATTTCTATTTTATTTTGGAGAAATATAATTATGTATTATATAAATATTTGCAATTTGCGTGAGGTATATTTATTTTTAGGTTGACCTTAACCCTATCGCGGCTTGTTGTATCTTCGAGACACAGATAATTAGTGATAAAATTTCCTGTGCGCGAGACGAATGAAGAAATGCACAAATATGCGCTTGACCTTAGGTAATCATCCCTCTGCGGGGTCGACAGATAAAGTCAGCGACATAAAAAACAATAAATGACGTGCTGTACCACGTTTCGCTCTGAATTCCGTTTGAATAAATTATGGCATGTTATTACTCATTGAAAAATATAAAATTGTCCTTTAGAATTGGTATTAAATGCTAATTTGAGCCAATAAATTGACGATGTAAATATCATTAATCATTTCATGAATCGTGTAATTTTTGCATAACGTTAAATTTCTTATATAAAAAATCAAATAAAAAAATACGAGACATTGTATATTTACAATTAATTATATTACAATAATTATTTACAATTAATTATATTTCTGTCGTAAAATGTAATTCTCTGTACATTTTTATTTTTATATATTCCTGTACATTTTTATTTTTATATATTCCTGCACATTTTTACTTTTATATATTTGTCCTACAATTTACGATATTTGTTACTACAAAAAGATATCGCCTAAAGTTTGTCACGTCTTTTTTTGATCCCGGCTCGTTCCGCCGAAATATCGATTCGGGCTATTCCCGATATAAAGGCTCCCTAAAATAAAACGCTTTTGCATTGCACAAACAACGAAGTCCACCGTTAAGGAAAAAAAATTGTAAGCGCGTTCAATGGTGCACTCTAGGCTCAATAAATTTATCACGAGGAAAAGCGCTATCTTATCGAGCCAGCATATGGCGACACCTGATTGGAAAATACGCGACAGGTGCACTTTTATGCACGAATCTGCGAATCCAACATTAGCGGTAAAATATTGACCTCAATCAAATCACCTGACGACCGCGATATCGTTATCTCGCATATCGGTATCCGCGAATTGCACTTGCACGGTATCGCCGACCTGAGAAATAATCGGCATGATAATGCCATGCGAAAATGCATTCCTACTTACGACTCAAATTCCAAATCAACTTTTTCGATAAGATAAAAAGAATGTATATATTTTCTCAGAGTTCTCTCTCCAATAATATCGACTTACATTGAGTATTTTAATCTAAATAATATTATCAAAATTATTAAAGTAGTTATCTCATAGCATTATTGAAACAAAAATATTTCATTGAAAAGAAAACTTTCGAAAAATTGCGATAAAAATTAAGTTATCCAATGAAAAAAAAAGCGAGGAAAAATAATGTTTTTGCAATAACAAATTTTGATCTCCGTTGCAAGAAATATATAATTATGCTATAAAAACAAATAAATTTACAAAATTTATAAAACAAATATAATAATATGATAACATTTGCAACAGAAAATATTCATTTATACGCTTAATATTTATTTATTTATCTTAAATCGCATAAGAAACCTCAATTGTCGAATGATCATTGCGAAGTAGATCATTGTGCTTATTTCGGTTGGCGAAACGGCATGAATCTTACAGAGAACCGCAGTTGTTCAATATCTGGAGTACCGCATGCCGGTGGCACGCGTTATGTACTCGTTTAGATACGAACGGGCTAAGAGACCGCGAGAGAGACCAGCTACGAGATGACGAACGGCTATGACAGTTTACCGGTTAAAGGATACGCGATGGACGGCATCGTCGTATAGGTGTGGATGTAACGTTGCCTGTCGGAGTACTTTCATTGGTGTTATACAACCGCGAGTCAACCGACCGCTGAAAAGAGAAATGGGAACACACAGCGACTCTCATGCGAATACTGCAGACTTGTTATTTAATGACATTTTAGCGGGCGATAAGAACGACGAAGATAATGAGAATAAATCGGAAAAAAATACGTAAAATTAATCGGATTATTTTGTAATAACAAGTTTTTTTTTCATTAAAAATTTATTATTATAAAGATCCGTTTTTCTACATATTCGAAATCTTTTAATTTTATGAATAAATAATTGATTATTTAATTCAAAATTTTTAAAAAATATATATAAATAAAGAATTATATTATAAATTATATTTTAAAAGAATTTTTTTTATATGAGAACATAAGAAGTTCATACAATTTTATATGCAAGAAAGATAATGTGCATTTTGCAACATGGCACTTTAATGCTTCGAATTTAACAATAGTGAATAATAATAAGATTATTTGTATTCCAGTCTTAGCTTTTAGATCATTCAGAGTTTTACAGCGAACTTTTCGCAATTTTATTCAATTACAATTTTCTGCGCTGAATGAATAACGCGATTAAACATATGTTGCGTCATGAAATAATGAAGGATGACATAAACGTATAGAAGCACCGATCAAATCGACAACTTCGATTATTACGAGATGTTGACAGATCTGCGACGCAACTTGCGTTGGTGCATAACATCATGTTGATACGGATGATCAATAATCGCAATTAATCGCGTTATCGCAATTTTATTATCGAACGTGAAATTATTGTTTACACTTTGACAGTGTCTTAATTTTAGCTGTTAAAAATGATTCATCGAAAAATGGAATTATTATCATTATTTTAATATTATGACACACTTTTAATATTGCGTATTTAATATTACATTTTCCTCAATACTTTTGATTCTATTTTTTTATAAGCAAAAATTAAAATTGTAGAATTTAAATTTTTAAATAATATTTTTTTTATTTTATTTTCAGCTTATTTACTAATATATATTATTTAATAATATATCAGTGATAATTTGTATATGTAAAACCATTTATTGATCAGACTTATATTACCGCATAGATGATTAATTTTTAATATGAGAATAAATTTTGAAACTTTTATAGTTTGTAGAGAAAACATCTTTTAAACTTATAAATATAATAAATTGCAAAATATGAAATATAATAAAAAAAAAAATAAAGCGTAAATTAGCATCTCTAAAACTCTGAGAATTGTCTATATTTCAAGAGCACCATGTATATAAACAGGATGAAGGAGAGTTTCGTCTCGTTAAATGCACAAGGTTCGCGCAATCTCGGCCGCGGAGAAAGTGGAAAAGTGTATCATTCACTTTATGTATCATTTAGTTTACATATCGGGTGATATCAAGATATACGATTTAATAACATGATCTATGTAAGTTTCTGGACTCGTTATAATATGAGAAACATTAATTTTTATCGATCAATTAATTATTAATTACAATTAAAATACTAATTACAATTGTCAATTACAATTGTGCTAAAATTTTGTATAAAATGAAGAAGAAAAATTAAAAAAACATTTATCTATTACATACATTATATTATATGTTTTTTTATATAATATCATTAAATTAAATATATTACAATTAAATCTTTATATTAATATATATTAATATATAAATATATATATATATATATATATATTAATATATAAATAAAAAGAATTAGATTGAAATGATGGATTTTAGATAGATATTGAAACCATTTACGATTGAAAATACTTATTTCTATTGTATATTTCTTATGATTTATTTTTAAAAAAGTCGCCAAAATTTCTATATCAAAGGAGAAATTATAAAATATATATTCGACATATTTATAATAAAATATTCAATTTTTTCAATAAGATTTTTTCAAGAAGACTTCAAAGCAGGAGTGTCAATAAGGCCGTTTTTTTGGCCCACATCAGAATCGCTCCAAACTGTGGCATTTTCTTCCTGTCGATGTATCTTACAACCTCCTAGAACCATTTGCTGTTCAAATAATTAGAGGCTGAGAACAGGCAACTTGAAATCTCAAAAATCAATGAGATTCTAGAAGGTTGTAAGATACATCGGCAGGAAGAAAATATCACAGTTTGAAACGATTCTGACATGGTCAAAAAACGGTCTTATTGACACCCCTCCTTTTCAAAGATTTTAAAACGTGTCCAAGTTCACGAAGACACAAAGGAAAGGAATCTTATGCGTTACAAATTTTGCAGTTTTAAATTCTTCTTAGGAGAGACTTGAACAAAAGAACATCTTAAATCAATGCATTCATTGACAACCGAAACTTTAGGTTGAGAAAATTGGAGCATCGGGTCACAAGCGACTCCAGTTTCGCCAACACATACAATAATAAGATACGCAGATGCAGAAACAATGCAGATGGTATCATTAGCATACCATCGTTAAATCCAAAAATCATTTCGGCAATGATTTGCAGGATAATGTATGATGTTAATCGTAAAAACATGTTTATCCGTTAATAGATTCATTCAATCTATGTTAATTTTGAAATAACGACGCAACTACACGATCATAGCGTTCGCGACTAACGCGATATTGTGATTGCACACATTAAACGAGATGGATTGCTACTATTAATTAGTGTAAATATTTTTAAAAAAATTAGTTTATTAGCGTGTTTTAATAACGCCTACAGATTTAATATATTCTATTCAAATATCTTCTGTATATTTTAATATGTATAGTTTTACTTAAATATATTATTTCTATATTATTTCTATTTCTAGAAGCTAGCAATTTTTTTTTAACTTTTGATAAAATTAATAAAATTCTGATTTCTTACTTTAAAGAATTCTAAAACTTGGATTTTCGATATATTTTATAAAGGATTTAATTTTAATCATTTTAAAGATATAGAGTATTGGCTTCACATTTTTTACAAGAATTAATTATTTATTTAAGGATAATAATAATTTTGACTTACATATGTAAAAATCTAAATTTGATGAAATATAAATTATCAATAACAGAATTTCTTCTAACCACAAATCTAACTTCCTCTTGTGATAAACTTGTGAAAAGGAAGTACAAAGGAATGAAATGAGTCAATATTAAGGATAATAACTATCTATATCCTGACAGATAGGCCTCTCTGGTTCCTTTTGGAGTACAAATATGAGCGTTAGAATTATTACAAAATTCATATTTGATTTATTCACGTTATCATTGTCCAGGTTTCGAAAAATTCTACTTGCTTAGTTATCATAATAGATTTTATCTGTTTTTGTTTGTAAAATTTATTTGTCTTTTATCTGTTTTTGTTTGTAATAAAATCGGGAAAAAAATCAACTATCAAATATTACGAAACTATCAAATATTACGAAACTATCAAATATTACAAAATAAGTTAAGGAAAATACAAAAATACATTTCGTCGAAAAATTCATAAATAACGATATGCATGTGATTTCATGTTGACAATCATCGTACAACGATACATTTATTTAGTGTGCAATATATGTAGGACTTATAACGTGTTCTTTTATGAAGAAGTTTGATAGAATCTCCTAACGCGATGTTGCGGTACGGAGAGAAGAAGAGAAAGAGGAAGGTAAAGGATTAAAAGAATGATGATAAGGGGGTAACAATCGGTGTCAGGTATTTGTCATTCCACTCTTGGCGTTCGCCTTGTTAATCCAGCATATCGCTTCACACGGGCACGAGGCCTTTAATTCTCATTCATGGGTATCACGCGCCGTACCATGTGGCACATCGGCATCGCGTATAGTGCAATATCATTCGGCTAGATTGCACTCGCGAACCGTGGCGATGCAACGACGATGGCACGACGCGAAGAAAACGCGTGCTGGAAAATAAATTACGGACGTTAACTCCCGAAGGTGAAGTTGATTTCGTAAAAAATGACGCCGTAAATATTTTCCGCTGCAATGCGTTATTTCGCAATGTGCGACAGCGAGAAAATTTATTCAATTCGATTCATTACGCATTATTGTACGCGGAGAATATACTATTTTAAATCAGCAAAATAAGATAATTTTGTTTATGAGTAAATATTTTTATAGAATTATATATTTAAAAAAAATAATCATGTTAATGTTCCTCAATAAAAGAAAAAATATTTGCTCAGAGGCAAAATTGTCAGATAATTAATTATAGTAAATATTTACTTTTTTATATTTGTATTATTATCTTATTATATTTGTATTATAACATGTGTAAAATACCGTGATATTTCTTGTGCATTTATTTCCCAATCTTAGATAAAAAAAAATTAAATTGATTAAATGTTTTGATATGAGTCTATGATCATTGGATAAATATCATATAGATAATCATAGATAATCATAGATAAGAAAAAAGGCAAGACCAAAAAAATATAGTAATTGGACGATATTAATAAAAATATAATTGTCATTAACAAGAATTTAATTAATATATCTTAATTTAAAAAAAAAGTTATTTCTCTTAGATAAATTATAATATTTTTTATAAAAATATTCTCATAAAAATGTTGAACATATACTCTTTTCCTTGCATTCGATATTTTTACATGTGCCTTATATATTTTCTTCTTGAGAGCCTTGAATCGTAACACCATGTGTAAACTGGAGGTGATAACAAAATTCTTATCTTGTACGCAAACTTTAGCATCGCGAAGTTAACGAACCAGCGGATGTAGATTAATTGTTTAAGCATCGCAGTAAGAGTGCATTTATGACGAAGATAATAAACCGAGTTTTACAATATTTGCCGAAAAAGAACTACAATCTTAAGGAACGAGCTTGTAACCTCCAGCCTTCAAGATTATCCAAAGAAACAATTTGTTTCTTTAACTTGTCTAACAAAAAGAGATTTTCCAGATACATCACATTAATCACATTAACATCATATTAATTTTTGATATATTTTAATTAATTTTAATTAAAATTTCTATAATAAAGATGTTTATTTGCTTAAAAAAGATTCTATTTCTAATAAACTATGCTAGAAATAGTTTTCACATACGTGTATGTGTGTGTGTGTGTGTGTGTGTGTGTGTGTGTGTGTGTGTGTGTGTGTGTGTGTGTGTGTGTGTGTGTGTGTGTGTGTGTGTGTGTGTGTGTGTGTGTGTGTGTGTGTGTGTGTGTGTGTGTGTGTGTGTGTGTGTGTGTATGGTCAGATAAGACGGCTGCATTTTTTTCCTTAAATTTCTTAGACCAACATTCGAGAGTATCAATTTTCACCTAAGACAGGTTATATCTTCCCTATATGTTAACATCTGTATTTTTTTAGGATCGTAGTTTCCAAATCGTCGGGATAACTTTTTCAGTTTAATTCCTCTTGACCAAAACAGATTATTCAATGTAGAAAATAGATTATTAATATCAACGCTGTCCCTCATATCACATTAAATCTCAAACTTATCATATTATACCAATAAAGCGTCATACAAATAACGATATTGCGATATCATTCCATAAATAGATAAATCACAATAGAATCACTCCAACGTATATTTAAAAAAAAAATCATATCCTGTGTACCTACCTATTCATATGTAAGAGACCTATTCTAGATGTACACTTGAACTCTAAATTTTTATTTCTACTATATTTTTATTTCTACTCTTTCTTAATAAAGATTATACTTTAGAAGAGGGGAGAAATTATCTCTCTCTCTCTCTCTTTCTCATTTTGGAAACATCACAATCCATATTCAATTTGCATTCATTAAGAAATCAATTTTATTTATTTTGTATGATTATTTCTAATTTTTAATGTTAGTCAAATTAATTTTTTTAATCAGACCAGATAATGAACTGTATCATTAACTGTAACAAACCATTAATTAACTGTAAATGTATTGTTTATTCACGGAAAATTTTTTCATAATCTTTTCTTGCTCCTTCAATTAGCCATAATGGCAGCGATTATCACCTGTATAAATAAAATGTTGTCCTTTAAAGGTGCGACGTTTGTACGAGAAGAGTTATTCGACATCGGAAGCGGGGAAAAGAGGCAAGAAAAGTCTGTTAAAGGGCGCGAAGGGTGTCGTAAATGCACTTCTCCGTCGAGTACACCCTCGAAGAGTGTAGCCCTTTTAAACCTGTTTTCATTGCGATTCTTGTAACACCAGCCTACGCCTTCAAACCTGTACAACGATGAACGGGACGCGAGCAAGAGTATTCCTTTTCCACATTCTTAGTTTCTTTCTTATCATAATGGGCTTTCGGCCTCCTTATTCTATTTCTCTTCTCGCTTTCCTATGAATTTCATCGAAGGCATACTTATTTGTCTATTCTCTACCAGGAGCAAAATAGACCGGAATAAGCATGACCAATTTAAAAAAGTAAAATAAATATTTATGCGAATTAGACGCTACACATCTGATGCAAATATAAAACTTATAGAAAAAAATAGGAATTACGATTAAATAAAAAAAATATGTCTATAAAATCTGCATTACATATTTAAAAAAAAATAGTTTTGCCATTTGTATCGTTCAAGAAATTTTTGCATATATATATTAATAAAAAAGAAAATTAACCTTTTGAAAGTCATTTTTTAAGTTATTTAATTGAAAAATCCATAACCTACATCAATGCAATTCTTTTAGGCTGGTATGTATATGAAGTATGTATATCAGTTCAAGTGCTGGTAATAAGATAAGGAAATAGAAATAATTAAATATGATACTGAGATATGAATACTTAAACATTATTCATGAGCCAGATACTATCACGACGTAAACAGTTTTCAAAACTATAAAATATTTAATAACAGCAAGAGAGAAACATATTTTAAAATTATGTTTTTCAGAAAATAAATATTTTTTAAAATAAATATTAATTGTCATCTCTTTCACATTGATTTATTTACTAAAATTCCTTTCTCTCCTGTCTCCCTTTCCCACTTTCTCTATCTCTTCCTTCTTTTCTTTTCCCTCTCTTCCTCTTTTCCCTTTCCTTCTCTTCTTGTTCTCTTTTTGCTTTTCTTCTCTTCTTTCTTTCCTTTTCCTCTGCTTCTCTTTTCTCCTTCTTTTCTCTCCTTTCCCTCTCCTTCTTCCTCTTTTTTTACACTCATCCTTCTATTTGACTCTTTCTCTTTTTCTTTCTACCGTTGCGTCTTCTTTCTTTCTCTTTCTCTGTTTCTCCTCTTTCCTTTCTCTTCTTTTCTCCTACTCTTACTCTTTCTTTCATTTCTCGACGTGCAATATCATCATTGTGTGCTCTACCACATACCATCTCAAAGACGTTATAAATAACTGCGTTCAACCCCGCGTGCATCTGTGATTACGATCGCGGAAGATAGCAGAATGCACGGCGGTCATGTTGTTGCACTCTACGTCCGGACTCTTCGGGACCATGCACGAGAACTTTTCCTTAGCTTGTCATTATGGAACTCGTTCCGTTCTGCTACGACGACATATCGCTGCATAGATCTGTTAATGTGTCTTTTTTCGAATACAGACATAAAACATTTTGTATTTTTTACGTTATTTACTAAAAATTTGAAAAACAAATTTAATGCAGCAGAAGCTGAAGGAAATACTATTGCATTCTACATTTGATAAGTGAAACTAAATCTTTCTTATCTCGAATAAATAAAATAATTTATAAATTCTCTAATTTCTATATACACTTTTTATATAAATTCTCTAATGCAATAATTAATATTTTAAAAAATTGATCTAATTAAGAGACTATTGTAAAATTTATGATACATAAATAAACCTTACAAATTATATTTTCCCATAAAAAGCGATACTGTAAACTTTACAAATTATATTAAAATTTATGTGTATGTATATACATGTGAATAATTAGAATTAAATTAAAATTTTATTATTTACTTGCATTTCTAGAAATTAAATCGTTTTTTGTATATTACGCACAAATCAATTTATTCACGATAATAACTCATGCATATTATCATGTATCAGTAAATATTTTTAATTGATGTTTCGTAAATAATTAATTCAAATTGAATATAATTACAAATATCATAGAAAAAAGTCCACATAGGAGATCAAGAACTAATTTTTATTTTATGCATCCAATCGACACAAAATAATGTTATATTATTTTACATCTGCAAGTATGTAACATTTGATTAATCAGTTTTAATTTGCCTTAATATCTATATCCAGAAATTAATATTCGATATAATTGGATATTTATAAAAAGTGAAGAATATATTCACTGATAGACACTGTGGCAAATAAAGTTCAAAATCGCGGAAACTCGCCAAAGATAAAGTAAAATTGCATACAAATTAGAGATTGATAGAATTCTTTATAAGTCTTATCGATTCTCATGATTGTTCTGTTACTCATATCGTCTAATTTTAAACATGAGATTATGATTGTCCCCCTCATAGAAGTACTTAGTTTATCACACGCAAATCAATCATAGAATCGTACTTGATGATAATCTCGGGTCAAAGTTCGTTCTCAAGTCATCAAGCACATTATAGACGCACTCTAGCGTACCAATATAATAAGCACATGCGGAAATGGAGATTAAGATAATAGATTTTAAGCCACATCCATCAAAGCATATACTAATTAATCTATCAGATAAATTATTAAAAAAATTATTTTCATGAAATAAACACAGCAATAGAATTACTGAATATAAAATATGTATATAATAATTTCATTTTATCATTCCGTCATTATAATAAGCAAATATATTCTTAATTCGATCAATGGACGTCGAGTTATCCATATCTAAAAGAAAATTCATATTTTATTTTATAAAATTTCTGCGATGGTAGAAAGAAATATTTCATATCATACAGAATTAAAATAAAAATTATTTATGTTTATTTCGAAAATATTCCTTTTTATATTATTATATGTAATTAAGACTTTTTGAAGAAAAAATGTACAAATATAATATTAAAATTAAAATCCAATATACAATTTTCTTTGATATACATAAAAAAAGTTTTCAAAATTGACTCATTTATTTCATATTTAAAGCTTAAATTAAAGTTGATTTTTACCATACATTTATATTGATGTATATAAAACAAAAAAAACTGCACAAATAAATAAAGTGATAAATGATGAAATAGATATACTATCTATATCAATAAAGTATTATTATTGTCTTAATATCAATATGACAAATATGACAAATGGACACTTGTGACATTCTCTTTTTTGTCTTGGCAAGGAGTCAATTTAGTTTTATATAGCTCCGTATAGTTTAAGTTGGTCTCGTAACTGGTTGTAGCAGTCTAGTTTAGAACGAAATTATCTCAGCACCAAATATTTCGAGAAATTCGCTCAAAAGATGCTCTATGATCAAATAAAAACGCGAAATATATTTATCGAGATTCACAATAATATTATGCAAATAATTTACAATACATTTAAAAGCGCAAATTGTGAAATTTTATTAGAATAAAAGCAGAAACAAGGTAAAGAATTACATGACTCATTCGAATTATTTCATTTGATCATAATTTTGATAATGAAGAACAGGTTGCACGGCTCGAATCCGTCAATCGATAAGCGAGCGGGCATCAAAGCAAAATCACCGCCCATCAGCTGTTCTTATACGAAGAGCAAACGACTGAGCGAATTCGGCTTCGATATTGGCAATTCGTTATTTTATCACGATCGATGGATCGTGTAATGGGCACGAGGCGTGTCGACTCTCCTCTGCGACTGTGGATCGTGACCGCGTGTCTTCCTGTGTGTGCCGGGCCGTATAGAGGATATTAAACCTTGCTCTGTAAATCCGCTTGTATTATCACTTCCTCTTATGTAATCATTTCAACCAATCCTTTCATTATTTATTTGATAATCATCTGATTATTCTTGTACAGTTAACTCATTTACGTCATGTGTATATACATATTTTATAAGAAGTATATTTTATAAGAGATTCTCTTACACTTACTCTTTTTTTTATGCCTACTTTTATATTTTTAAATATGAAATTTTTTAAGGAAAAAGATCAAATCGTATCAATGCCGCTTTATAAATCGCCTCCAAATATTTGATAGATATGTTTTATTCCCGCCTTTAGCGATAGTAAAAGTATCAGCTTGACTCTTTGATGTTTCTCGGACAGAATCGGAGCGCGATAGATAACCTTCGTGTTCAGATTAAAGCTTCGCGCTTGCGTAAAGAGAAAATGTATGTATTGTATGTACGAAAATGTACTTAGCAATTGGGTATCGACATAATCACGCGCATATTCTAGGAATTAGAATTATTCAAAGGTTGCTCGGACCGGGACGCGAATGATAATAAACGCATGCGGGCGATATCGATAACCGGTTTAATGTGAGAGCATTTATAAAATTACAACACATTAATTTAATGAAAGCGAAAGTGTACAGTCATGTCATTTTTTCCTGTGCCACCGACAAATCAAAACGATGGATTTTCACGGTAGAAACTGTATTCGTGAAATATACTGCGACTGCAGAATTGCTATCAATCCGATAAGAGATGAAAATAAAATTAAGTCAAAATCAATTTACGTCATTCGGACTATAATTACCGCGATATTTTAATCTCATTAATTATTTATTTATTTAACATGCTGATCTTAATATCAAAATGTCGCAATGGTAATCAAAGACATAATCGCAATGAAATATAGCACACATTTCAGCAGTTTCGAAAATAATACGATAAATTAAGAAGGATAAAAAATATAATATAGCATTTTTATCATTGTTGAAAATATATTGGAAAATATTATATCAGCACTGTGTGAAAAATTATGATGCAAAATTCCGTCTTTGTAATTTTAACAGATTTACTTGTTACTGAGAATCCGTTTTATAAAACTATATATTATATTATCTACAAAACTTGGAGACAAAGCGACGCATTTTCGCGGGCGCATTAATCCGTTAGCATAATGTAGTTAATATCTATTTGTTTCTACGACTAATATTTGCTTAGCTAACGTCTGGACTCTAACGCGCTACTCAAGCATGATATTACGAGTAAGATAAGTAAAGAGATGTACATAAAGCATGGCGTTTCGTAGGTTTCTCGGGTATGATAAAAATTGCGTGGGAGATCAAGATTATTATTCCAATTAGCGGATACCTATTCTAGAGCAAAATAGAGGTATATACTAAGATGTTTTATATACAAATGCGTACAAAATGTGTAATATCAAAATAAACTTCTAGAATGTAGCGTGAAAATATATATTAAAAATATATACATAACATTTAGCTTATGTATACATATTGTATATATGTCTTTAGCATATATGTATATTTTAATATCAAAAACGCACTCGCTTGCATAATCATGATCATAAATTTCACGTATGAAAGGAGCTTTAAAATTTACTCGTATAAACCTTTGATGAGATTTATATATAGTTAGATTTATATATAGTATGAGATTTATACACGTTCGTTTGTTTTCTAATAATAAATAATATACGTGTAAAATATATCGGTGTAAAATATTTTTAAAACTAAACCAAACTTGTTACTCGACGAGCGAGCAAGTTAAACATCTAAATTTATAATCGAAGCAATCGTGAAATTTGCGTCGATCATTGAAATGCTCGCATTTCGCGTCGCGTGACTATGCAAATCGTATATATCTGTGGCAAGTGACAGCATAATGATCCGAGTTATTACTTTGCTACATGACTATGATTATGTATATCCATCAATCACATTCGATACTTGGACCAGGGAAAAAATTCGTCAAATCTATCCGCCATAATAATCGCGTTCTCGATAATTATTCCACGTTCTGGAAATGCCGAACTCGATATTTCGATTATTTTTAAAAGATATTTAAATGTTATATTATTGCATTCATTATTGCATTTTTTATCATATTAATGTGTTTATACATGTTTTATTCACAATTTAAATTGAATTTTATGTTAGAGTTTATGCATAATTTAAATTAATTACAGTAAGTAATGTAAATATTAGAATGTTTATAATCTAATGAATGTGCATGTTTAATAATCTTATACAGATGAAAATATTAAATTATAAAGTTGGTTCGAAGAAAGCTTATAAATTATTTTGATGTATCCTCTCGTGGATGGATTTCTTTCATCAAAACCATCGAGCGGAGAAAACCCGCAAGAAGGAAACTGAAAAGTGAACGTTTCTCTTTCGCAATCAGTGCCAATTATACAAAGTTGAAACCAAGTTTTTGTTGCTTCTCACCGTGGGATTCGTGGAATGTCATTAGTCGTTCTTCCTCATCTAAAGTAGTCATAATCGAGATTTCTAAATAATAATTCCATAAAGCTTCGAGATAAAAAAAATCTTTAGATCATATTTTAGCCTTCATTTTGCTCTTCTAATCCACTTACAAATTCGCCAGAGCGATTCCCCTTACCAGATCTTCGCAAATAGTAAGATATTTCGCATAAATGAACCGAGAGAACAGGCTTTCTTATTGCCTTTCGTATTTATTCGATCGATCGAGGTGCACGTATAATTTTATTCGTTAATCGGCGCTCATCAAGACGACAGATCACGTTCCTGAGAATTTTCGAAGGTCCCTCGAGCGAGCGTGTCGCGTCGCATCGCGCAATCTCGAATTTTATCCCCCTCGTGTATAATTCAGCCCAAGTGGGAGATATGGCAAGCGACGTCCGGTCCATGCGCCATAGCCATGCGCGACAGAAAACACGAATTTCTGCGGACCGAGCTTGACTAGCCGATAAAATAAACCATGATGCAAATATGAGTCGTCGTATCAATAGCCAAGATATTTCACTCTATACATATCGAAAATAAAAAGCATTTTCAATCGCGATAAGTCTGATTAATTAACACGCGCGAGTTGACAAATTTAATAAATTTAATAAATTTTTATCAATCAATATTTTATCAATCGTATTTCTCGCAATATTTACCGCATACTTTTATTATCTACTTTTATTTTCTTTTGTACATTTTATTTCTTAGTCATTGCTATTTATTCACTTTCATAATTTAATAGACTAATTTAACACAATTTATTAGAAACGTATATTTTTGAGCAGATATTAGTTTATCTAAAATATTATGAAAATAAAGAACAAAAGTTGGAATAGATTAATTCGTATGTACATTTTATGATAAATTATTCATATTGACCCACTGTTGACTGCTTATTATTAAAGATGGCCAATATTATTAAAAAATATTACGTTTCGATGCATCATTGTGACAGAATGACGGGAATATCGCCAACGCAGATATCGATGATCGATGAGAAATTTTCAAGAGATAGCAGCTGCTTCGAATTATTGTTTAAAATCGCTTTTCGAATGTATAATAATAGTTTTTCATCATCTAATTATTATAAATAATAATTCCCGACGTAAATGCGCTTCCCTTATTGTAAAAAATATTTAATATATGAGAAAGAAAATTTGCGATGTTATGTTGAGAAGCACCAATGACGCAGTATGCGAAACACGTGTAAAAATAATCTCGATATACGTCGGAATTAGCATCCATACTCGAAGTTTGCTCCGAAACGTACGCGGCATCAGACATGTTACTTTCAGCGATTGATTGAGATACAAAATTAGAAAGAAAAAGTTAGTATGCTTTATCGAATTAAATCCATTTCAACGAATTTATACAACTGCATAAATGTGAGAGAAGAGATATATAATAAATATATGTTTATAACTCTACATTTTTTACATAATTTTTTGCAAACACTTACAAAAGCAAAATATAATAAGATTGAACTAAATACAATGATTGCTAATTAAAAGTATTGATGCAATATCGAATTACATCCTTCTTCCTCTCATACCGTTACATTACCGTTAGCCTAAGGGGTAATTCGCCCCGGATGTAAGTCAACCGCGGAATACGTTAGAGTTTCTCACGGTCTCCATCAACCCTTCGAAAGACCGACGCATCCCCGAACCCATCGCAACCCCCATTGCCGAGCATCACGAGTCATTGCTCTTACGGTCACCACGCGATCAAAGTCGCGAGAGAATGAGAAAGAAAAAAAAAAGAGAAATGCAACTCCTACCTGTCACAGGTCGCAGTGCTTTTGGTTGGTGTCATGCGTCATCGGCGCAGAATCGGCCGCTCGTTCATGAGGGAGAATCAGCCGGGAAGAGAGAAGAGAGAGAGAGAAAGAGAGAGAGAGAAAGAGAAGGAGAGAGAGAGAGAGAAGAACACTCGTGGGAAGAGAAACAGGGAGAAAGAGGAACACATACAGTCAACGCAGTACCACCTTGGCAAGATATTTGGCGGGCTCTAAAATAGCAATAGCTTCGCGTCCTCCGTCGACGTTTTGCTGCTTCCTCGACGCTGCGACGATACATACACATACACACATACATACACACACGCTGCGTGCTGTGTGCTGCGTCCTGTTCGTTTCTTCCTCCTCGTCGCTGCGAAATTTGCCTCACTTTTATATCTGAATACAATTTGGAGGAACCGACTCTGTCACGCTATTGTCCCTTCCGCTTTCTTCGCATTCGATCATTAATCGTACGTATCTTAAAATGCACTGCTTCGCGCTTTACGAGATTGATGTCGTCGTTAATATCGCCGAGAGAGAGTTTGCTCTGACGTTTCCCTCAAAGAGATAATCTCGAAAAATATTCATTCGTCTTTATCCCACCACTCTGGGCCGGATCTCCGCCGACCTCTCTTTCGCCTCCCTCGCCGTCTGCGACCAGATCCGCAGTATCTAGGTATCCGTGTCGTCGTGCACGTCGATCGGACTTTGCACGCATTACAGATCCATTGATCCTTTGTCCCCTCACCACTGTCCTCCCACACCCGACATCCGCAGCTGCCACCGTCGTCGTCGTCGTTGTCGTCGTCGTCGTCGCCGTCGTCTTCGTCGTCGTCTTCGTCGTCTACGTCGTCGCCGTCGTCGCCGCCACGCTGATGCCAGCCTCTCTGTTTTGCGCGGATTGTCTTATCTCGGTGTGCACGGCATTTGACGAATCATGCTGGGATTATTGTGGCTCTCCGCTTCTTCGGAATCGCTCCTTCCAAATCGGAAAATCGATGTTAAGTAAAGCTAAACCGATTTTCACGGGATGTTTATTATCAGGGTGCTTCACGAGTCTCGAGAATTATTTCCTCAAGTATCACGAGGACCGAATGTCAGACTGACAATCAGAAAGTTTAGTTCGATTTGGAGGAATGATGGTAATTAATGAATATTGATATAATTGAAACTTAATGATAATACAAACTAATGTTTTTTGCAACGATTATTAAATGTCATTGACAAGCAAATTTCACAATTGATAGTCTAAATGTTGATAAGGTAAATGCTACTGCTCACAATTACTTGATCAATCGTGCTAATCTCTATATGCTAATATTAGTGCGAAAATTATGATTCCTAGAAAATTTCTTTGCGCTCCTCCACATCGAAAAGAAAAGGTGACAACTTATCATTTTTCCTGTAGTCGATCAATAAAACTCGAAAAGTTTTCGTTTTAAATTGTGCCGCGTTTACGATATATGTTACCTCTCTATTCTTAACGCGAACAATTCTCTCGAGCAATCTTGCAGCGAATAATCATCCCACTGCGACCTGCTCCCTTCGCATTGATTGATAGCTTCCAGAGCGAGCTTCTCCCACGTGCCAATTCGTCGATCCTCGCGATGACTAGCTGAACGACCGACCGATTGCGCTTTTCCCTAACAACGTTTAGAATGTTACTTTCCTAGGACCGCTGCTATTCTCTTCGGCTCTTATATTCGCGCGATACAAAAATTTGGTGAATTCCACTTTTCGCTTTACTTCATGCAAACCTTTTTCTAAGCGGAATCCTCAATCATCAAGGTGCCACCTTTTTAGATTAAACTCCCTTGACGTACCGATTCACCCTCACTTTTTTCTTCCTCTTCCCGCACGTGCCGGTTTAGTCTAGACATACGAAGTGATAAACACCGAAGTCTCCCTTGGCGGAGCAAGAGAGACGAAGTGATGCTCGCGGCTCCGCGGTTCGAACACGACTAACCGAGGGCGAGAGTCACTATTGGGAGCAGAGCGCCTCAAGTCTATTCTCTCTCTCTTTTTCTCTTTCTGTTACACTCTCTCGCGTTCTCTATCTTACTCCGTCTCTCTCACGCCTGTTCTATCACATTCCCGCGTTGATCTCTCTGTCTGTTTCTCGCGCGAAAAATTATTCTCTCTCCCTACCTCCCTCCCACCCTCATTCCTACCCTCCTTCCTTTCTCCTTCTCTTCTGCTTCTATCTCTCTCTTCCTTCCTCTCTCCCTCTTTGTCACTTTCTCTCTCTCTCTCTCTCTCTCCCTCTCCCTCTCTCTTTTTCTCTCCCCGTTTTGCTCTGCTCCACTCTCATGAAGAAGCCTATCTCTCTCTTTCTCTCTTTCCCTCTCGTTCTCACCGCTGACGCACTCGCGGTTGTGTCGTACCGTCGATCTCTGTCATTCCTACTCTCGTTCCATCTCTTTCCATCTACCATCTCATCTCTCGTCGTTGAACAGGTTCACTCTTCAGCTTCTGTTCAGCTCGCGGAGCAGGCGCGAAACGAACGAAACCGAAACTCAAACTCGACGACCGCCTCCACTAGCTCTCTTCTTCTTTTTTTTTCTTATTTTTCTTCGTGATGCTGTTCATCTTCTTCGGCACGACGCTATTCTTTTTCCTCTTCAGCGATGTCAAGGTGGTTCCTTTTTGGTGTCTCCTCCATTTCTCGCTTCCATCTTTACCTTAGTCTAGAGATTTTCTACCTCGGTTAGTTATATTTTTTTAGGTTGATTTCTATTATCTATATCGTCACCTTGTGCAATCTATAAAAAAAATAAGATATATGTTTGTATATTTTGTTCTTTGATTTCCTCGCATTTTGTTCATGCATATTTCTCTGTGTGCATATTTTTCTCTTTCTTTAAACATAGATTTTTTCATCATTTTTCCCTTCTTTATTCTTATCACATGTTATTCACATCTCTCCTCCTTAATAATGTACCTTCTTCTTAGACTTTATTTCTCTTATTCTTGTGTATTTTTATCTTTGTTCAATAGATATCAATAGATATTTTTTATCATTTTTTTGCTTATTTTTCTTTGTCACATTTAATAAGATTTTTCTAATATCTCTAATATCTCCATTCCTCTCCTATATTCTTCTGTCTTTTTTCTTATTACTTAATCGTTTCTTTTCCTTTCTTCGTTTTACTCATTTTTTTATTTTTAAAGTATTTTTTTCAACATTTTCATCAATCTTCACTTAAATTTATTTACGCTTTCTTCACTTTCAAATACGCTTTCATTCTCCATGTCTAATCCTGTTTCTCTTTTTCCGTGTATCTTCGTTCTTTTGGTCGAATACCTTTCCTCCGACAATTCTCCTCCTCAATCGTCGTTGTTTTTCTCAACTCTCTCTTTCTCAGTTTCGTATAAACAGTATACTTCCCTCAAAATCCTGTCAAAACTTTCCATCCTCGTCTTTACAGCTACGAGCGAAGACATTGCCCAAAACTGGTTGGAAGACGCTCCGGCGCTCGTTTCGGCTCCATAATCGACTGACCAGACTGCCGGACCACATAGTCACCCGTCCTACTTCCCTCTCCTTATTCCTTCATGATTATTCTCCTTAGACATTTTTGCCCTTCTTACGACTTTATGAAAATAAAATTCCATGAAAACCGAAACTAATGGCTAATAAATATTGTACGATCAAGTCATTGTCAAAATATAATCCTTTATAAATCTTCAATTGATAGAAATCGATTTATAAATGGGACAATTGAAAACTCTGGTTCCCTTCTGCTTTCTTTTCCTCTATAACATTTTTCTTTCTTTCTCAATAGAAGAATTAATGCTATCCTTCTCCATTAATTCTTTAATCGTTTATAAGGTAATATTAAAAAATATTTATTACTTGTTCTGTATTATATATATAACGTATTTAATTAATAAAAAGCTAAATGATATATTCTTAAACAAACATAAATCAAATTGTTAAAATCAATTTAATATAATAATATCTTTTATTCAGTATTAATTTTCTTAACAGGGATATTTAAAAATTGTATACACTTTCACTATCACGTTTTCTTTAAATTTTGAATTTTAAAATTTCCAATTCTTTGTCTATTTCTTTCAAATCTTTGTCTTTGCTATGATTAACGCTGGATTTTTATCAAATTATTTAAAAAAATGTAAACATTAACCGTTAAAAATTGAATCGATCTAACCAGATAAGATAATAATACGAGTGTCATGGGATGCCAAAAGTACCAGCTCCGATTTGGCGATTAGGGACTAACGAGGTTCAATCCTTCGTATCCTGTCTGGACTTTAGTGTGTGGTTCGCCATAGGTTAGCCGGTTGACAAAAATTTACGCGTAGTCATAGAATTAGGAAATCAGATGCTAAAAATATTGTCTTATATTTTAATAACACATTAAGAGACTATAAAACCTCGCTTATAATAATAATTGTTTTTAGATAGAATAAATTTATATTAAAAGCAAGAATTATTATTATTTATTATCAAATTAATTATCACACACATAAAATTTTTTTATAGTTTCAAGCCAAAAACCTCATTTATATTTTCCTTATTATTATTTAAATAATTTGGATACTATTCCTCCTTTATCGTTTTATTCAAAGCTCTCAAGATTGAATATTTTTAAATTCATTTATTAGCAATATTTTTATTTTTATAAAAATCAATTATAATTTAAGATATTTATATAACTTATTTTAAGGTATTTATATGAAAATAAGAAAAATTTTTTAAAAACAGTATATCCATTCTCACAATTGACTCAATTCTCTCATTTTTAAAGAATCGAATGATTTACTACTTAAAAACTTTTCATTAAATATAATTAATCGGATTATTTAAAGAATTAACATTATTCATAAATGTAGGAAGTGTAGACTGCATATTTCTTCTTTCGTGAAAAATTGTTTTCGATAAAGCAACGTAAAATATAATTTTATTTTCATTTTTAATCAATCGCGTCGTAATAATCATTGATATTGTCCTTTGCGGTATTTCTTTTGGTTCACCGCAAAAGGTGTGTTCTCGCTATTTAAAGATATGACAAAATTTCACAGTCGAGAAATTTGATTAGAAAACTCCAATATGATATAGATATAAAAAGAATTATTTAAAAATTTAATAACTTCCAAACAAACATTTTTGTTCTTTTAGAGCTTATATAAAATAACTAAAATTTTAATTGTACTGATAAATTTGTAATATATCTCACGGTAAATAATATTTTTGAAAATATTAGAAATAGAGCTATGTCTATATGTATTAAGTTCATTTTTATCTAATTATAATAAATACTTTATAATTAGTTTAAATATTAAACTATATGCTTTCATTATATATATATATAATGAAATAAAAATATAATAATACAATTTGTTATGAATTATAAATTTATGTTAACAAGTTTTGCAAGTAATTATAAAAGCTGCACGAAGAACGAGCAGTAATTAACTTCACGAACAAAGGTAGATGGTTCTACATCTTCAGTCGGCCCTTTATATCCGGCGGCCCCTAAAAAACTAGAGATTTAAAAAAAAGTCACCGACGATTGGACATTTAAGAGGGATGGAAGTCAGGTCTGAACTTCGCAGCAACTTTGAGAGAATGGACACGCCCAAATTCAAGGATGCATCGAATTATAAAGGCTTAGCTCGTTTCATATCATTGTCAATGAAATCAAAAAATTCTGCAAACTTTATCGTAAACAATTGATTATACGCGATTGTACAATCAAAATATAATCAATAATTATTTTCAAATATAATTTTTGAATAAAATTATATTAGAAATTTTTGAAATAAAAAAAAACGTATATTCAGAAATACAAGAGCGTCTCCATCGTGTATTTCTCAATTCTCAACCGTACTTTCCTCACATTTTTTCTCTGACACAAATTTAACTTTTTCCATCACCAAATATCTTTATCAAGACGTTAAGATAAACTTTCATAGAAAGCCAGCTCGTAAATTCCTCAGGTATCATCAGGAAACGAAGACGGCCATCTGGGCATCTGTCTTCGATCTCAACGTCGATGCTCGACGTAGCGGGAAGAAATTCGCGCACATAATCCGCGCGTATCGAACCGTTTCGCGCGACGATTGGCATTCAGCGCGCATCGTCGCGCGTCGAGATAGGTACATACAGGAACACACGATGCATGTAATGCCGGCTACATCAATACGCCGACGTAACACACAACCTACGTATCATCGTCACGTACGACCGTCGATTGAATACGCGGAGGTACTCGCGCCCGGAGTATCGGGCAAGCCACAGCGGGCGTCGCGACGCGATTACGACGAGCCGGCCCGCCACGATCGCCGTTATATACCGTTATGCGAACATTGCAGACAGGATTTTCTATTTACCGAACAACGGCACATGACAGATTAGAACAGACCAAGTTTCGGGTGCGGCTCGCGCCTAGATCGGCCACGCTATCGAATTCGACGACGCTGTTTGCCGAGAGTCGCTGTGAATTTTGTATGTATGTCGCGAAAAGGAATACTTGTCGCTTCCGATGGCGACAACGTAGCAATAACATTACGATGATTTCATGACGATACGAACCACAATTATAAGAAGATTCATTTTTATCTACGTTATTAATAAAAGTATAAAGTGCGAATCAGCAAGATTCACTTGAGAGAATTTTACTTATGGTAGAGGAAAGAATCTCTTATTAGATTCCGACGCGAATGTAAATTAACTTTCGTTGGACATCGCGATCCTAGAAAATCGCGTAAAAAATGCGAAATGCTAATAAGGATGACTAAGTTCTCTCATAAATGAAAGGATAACGAAGTTTTCTACATCGACGGCGTGATCCTTGCGACAGAGGCTCGATAACAGAGATTGATCGTTGTAAGTGATGTCATGTTCGAGCAATAGAAATACTACTTGTCGACACGCAACTGATCGATGTTACTTATCCATAATCATTTAACACCAAGAAATCCTTGACACCGAAAAGAATTTTCAATGAAACCCTTGGCGAGGTAATCAAGGATCAATGATGATGATTTTATAATACATTAATAACGCAGATATCTTTACTTTATAAAGTTTTATAGTATAATATTTGTAATCAATATTTCCATGAAAATAATACTGATTCTATTATAAAAGTTTCTATTTTTCTAGTAAAATTAATTTCTTTATTACATTCAATCTAAATGTTAATCGAATGATATCTAAATAATACATAACTAAAAAAGATTAACCGTCTCGAAATATTTACAATTATAAGCACTACTTTGTTCTAATGAGATGGATGACTACAATTGTAATTAAACGCAGAGCGAAAGCTTCCGGGGGTACTCTCATACGAAAACACACACCCGATGAGTACGCAGAGTCCTCGCTAAAGATAGCACGATGACAACGTCTGAATTAGTGCGGCGGCTTCTCTCTATCAATTAGATGAGGTATAATATATACCAGGAAACGCTGAACAATTATTGTTGTCTGGCCCACATACTGCACCGGGCTAACTGCTGCGTCGCTTTCCTCATCCCGTCTTCCATTTACTTTCATTACATTCACTGACGGGACAATTTCTTTTTTTCTTCCTTTCTTTCTCCGTCTGTCGCGCATCGTCCCAACAAACGCACGCTACAATCACGCGGTGTAAAATTAGAGAAATTTACGCGATCGAAAAATGCAAATCGCGCTAACAAGAGGTCAATCGATTAGCAGCGTTTGGCAAAAATCCGACTGCACGCACTAATTGATTCGTTTCAATAACACCGATACAGCGAAAACAATTATTTTTGTTTCATTTTAAAAATTGTTCTATACAAATAAATTAATTTCACACAATTAGATGTCTACAAAAATAGACACGTTTAAAAAAGCATCGGATAATATTTAAAGAAATAAATTCATTGTACGCGATTAGAAAGTTTAAATTTAAAAATATAATTGTATATATACATTTCGATATTAATGCATGTCATATAAATACTTTAAACTGGTATGCGCATCTAAGCTAGTTAAGAGTGGCTTTACGATTAATTAATTTGTTTATCGCTAGAACGACATGGTAGATCTAGTTAAATAGCATCGTACATTGACGTTTGTTGGCAGCGTTGATCAAATGGGTGCGCAACAAGAGTATTGCATTATAGATATTACCATAATGAAGTAGTTTGTGGACCATTTTATGTTTGTGAACCGATCCTCTACTTGATATATAACTTTTACTTGACACAAATCGAATACACTGAGCAATAATAAATATTGCAAAAATATATATTTTGTAATATTATAAGAATTCTATAAAACTTTCTAATATAATCTATAAAATTATGTAATACTTCTATCAAAATACGTCTGATTTAATTATCTTTTTTCCAATTATCCGTCTAATTATTTAAAATTCTATTTATAAATATATATTATAAAATGCTGCACAAATATATATGATATTTGTAAAGAGATAAGATAGTCTGGTAAACAACGTCTTCTACTTTGTGTGATTATTATTATTCCTTGTGCTGCAACTCTAAATGAACAGCCGGCCGCGATAATATAGCTCAGATTCTTATCTACGATAGCCACAGCAGCAGAACGCAATGCGCATTCAATTCGGCGCGCTTACGTCATCGAATAGAAGAAAGGAATTCAAACGAATTCAAACATTTGTCGTTCCCGGCACGTAATTCTTCTTTATAAATACGATTTATGCAACACTCGAATGCGGAATCAAGCAAAAAAGACTTTCGGATTCAAGATTACGCAATCGTTTTCGTATAATCCCTTATCGCCAATACTTTGTATGAAACAGTATTTTAAAAGTTTCAAAAGTCAAATAAAATATTTTCGAAAGGAGAGATTTATATTCCTAAATAGAAATATTTAAACTCAAGATATTTCCATATCAGTTAATTAAAAATAATGATTATCAATATGCAAATTATAATATGTATGGAATAAGAAAGGCTTTTCATATAAAAAAATTAGTAATTATCTAATATTTATAAATTTAAATTCAAAGAATTAATATATTGCTCACATATTAAATAACATTTTCTAGTAAATGATAATTTAATTTTTGCATTCTATCGAAACTTGTACAATAAATAATTTTAATCAACCTACACCTCTTGCCCTTTGTCACGACAAACTTTGCATTCCAAATACCTTTTAATTTATTACGAGATATTTCCTCATTACTAAATATTGAAAAGTTTGAACCGCGACAAACACTGTCGCCGTCATTCGCATTATTTGCGCAGTCGAGAATCGGAGTGCAAGTGCGTTGAACCAAACAGTCAGTGACGATGAATCGTCATTAGGCTAGATCGACTGGACTTCATTGAGAAATGAGACGCTGTAGCCCAGATATCGATGCAAATACATTTTACGCCTCTATTGGAACATCGAGCCGCCGCCATTACTTCGATATCAATTCGACGGACATGGAAAGTCACATAGCATATCGGCAAAATCGAATTTTTAAAATCGAACAAAATAATTATGTAAATTATGTAATTTTAAGAAAAATAATAATACAACAATAATATAAATTTAGATATGTATAAATCTCCTTTTTTAGTCTAACATCTCACAAAATAAATGTAAAAATGCAACAAATTAAATTAAATTAAATTTACAGAAGACAAATTAAACATGAATATGCAGCAAAAAATTAAGGAGTATAAACATAAATCTCTCAAGTCGATAAAATTTTTAGCTTATACGAGAGATATGCGCTTATCTATTTTATAAGTACATCCTCCGTACTACTCGAGAAGCAAAATGGTCCAAACCTACGCTCACAAGAAAGATTAAGAATTTGGCAAATAAACTGAGAGAACTTTAAGCGTCGACAGTCCGTGAAAAAAAAATGTGAACGAGCGTGTTAGTCTCCATTGGAAAATTAGATTCAATCTAACGCGAGGCGGCAGTCTCTCACGCTTGCACGCGGCCAGACAGAAATTACGAAACCGACGACGACCGCGGATAATGTCGTAATGTTACAATGAGCGCGCACGCACATTCCACACGGCCACCAAGGAAGAACATTGACCACCGTATACATGCGGAAATGATTAAGCCATTTTAACGTTTAATGAAGTACATATGGATTAACCTCTGATTAAATTATTCATCAAGGAGAGCAACGATATTGATTGCCTGTCTAAACAACCGTTGCTAGCAAACGCCGAGCCACTTTTCCATAAGAGATTATACTTGTATGAACCAACAATAATAATTATTTTTCTTACTTTAATTTTATTATCGTTGCGATAGAAACGAAGAATCAAAACAGCATGCAATTATACCTAGAGGTTTAAACACATCTATCATATAGATTTTTCTTATTTGAAAAGCTGAAATAAGTTATACTTTTATAGAAAATAAATAACACAATTTGCAATTTAAGAGAATAATTGTGTATGTGATATAATTTGTGCTTTAAAAATTTTAATATTTAGCAACGAATTAAACTGCAGCGAATTATAGATTTTTAACTATAAAGAAAAAAAATTATTTATTTATATAAAATATAATCATATTTCTCTATTTTTAGCAATGAAACAAAAATATATTACACTAATGTAGGAATGAAAAAATATCAAGATATATATATGTTCTTGCATAATGTTTTACATAATGTGATCGCATGCTATCACACATTACTACGATGAAATCTTTCGCGAGGTAATTTAATGATGCACTTCAAGGATCTCCCCAAATTGCCCTTCATTGTTACAATCTTTAAATCTCTCTAATGCAGTACCGTTGACCCTGACTCGATATATATTTCGTCTGTCCCTTCCAAGAAGGCAATTATGTTTCAATTAGTAAATTAGCGGTGGTCTGCACTCTGTATTGTCAAAACTCAAATTGGAATCTCTACCTTCCACTCGTCTCGTTTCGCAACTATATAATGTCAGTTGTCTGCCTATCTATACATAACCATCGTTATATACAGTAGCAGTAACAATTTGATCCTGCATACAAGCACGCAAGTCTTATTATTTTTATATATAATAATTTATTTTTTTAGTTATAAAACGTACTGTCTCATTTACTTAATTTTAAAATAAATAAAAAAAAGATAAGACTTACAAATTATATATATATATATATATATATATATATATAATTTAAAATTAATTATATATATATATATATATATATATATATATATAATTAATTTTAAAAGAAATGGAAAAGAAATAAATATTATATAATGTATTGAATTTTAAAATGATATAATAAACGACTAAATGATTTCTGTATAACATGATTAATGTAAAAAAAATATTGATGCAAATGTTTCAATTTTGCATTTCACGTATTACAAAACTGATTTATATCAAAATCTGTCAATAATAATATACATCTTTTAAAATACATCTTTTTACATTATATACGTATATTACAGTTTTATTATTTATTAATTAGTGTTATTAGTAGACAAAAATATTTATATTCACGCATGTTAAATAGTTCAAATATAGACGTTCTTATTCTTATTATTAGAAAAATTAATTGTTGCTTAAAAAATCCATTTGTGCAATTGTTTTTTCTTTACTTTGATTTTCTTTATCATTCTTTATCCATTATTTATCAATTCTTATTAGCAATTGTTATATCAAATAAATTTTATTTGCAAATAATTTTATTTTTCTAATAGTGTTTTTACGAAAGTTTCAATTTTTATATTCCTTGTTATTTTATGCTCGCGTATTCATGAAATACACGCGTGTCTTTTTCATTGCTATCTCTCGAAAAATCGAAATTCAATTTTATGCCGATATCTCTTACATAGGTAACGCGTCTGCGACGATGTAAAAGTATGACGCGATCGTTTCTATTGTCGAATATACATAAGAGCGTCGGCTCTCTTTTCGCCTTGTTTTTGAGTTTCTCGTTCGTGGACTGGCTGAATTATTGATGAGTATGCGATCGACTAAGCGGATAGAACAGCATAAATTTAGATATTATTCGTCTCGCGGTGTATTGCGATAGTGATCTCAATGTGATCGATGATCGTCTTGACTGGCAGTATTCATCGAGGTTACCGATCTGTTGGCAAAATAAAAAATGCGATGTCCTAAAATTGGAATTGCACAGAAATTGACGATACATGTATTCAATCGTGTCTATCGTGGAAATGTATAAATGCATATATGTCACGAAGATGCGAAGTGTTAAAATCTCACGACAAGCGAATGAATTAAAAAGCAACTGACATAATGAGATGGTACATTTAAAATAATTTATATATCATATAAGTAGCAAGCTCATGTCATTTTAATGTCAAATAATGTCATTTGAATAGCAAATGACATGTATATTTGAGATCTAATCGCTAATATACATATTTATATACATATTTCTATAATATAATCTATCTTCAGACTATTTGTAATTGACTTACATATTTACGCACAATTATTTTAAGCATAATGAATATCATAGTAATAATAATATTTGCAAGATTGCCGAAAGCATCTATAGAAGAAAAAGACTAGTGGCCTACTATTTCATTATCGACTCGCGATTTTATGTAATCTCCTTTTTGCATCCCCGTTCGCTATAGGTCTATTATAAGTTCACCACTGTCGCCTTGTTTTCTCGAAACCAGTGGAACGTATGCGGAAAAGGAAAGACGAAACACCGACTTATCGGGGGCGGTTTGGCAGTTTCATCCCCTCTCGTGAAGGACATGAGCTCTTGTGAAATATTTTGCGAGCCAAGAAGAGACTAACGGAAGAGGGAATGAAGGGGATTCCGGACTTTAGAGAAAAAGAGAGAAAAAAACAAAAGAAAGAGAAAGGGAAGGAAAGAAAGATGAAGCCACGAGGGCGCATGTGTGTGCTACCACGAGCCAGGCAGACAACGGCCGACCTTGTCTCGTGACGTCACCGCCCGTCTAGACGGAATCCACCTCTTTGTACGTTCCCTGCCTGCCCCATTCGTGGATTAAATTCGAAAACGAGAAAGATAAAAAGAAAACAACTCGGTGAACAAGCTATTGGCAACTCGATTTATTCCGTCCACTGGATTCCCTGTATTAATTTCGGTTTTCTAGCTAGCTTGCAGCAACTAGCACAAAGTACGCAAAAAGTATCTTCTCTATTAGCGTTCCAATGATTCAGTTTAACACTGAGTGAAACCAATGATCTAATATCATGTCCCACAAAAAACATCAAGCGCGAATCTAACTTAATGAGAACAGATGCTCGAGGTTCGGCTTTATAAAAAGAAATTAATTTTCTAGTCGTTTATTTAACTTCATAAGATAGTCTCGTAGCGTATCGTTAATATAAAGGATAATAGACGAGCTTAAAATAGAGCAAAACAATTTAAAATTTATGTTCTCATAAAGTAATATTATTATTTATTATTCATTTTATATTCAAAAGAATTCGCAAATATGCCTGCAAATTAAATATGATGCAATTCAACAATAATCCAAAACATTCATCAGGCCTTATTAAAAACTATTCATCAGTTATCCATAAAATATTTTTCATATTAACGATCACAATTTAAAATATATATGAAATCAACTAAAAAGAGATCAAAAATTAAAGATAGACATCGAGAAATTTTACAATAAAACCGATTTAAAATCTCTTCATATTAAATGGCAAATCTCTTCAATTAAATGGCAAAAAAATGAATGAAATAAACAATAAATAATAAGCTAAAAATATATAGAGAACAGCGATTATCTTATCTATTATGATTATTATCAATTAAATATGAAATAAATATTTTTTGGAATAACTGCAAAAATGTTAAATATTGCTTGTTTGTCATATAAATAAAAAATATTTATTGTAAATAATATTTTTGTGTAGCATTATATCTTTTTATCAAGTATTTATATTAAATTTATTTCAAAAATTTTGTCCAGTACTGCCTACTGCACGGAAGGGTGTGCTATCGTCGAGGCTAAAGTGCCGATCGATGTACATACTCCTCGACCACACCCGTCGATGTTCCCTCTTTTAGGTACTGTGCCGAACTTCGAGGAATCGATATTCATGTCGGATGTTCTAAGCTCTATATGGATATCTGATAAAGCATCCTTTACAATATAATCTAATATGTATTTTATAAATATAAATAAATATAATAGTAAATAATAAATAAATAGTTTTAAAGAAATTTAACGTAATATGAAAATTAAAAAAAATAATTAAATTTGTTCGTTATATTCTTAAAAAAATAATTGATTTATTATTTTCCCCTCATACACATTGTTAATGTATATTTCTCAATCTTTTATAAATTTTTTCATATGTATATTATTATTTGCTAGCAACTTTATATATTTTAATATGACTAGCTTACCCTATGTACTTTTAATTCTTATAAACTTTAATAGTTTGCTATAGTTGAAAGCATTCCTGCCTCTGCAGCACGCAAGTTAAAATTTCATTATCTGTTTTTTTTTTCTTTTTTCTCTTCATTATAGCGCATGATAATAAAAACATTTAATTTCCGATTTTTTGAAATTTCTTTCTATTAAATAGATATTAATACACACGAGTTCATATAAAGTTGTTCCTGAATTCTCATAGTTACTTTTAATTCTTCTTAGTGAATTCTTTGCAGAACTTTTAATTAATCATTTAATTTTTCTCGTATCTTGTATCACAATTTGATTTCATCGCATCATAGAAGATTCTTTTTATCTTTCAATATTTGAGTAATGTTCTATCGTTCATTTAAAATTTGATATGTATATGTGAACACATTTTTCTAACTATTTGGGAGAGTTAACTCCATGATTTTCTTTTGCAAATTGTTTGATTGATGCATGACTTTTTATATACATTCTATTGTTTACATTTACATTCTTTTTTTGTCTTTTTTTCGTTATATATTGTGTATCTATATTTATCATAATTTTTCGTTTATATATATATATAATTTATTTATAAAGAGTAGTTTATTATATTTATTTCACTTATATAATTATTTTCTCCATTCATTTTTTTCATAATTATTTTTCAGACAAATGCAATTATTATACTGCATAATACTCTAAAAAGTTTTAATTTCAAAGCAAAATAACTTCTTTCTCTCCCATATCTTTTCTTTCTCTCCATTATGGGAACGTGTCTAGCTCGAATCTCCGGTGCATCAACCGCATCAGATTGGAGCGACGTGCAATCGATTCAACAGAGCAGAATCACGAGTCTCGGCTCCAGGGCCAAGGGCAAATCTCTTAAGAGACTGATTCACCTGCTTTGGTCAGACCATGGGCCGAACATTGGCGTTGTTGTTGTAGGTCAAAGCCGGAGACATATCGAGCACAGTGGGAAAGAGTTAGAAGTCGAAAGTCAATTATGTCGATTGATTGATATAAACGATTTAACAATTTGGCCTTGACAAAGTCACCACCGGACGAGTGAACAATCAAGAGGTGTCGGCAAGCAAATCATTGATTTATTTTTTCTAGAGAAAGATTATTATTATGTCATTTGTAGATGAATTCGTTCTTATTTTTAATATTTAAAATATCGAGGTAATTAAATTTCTTAGATTAATGACGAGAAATTTGTCAACTTTTGTCAGAATAATTCAAAATTAAATTATATGTTTAAAAACGCGTGAATATAAAATATGCGTAATTTATATGAACGTTGACGCGTTTAAATAAAAAATTCGCATTAAAAAAATCGCAGTGATCGAAGCTCGCAGCGGATATTCCGGCCAAAATGTCAATCGACGTGAACATGGCGCCGTTATTGTTTTTTCACGTTTAGTTGCGGTTGGTGTATTTTGTCAGAATTCCAATTTTTTGTCATACAAAATATGTCCAACAGGAAAAAGACGGAGAAAAAGATGTGTGATAAATAGGCACTTGTCCACAGTCAAGATTTATCTTATCCAACGAGATCGTTCTTCGACAATATGAAGAATTTTTAGCATTTCTATAAACAACGTCTACGTTTCGAGTTTCTTTCATATGTTTTCCTCATTTGCGTCGATTATGTTACACAAAAATATCACGTCAATTTCATAAAGATATAATGTTTTGCAATAAATATGACCATTATATGAATAAGATCAATTATCAATTAATTTGTTTTGTACAAACATTATTATTAATAAATAACAATGTAATGAAAGTACTTGAGCAAATTGGTCTTCATTAACTAATACATTGATATGGTACTATAACATTTCAGATTAAAATATAATATTTTTGTATAGCATTTTAAATATGTATTTATTTGCAACATACAATTCATCTTTTTGTCTTTTATTTTGCACAAATATCGACGCTGAAAACATCTACATAAATACAATAATTATTATTATACGTGCATTACTCTGCATTATTTATTATATTTATGTGTGTAATATACAAAATCATAGCTAAACTTTGTAATAAAATGATAAATATACTAAATCATAAAACTGAATATCAACAAAATGAACTAAGCTCTAGCAATCAAGATATACTACAATGTTTTTTATTCTGCTCTGTCATTATCTATCCTTCTTCGTTTCAACAACAAGACTTGAAATCCTTATGAAGAAATTTTATTTACTTTTTAATCTTGTAATTTTTTACATTATAAGACAAATATATATATATATATATATATATATATATATATAATTTAAATATTTTATTGTTTTACATTTGCTGATAATTAAATTAATTAATACAATTTACTTCAAAAAATTAATATATATACTCAATATTTTATATATCATAAATTTCAATTCTGTATACTCTATGCAAGATAGAACCAGGCTTACATTATTAATTGTTTAAAAAATTATCTATTTAATTATAATTTCCAAAAATTCTGAATAATGCATCCAGAAGCAAATACTTCTTCATTCACTCATGCAAACAGCTCACGATGGCAGGAAAGCGCAAAGGCGTTCAGGACGGAAATACAATCCCTGGAAGCTCCATCTCATGTTCGCACTATGAGCCTGGAATACGCGAAGTAACCAACAATCAACTAGTAACCCAGACTTTAGTATTCCTGCGATGTCGTCTCGTACGAGACTTCCTCATTCCAGAGTTGAGCTATTATAAAGCTCTCCCGTCTCTACGTTCCTTCGCCTCTTTCTCCTCGCCATCGCCGTCGCTGTCGCTGGCATCGTCTACAAACCTAATCGTATTACTTCCCCAACGATTATATACACTGCTCGTTTATTAGGTATATTCTCTCTATCATATTTAATTTCTAAATTTCACGTTACCCTTTTTTTTATCCCTCATATACACATATGTACTCAATTACTCATTCTTTTTACCTTATTCCCTTCTACTACTTCTCTAGCTTTCTTTCATCCATATATCTCCGCCATTTTCTATCTCATAATATTGCAGAATCACAAAGATCGCTGTAAAAACTCATAAACGGACAAAAGAACTCGTTACCCGTACATCCCAACAATCGCAATGTATTTGAATATTAAGCTTTAAAAATCGTATACCATCAACTGAATGCCAAAGTATATCCAGAAAAAAACCATTGAGAGACAATGGTAGTAGTAGGAGTGCCATCAGGAGTTCCGTGAAAATGCGTGATAACGCGCTGAGCACAGCTAATCGATTCTGTCCAGAACGCTTTTGCGTCGACAGGCATCGTGAAAGAGTTTAAAAGGGAAAAGTTCACCAGTATACAGAGCCTTTCCAAAGAAATGCATTTAAAGGAATATTATATTTTTGCGAATTTATAATGAAAAAAGATAAAAATAAAAAGATTTTCCTCCCAAGAAACGAAAATTTCATCAATATCGTTATCACATTTATTGTTTAATTTATTCACAATTATTTCAAAAATGATATTTTGTTACACAAATCTTTATTAACATTAATTTTCTTATTATGAATATTTCAGACACTTAGATATTATTTTTCTTAGTCAAAAATTATTAATATAAAAATATCCCATTACATTTTCTTTAATAAAGGAGTAAGATTTACATAATTTCATTAGTGAATAGAAATAAAAATTACTTTAGAAAGTTCTCCGAAAGTGATTTTTCTATGCTTCCTTTTTCTTATCACATGCTTTCAAGAAAACTAAATTTGACGGGATATCGATCATCAAAGTTATTAAAAAAAATCGGAAAATACGTTAAAAGAAATTGGATGTCCTCCATATAGAATCGAAATTAAAGGCAAACATTTTACATTTTAAATTGTGCATTTAAGTAATTCACGAACTGAGAAAACATTAAAAAAAGATATTTGAAAAAGTCTTTTTAAAAATAATAAAATCTCTAAAACATTCCAAGTCTCATTAAAATTATTTCTACGAATTTTATAACAATATATAAGATTCGCGGAACAACATATAAAAATGTTTTCTTATTAAAAAAAAAAACATTAAACTCTTAATCTACTTAATGTACCATTTCGATCAATCTTGAATAAATATTTTGACAGAATCAGAATTTGAATAGTTACGCATTAATGAATTCACGTTAATTATCATGATGATTTATTTTATAGAGCGAAAGCCTGATTGTATGTTAACGAATTACTTAATAAATAGCATCAACAATCATTGGTGAAAGCGAAATATTTATTCAATCGTGAAAAAAATAACTTTTCGACGAATCGCATTAATTTACTTATGTATTTTGTTACCTATTGTTATTACGTTATGAACAAAAATGAGCTAACTGTGGTTAAAACAAGTATATCAAGTCAATTTCATTATTTTTTTTCTTTTCTTTTTTACTAGAGAAAGATAATTTTTCCCTTTATTAATTAAAAAAAAAATGTAAAGTAATTTAAAAAAAATTTTTCTCTTTATTAATTTAAAAAAAATGTCCAAATAGATTTAAATTATCATCCGAATAATATCCTTTAAACTTTTCTAACGAGTTTTCGATAATTTATCTGATTTTATTGTTTAGTAAATAGGACAATATTTAACATTCTATTATTCCATTAGCTCATTAGAAGATATTCTATTCCTATTACCTTTACTAATTAGCTCTTTAGAAAATCCTTAGTTTTCGTGAAACTCGAAAAATCTATTATGAGTAATCTACAACAATACTGGGATTACAAGGTATTAAGGAGTAGATTTCCGCCACATGGCGCAAAAACAATACCACTTAATCTGCTTAATGCAACAATTTAAGTCATTATTCATGTAACCACGTATTTATCATCGTAAGTACCGGTAAGAGCCATGGCTCTACATAAATGTGTATATGGAAAATCTCTTTTTTCAATTAATTTGTACATGATAATATATATATATATATATATATATATATAAAATATATATATATAATATATATTTAATATATAGTTAATTAATCATAATTTATTTCACTTTCCCAATTGTCTGATATACGATCAATTCTCCTCGTTAATTGCTCTTTAGAATATTGAATTTGTAAAAAAGTTTAATTTTATATTTTAGATATATATTCGCATAATCTCACAAATAAAATAATAAATTAAGCATTAAGAAATATATCACAAATATATATATATTAAACAATGCAAGAATAGTTTAAATATAACATATATATTTAATATAACATCAATTTTTTTATATCAAAACTATTTAACTTTAGCGTAAACATTTATCAAAAAAGAGAATAATTATATATAATAAACTAGAGTATTATTAATATAAAAACTTGATTAAGAAAAAATTCTTAATATATAATTCTTAATATATAATTCATGCATTTTTACAAAATGATACGCCAACTTCTTATACACCTAATCACTTAATAATTGTTAAATCATTATTTATAATATTTAATTGCATCATTAGTTATTAATTATTTTATTGCGTGAGATATATGCATGTCACAAATTTTAAAACATATTTTACGAAATTTAATTACACATTCGATAAAAGTTTTGTGTTAAAAATTGGCTAGATTCCATTTTTTATGAAGAGATGATTATTCTCGTAGAGTTCCTTAAAAAAAATTAATTTCTTTCTCTTTCTCATACCAACGCCTACGAAATTTCACGTTATGTCGGTCATGCATAACGACTTCCTTTTAGCATCACGAAACAGATTTCTCCGATCGAAACGTAACTTTAACGTTGGAACGCCGCGCCAAGTTCAGCTTCCGTTTCAATTTGACGCAACGTGACGAGGAAAAGGAAGCTCGATATGGAAATTATTACGATACGGAATGCTACTGTCAAAGAAAACACTTGAGAAACTTTTTTCCATTTGCACTCGGTGAAATAGCTAATTCAGACAAATCTGTAATTTTTTTATGATACTTTTATGATTACTTGTTTCATCACATATAAAAAATGTTTTTAAAAAACATATATAATATTTTATTTAATATATTATTGTAATGTATAGAAATGTTATATTAGATTAACGCATGCACAATTTATAATCTTCTGTAAAAAAGAAATATGTATCAAATATTACTCAAAAATTTCTAAATGAAAAGAAAGCATTTTTTAATCAAAAATATATATATGTATAATATCGTATAATATCTAATATTACATTTTATTTAATGTGATTCCCTGACTGCGTTTAATGTTTATTTCATATTTAATCGCAAAGAATATAAAAAAATTATAACGCGTTAAAGTTTTCCGAGAAAATTCTGGAATAACATCCTAGCTCATGAGAAATATATTATTATATGGAAAAATATATCGGATTTTAGATTGCATTGAGAGATTCGCGGTAATAAAATTTCAAACTCGGTGCGACATGAGACACCTCAGTTATGATACACAAGGTAAAACTCTATGTAGACAGTTAATATGATTTTCTCGATTCCACTGCTAATTCTTCTACTAACTCATCAACACGAATTCTCTCAAATTACAAAAGAGCATATGTCTGAAATTCTCACCATTAATAAAAAGAAAATAAAAATTTACTTATAAGTTTCTGATTTGTTTATAAGTTTCTGTGAATGTTTTATATCACTAAAATATCAAGAAAATTTTAATTATATCCTCCACACATTAATCTTCTATTAATTTTGGAAACTGTGTAATAATTAATTATATATAAATAATTAATATTTACTAATATTCGTTAATTAATATAAAATGTTAATTATTGTAAAAAAAATAAACATCATCACAGATCGTAGATATTGATTGAAAATTAGAATTTCCATCTTTATTAATTGTTTAGATATCGTATAGATTAATAATAGTAAACTTTACTTAAGTGTATGCATTACGTATTTTCCTGGAAATAATTTCACATGATTCTTTATAATGTGTACAAAAGTATAAAGCGACTGGCGCTTAAAGCTACATGTATAAGCAAGTAATTAAGATTAAATTCAAGATTCTTTTTATCAATCATATGCGTATCGGCATGTCTGAGCATATTGCACTTACCAAGGACATACGCGTGCGCGATTGATGCTTCAGGCGACAATAGAGATACATTATCATCGCTGATTTATATCTCACGGCATATAAATATGTATATAAATGTCTATGAACACTGACAGTAACAAATCCTCGGTGAATTAGCTGAATTATAAAAGTATTAGCATAGTAAGATCGTATCAAACTTCTTTATTTATGTAGATAAGTCGAGCACGAGTTATTCGTATTACAAATAAATTCGTAAATGTAACAGATCTACTATGTTTATATATGTGTTTATAAGAAATAGACATGTGACGCATGTTACGTGCTTGGCGGTATGTCAAGCGGCGTAGTGGGGGGATCTCTACTACAACAACGAAGTTGACATTGAAGGACGAAAGCTTTATTATTGTACGACCAGCATTCGTACACTGAACAGGTGTGTGATATCTTGTTCATTAATAACGTTCCTTCTATATAATCTTCGAATGTGATTTCAATCCTTACGTCCAATTAAAATTTCATCACAAATTTAACTGTAAGTCCACTAGTATCTATACTGTTATATTATGTTACTGTTATATTGTTATATTATACCCCTTTTTTGCGCATTTAAGTTTGTTATTGTTAATCCCTTGTAAATTATATATATATATATATATCTTATCTAATAATTATATTAATATTAAAAAAAAATGATTTAACTTAATATTTTCTAATGTAAATTTTCCTAGCATGTTTTCTAAGTATATTTTTTTCTCTTTGATTTATTTTTATAAATAAAAAAATAAGTTTATAAACTTTCTGATATCAGGATTTTTAATTTTTTATTTTTCTTATGAATTTATTATTAACAGAATGTTCTATGACCGATGGCAAAGATGGAGTGGCGCCAAAAGCCGCGAATGCAATTCGAAGAGAACCAAGTGAATGACAAGTAAATTAAATACGTATATAATTGAAATTCAATTCACACAGTGGCACAGATACACAGTATTAGGATTCCGCTAGCAAGCCTCTCAGCATTATATATATGCGTGTAACGAGCAAATGCATGTGCGTGCAAAATTATCGAAATCGCAGAAAAGTCGCATTATTCTTTCATTTTTTCACTTTAATTAATCAAACATTTGCGAAAAATTAATGTTAAAAGTAAAAAAAAAACATAAATTATCTTTATTATCAATAACGAGAAAAAGGTTATTTTAATTGGAAGAAGTTTAATTGGTGATTTAATTGATAATTGTTTAATTGATGATTTAATTCTTGAAAAAGATAATTCAATATTTTTATAAATATTTTTATATACATACTTTTTCATTTAAAATTAAACATATTGTATATAAAATGTAAAAATAAAATTTTTACTACGAAAAAACTAACTTTTAAATTAATCTATAAATTTACAGATTAAAAAAAACGCGATAAATTTTGAAATAATATATACTAACTTTATCTTATTACGGAAAAATTTATTATTTATAATTAAACAAATGTATTACAATCCAGTGATGTAACTAACAGAACCTGAATTGCATTGTTTTTAAAACAACAAATGTAAATATGCGTTAATGACTATGAGTTCATGAGTAAAAATAAAAATGCAAATACCTCGATCGTAAATTACAATAAAAATCTGGCGTTACGAAACGTTTATAAAATGCATTCACTTAATGTCAGATATCCCGCAAGGCAGTTTCAATTTAATTAGTCGCATTTAAAATCACTAATTTTAGATACTCGCTTTTTTACATCTGATGCTATTACTATTTTCAATTAATATCATTGACCCACTTTTCCAAAAGCAACGTATTATATGTGTGTATATATATATATATATATATATATATGTATATATATATATATATATATATATATATATATATGTGTATAGTATTATTTGTAGTATTATCTGAATTTCTGTCCCGACAAGATTAAAATCGCGAAAAAGTATTTAACTTAAACGTAAAAATATGAATGTAATATTGTTACTGAATAATAGTGTTGCATTTATTAATTTATGCGATTGTATATACATATATAATATTTAAGTGTACTTCAAGAACCATTGAGAATTTTTGAAGAGATTCAATCGACAATATTTTCCAATTTATCTCAGTATTTCCTTGCCTATCAGAGAAATTCATCGAAATTTCATCACAAGATTCATTCGTAAGATAGAAAAATACGACAAATCATCTCGATATGATACGCTGCGTAAGTCATGTGAAGATGTCGTCGCTTTCATCAGAGACGAGGGGGTTAGAAGTAAAACGGAAGGGGTAGAGAGCCAGCCGCTAGAATCTAGAAGGTTAACAAAATCAATACCGAGATGGGTGGCACGGCAGCGAGAAGAGAGAAAGAGAAAGAGAAAGAGAGAGAGAAAGAAAGAGAGAGAACTGGTGGTGATCAACCCGCTCACGCCAGGGGGGCTAGATCGGCTACCGACCTTTATTCAGGCCAACTGCATCATCCCCATTCCCGCACGCACATGCATTGCGCGGCTTTAGAGGGAGAAATGAGTATGGAAGGGAGAAATGAGAGGAGGAGGTCGTCTATTTTCATGAAGGGCTGTTTTCGTCGAATGAAAACAATTCTGGCATACATAATCCCGCACGCTCGGTAAAACCGAGGTATATATTGTTGTCATTTCGATCACACTCGTGATAAATATAATTGTAAATAAATATAATTATGATCACACGGAAATGATCCGTATTCTAAAGAAACTATAATATTATAAAAAATTAAGAAATTTCAAGTAAAAGAATCGTTGATTTTATTTATTTTAAATAAAAAAGCTTTTGATAATTCGAGTATCTTTGGAATGCTTCCATCAAAATGAAATCAAACGGAAAAATATAATTAAATCCTTACGATTCTATGTTGCAAAGCAGTTTTTGCTAATCTATGTAGTTCTTCAAATATATTTAAAGAAATTAATTATTATAGTTTAACAAATTATAATAAATATTTTATAACAATTTTTTAACAAATAGTTATTTTCAAATCTTTATACATTTCTTTTCATCTTCAAATCTTCATAATGTTTTAAAAACAACAAAAATGAATTATGTGTTATATTACGTAATTACATCAGATATTATTTCATTATAATTAGACAAACATCAGTAATGAAAAAGCAGAAAATAAAATTTAAATAAAAAGTTCGAATATTATCACGTGAAAATATATTGAGTTTTGAAAGAACTACGTAGCAATTCAGAGTGCGATTGTCGTCATAAAGTTCGTACATTACAAATTTAAACAATTAGCCTAGTTATTACACAGAGAGAAAACATTCGTTGGAATGACGTATCTATATCGAGAATCTCGATGTAACAAAAATTGCTTTTGGGTTTTTCGATTTGTTCAGTAAATATTACACGTACGATACATTGACATTTCTTCGATTGTCGTAATTAAAAATTTTATGTGACAGTTATTTTTTCTCTAAATATTCGCGCAAAAAACATTTAGGAGAAAAATTAAGTTAGAAAAAAAATCATATTAAATTCCTAAATATGATAATCGAAAAAATATAATATATTGTGTAATATTGCGTTTGGCAAAGACAACATTTCACATTTTTTCGAATTATTTCAGTGACTACTTGTTATTATTTCAAAATTATTATCTGAAAATTAAAGACATAAAAGTATGTGTATATCTTGCATGTTAAATAAAGTTTTATTAAAATGAAAAAAGGTTGCGTCTCAGAAATTTTGCTAGTATTAGACAAAATATATTTCAGATATTTGAAAACTTTCATGCCATTGCATTTTGAGAAACATATTTTCAAATAAATATATTTAAATATAACTAAAGTTATTTAAATATAATTAAAAAGTTGCCTAAATTTTAGTTTGCCTATCTCTAATTTTACTTAAAAAAGCAAACTTTAAAAAGATTAAACTTTAATTAATTTTTTGAAAAGAATGTTTGTAAAAAAAATACTGAAAAATGCATCTTCAAATTTAAGATTAATTTCATTCCTTTAAGATGCATTTCGCGATTTATATTAAAATCTGAGTATAACGAACTTTCTGCTTTGCAAGAGCATACGTTTCACTAAAAAGTCTCTCTCCGTGGTCGTCGCGTTTCCTTCTGTGTCTATTTTCGTTGTATGCTTGCATAGGAATAGAGAAGTCGCATGGGGAAACGTGGTATTCCATCGCGGCAGTTTCCGTCTTTCTACCTTCCCTTCGACATGCATTCGCCACCGATCTATTTGGCACGTTTATTTCTGTGTTTACTTCGAAGTCGACATACGTTCATACTACGGAACTCTGACGCACGTTCTATGACGAGAATGACCTAACGATGCTTTTATTGGCGAAAAATTTTCAAATTTGCGAAAAGAAACTCATTAATAGTATATCGAATTATATACATATTCATTATTCTTCTTTTGAATTAATTACATCATCAAAGAGGCAGCTTAAAGCTAAATTTAACAACGCGCCTCATTATCGTTTTAAGATTTTAACGTTACTTAAATAAAAATTATATATTATTAAATAGTTATATATTTAAAAAGTATATTTCCTTCTGTTCCAACTGTTATTTCATCAAATCATTATATATCACTTATTTCCATTACAAAAAGTTTCAGAAATCTTTAAGAAATCTGTATTAACTTTAAAAAGAAATGTGATAAAATCGATCTGATAATAAGAAATTTAATTATATTTTTTCAGAACATGCACATTATATTCAAAGTGTTAAATACGTTATAGAAAAAAATTACTTAATCTTATTTATTTTTATAAATTTATAAATGATCCTACATATAATATATTCAGAGGACATCCTCTGTATATTCAGAAGACATCCTTTATCCCAAAGATACCAGGATATCTTCTAGACACTTTTTAAATATGCATGCTATACAGGATATATATGTGTAAAGAGAAATGTAGAATTAAATTTCTTATTAAAATAAAAATGTTATTGAATAAATATCTAAAGTAAAGAGAGAGAGAGAGAGAGAGATTAGACAATATATAATAAAATATTACTTCTATTATAAATAATTTCAATATATTTATAGCAATTTATTAGTATTAGAATTTATTTATTTATATATAAATTGATAAAGCAAAAATATAAAAAGACAGTATGTGATAAAATATTACTTTTATTGTAAATAATTTCAATATATTTATAACAATTTATTAGTATTAGAATTTATTTATAAATTGATAAAGTAAAAATATAAAAACGAGAAAATATTTATTTAGAAGAGTTTCTATTTAACTCTTTTTTTTATCTTAAATTTTTGTATATTAAAAAAACAATGAGAACAATGATTATATGAATAAAAGCGCGCACTCTCTCTCGATACGAATCGGCAGGTAATTTCAGTGCAACAATGATCGTATTAAGACTTGTACAAATTGATAGCAAAGAATACAAAGACATAATAATTATAAATAAATATTAAATATATATAATATTAAACAATTATTCAAAAATTTAATTGCGTTGTAACAGTAGCGATAATAAAAGACATGTACTTACAAAACATGTACTTACCTCAAAGTGAAGCAGGCGATCGTTCCGCATCGAGTCTCCCTTCATTATTCCGGATGTATATCTGCATATCCTGAGCATCCTGTCCTAGGACGTATGCTGGACGTATCTGCGATGTCGTTGTCGACGACGAAGACGATGATGATGTGAAAAATCACTACTTGTCGCACATATTTCAGCGTCAACCACAACCGTGCGCGTCCAGACTGAATTGTTGCGGTCACGTGACTGGCGCGGTTACTGCTGCGCATGCGCCGGCAACAGTCAGTACTACCCACTCGCCATCTTGCGCTCCTGCGAAACGAGTAGAAGGCTACATTTGCCGTTTAATCAAAAAAAGACAATATATGCCATTTGCACGAGTATTTCTAAGCGCCAAGTCTTGCATGAATGAAATAAATTATTACAATGTGTATACAATTATTACAATGTGTATATATACATAAATATATATGTGTGTGTGTGGTTGTGCGCGCGCGCGCGCATGTGTGTGTGTGTGTGTATTCTACGACGATTACAAAATGTTTGATAACAGACATTGAACAGAAATGATTATTCCCGAAAGGAAATATGAATATTAAATGATCTTCGATAAATATCGAGCAAAATCGATCCTGTATAACGTCGGTTTCTCGTCTCAGATTCTTGCAGGGAGAACGCGACGATGGATACCTCGCCAAAAGCGTGCACTTACCTCGATATAAATCAGCAGAGAGTCGTCGGTAATCGTCGTACTTTCCCGCATCGCCTTTTCCCTCATCGAATCCTGGACGATAACGAAGATGTAAATAATTACTACTTCGCGCACTCGATGCTTCGACACCCAGTCGGACGCTCAGTTCGAACTGAATATAGCTAGCGCGATCACGTGACCGAATTGGCGCGGTTACTTGTGCGCATGCGTCGACAGCGTTCGCCGCGCACCGCTCACGTCGCCACCATTTTGCGCTCCTACGGGACGGATTGGCGGCAGAATCGTTCGAATCGTTGTCGTTCGGATATTTAGCCGAAAGGAGATGCCATGCTTGCACACGCGTTTCTAAGCAACGCGCTAAGCCTGCGCAGGATACTTGCACGAGTGAAATAAATCGTTACGCTCGTGTGTACATACTCTGCGACTATTAAAAAAGATTTCGATAGATGACTGAATAGAAATGTTTATTTTCAGGAGAATCAAACAAATGGCTCTTGCCAGATGTCGGAAGAATATCGGGAGAGATCCTTTTACGAGCGTGCCTGTGTAAATAATTTAGGCCAGGATATAAGCGCGTGGATTTGATTTTGTTTCGTTCCAAGAAACTCCCCTCACGAAGATGTTCCAACGAATAAAAAATCATAATCAAGAATAATTTATAAATTATACATAAGAGACTTTTTAAAACTTTTTAATCCCAAAAATTTATAAACTATACATAAGAGAGTTTGTAAAACCTTTTAATCCCAATCAACGATAAGTATCACGTAGGTCGATATAAAATACATACAATTGCACGACTTTCATAGGCGTTTATTTATGAGAAAAAAATAATTATTCGCGCCACTGCAAAAACGACGATTGTCGCGCATCGTCGAACGTGCTTTGTCGCGATACGCTCTGATAATTTTATAAAACGAAACGTGAATCCGTTTCCGATTAATGCGCCGATAATGTCCTTGAACATGCCGCATTTTTGCGTCTCGCAAAAATCTGGACTCGTGCACTTGTACCGTCCCGAGTGATAAAAGGCCTTGAATGGAAGATTACAATTCACACCTCCTGCGTCTCGGGTGCTCCATCCGCTAACAGCTGGCTGTCAATTTTTTTTCTTTCGACGTACGTCGTACGGTAAACATCATTATCGCTCGACGATATCGGGTCGGCCTCTACGATCTAACTTTCGGCATCACGATGTAATAGCGTTCTACGATGGGTGAACCAACGGGTCAGCAGCAGGCTAATGACGGCGATGACAGAGAGGAGCAGCCACGAGCGGGATCTCGAATCGACAAAGACATTATCCAGGTGCTCGTGTGCGAAACGCAGCGCGTTACGCAAACCGGCATTGAACGAGTCGCCGATGGTGCGGCCGTCGCCGCAGCAATCGTACATGTGACGCTATCGCCACGCGTCACTATCTGTCATTAAGATATAACGCGACGCGAGGCCGGATCGCCCTGGAAATTCGTAAGGATCCGAGCGTCATCGACTCCGGGTGATGCGAAGAATCCGATGAGATCGATGCACCGTCGAAGGATACAGCCTCCCCGCAAGTTTTTGCCTGCAAACGAGGGTGAGCGTAATCGCGAGCAGACGACGGCGCAGCGCAGTGAACGTCAAGCGAGTTTTCACTTTCGACTGAAATCGAATGGTCGGATCGTGCAGCCGCCCGCGCGTGAGCGCGTATGGGTGCGTCGCGACGCGCACGCGTGTGTACACTCGACCTCGTAGTACTGCGATTACGCTCGCGATTAGTGTCATTGATAGGAATCGCCAATTTTTCGTGATATATTAGTATGTCCGCATATGAAGCTGTGCGTACATTTACTTGTACAGATTATAAATTGAACGAGTCTTTTATTTCGTGACCTATTTGACGTCGCAATTGTAATGTCGATATTCTTTTAATCTTATGAGAAGCAAAGTAATTATTATCGTCTGGAAGAATATATTTTTTTGCTCCTTCGATTCGATTGAATTAAACATTATTTTAATTGATGATACGAAAAACAATTTTGTTTTTCAGTTAGTTGCTGATCCTAAATGAGAATATTCTAAAAAAAAGCATGATTAATATGTAAATGAGGACTCGGCTTACAAAATAAAAAATATCGAGAGACGAGACAGCTGATTAAATTACACAGATATCAGTTATCAATGACAAGTTATATATGAGCATGTCAACAAAAGCCACGTGTATCTATCTCTCGCTCTGTTAAATAGATAATTAGAAATAAATACATACAGAAGAATAAATTAAAAAATATGTAAATTTATATATGTAAACAAATTTAAAAATTCAGAAGAAATATATAAAAATCATCTTTCAAACCTATTAGAAAATTCTATAATATATAAATTTGTATCATATAACAAAGTTTATTTATATTTTATTTGTATTATTCTTAGTTAACACACACACACACACACACATTACTATATATTCACATTTATACTACATTCATTCATCTATTCAATTGATATATTGCATATAAAATATAATGTAAAATTCACTTATTCTAATAAATATGAATTACATACACAAATCTTTTATACAAAAGAACATATCTTACAATCATATATCTATATTTCATTGATTATTTTTTCTCATCATTTAGATTATACTTTGTTTTCAATTTATCTAGATCTTCCATCTTCTTATCAACATCAATTCGTTTAAATGCCTTGTTACTCTGATAATATAAAACTACTAAATAACGATTACATACGTTAAAGCCACTTAAGTGGTCGCATGCATTCTTTGCATCAAATATATCTTCGTATACGACAAACGCTGTGCCTCTTGTTTCAGCAGTGTTACCTCTGAAATAGAAGAGAAAGATATAATTTGAATAAATTTTAATCACAGAGTGAGTTATTCTTTTAAATATATTGCGCATGATGGAATACTTACACCCTAATTTGTCTGATAGCTCCATATTTTCCAAATATGTCGTACATTTCTTCAGCTGTAATCTTGTATGGTAGGTTTCTGATATACAATACTCTGTTCACTTCGGGTGGCAAACGTACCTTGAACAGAAAAATTTCACATTTATAATAACTAATATATACATAACTATATACAAAATGTATAATATATACATAATGGTACGCATACATGAGTTAGATTTGGTCAGATTAAGGTTAGCTTTTGCTCAAGATAATTTATTTATCGTATCATGCAAATGTTATATACTTACATTAGCACGGCGTTGCAACATTGCCATAGTCATTTTTGCGAGTTAATTTTTTTCTACCAAAGTCTTTGCAAAATAATAAAATTCAAGATCTCTTTACAGAATCTAATCCAGGTCAACTTTAAATCGATTCTCTAGCGATGAAAGTGCGAAGCTTTACCTTACAAGCTGCCAATATCGAAGAATAAATTCTCTATTTTACTTGTAGACCATAGACGTATAAAATTCATGATGATAAAGGCTGCGGTCAAGAAGACGCTGAGAATGCTTTGAAGCGTTTGATTGACCAATCAGAATAAAGATTTCTTTAACCTGATTGGTCAATCAAACGCTTCAAAGCATTCTCAGCGTCTCCTTGATAGCAACCAAAATTCGCTTTCTATGCAGAAAACAAAGTATATCTCCCTTTTATCATATTTATATAATCTATGCTTACCTTTCTTATCATATCTAATCCAATTTAATCAGCCGGGAGTCTATTTATAACTGAAGAAGAATTATATAAATATTAGAGATAAAACGATACACGATCATTTCTAAACGGCAGTATACGTGATTGAACATTTTATATTGCGGATTCAAAGTAATAAATATCTTAATATGGCAAACCAAGTTAAGGTGAGATCTTTATTTCTAAAACTTTCTATGTCTTAATGTCCTTGAATATCAATTAAATAAATAAAAATCTTAATTTTGGAGGATAAGACTAATAGATTTATACATACAATATATAAGAATATAATTTATAGCTTTAAAATAATCAAAGTTTATAAATAAAAAATTTAATCTTTTTAAAGCAATTGGCTTAAAAATAGTATAAGATAAATATAATATAATATAATTGGAAAGAATTATTTCCAAAAAATACATGTGTATCTAAAAAAATATCTCAACATACATTATATCATGGGTTCAATATATTCCAAATATTCTTTTTGTGTATAAAATGATATAAAATTGTTGCTATTGATGTTATATATTTTTAAATCTTAGGTAGGAATTATAAGCGGTTCAGGTCTGGGCGACTGTCTGCACAAAACATTCAAATGTAACAACATTGTAAGTCGGGAGAATGCAAAAAATGACTTTGGATATCCTTCTAGTGATCTTTACTGTGGATCTATTGATGGAATAAATATAGTATTATTATCCAGGTGAAATTCCTAATAAGTTTCCATTCATGATTTGTACATGTATTCCAAGAAAATGCCATCATTATAGCATTGAGATCTGTTTTAATTTAGCTTTTTGATCATAATTTGATTATTTATTTATTATTTTATTATTATAACTTTAATATTTGTTTATTATATTAAATAATGTTTATTTTATTATTCATTTATTATAAATTATGTTTATATTAATTAACATCCTTTTTTTGATAAAGACATGGCGAGGGACATAAGATAAATCCTACTGGAGTTAATTACCGTGCTAATATAGAAGCATTGCGACTTGCTGGATGTACCCATGTATTGGCATCTTCTGCATGTGGATCATTGACAGAATCCATCAGTAGAGGACAATTAGTTGTGCCTGATAGCTTCATAGATAGAACTTTTGCCAGGAAAGTAACACTCTATGATGGAACATCTGTCAAATATAATGGTAAATATATTTTGTAAGTACTTGTTTTACATATATAATTAAAATATATTGCTTTTAAATAAATTATAGGGGTATGTCATATACCAATGGAGCCTGCATTTGATCCACGAACGTCAGAAATCTTAATACAAGCAGCAAAAAAATTAGGATATAATATAAGAAAGGGTGGAACAATAGTAACCATTGAAGGACCACGCTTTTCCTCTAAAGCAGAAAGTAATGCTTTACGTCTCTGGGGTGGACATTTAGTTAGCATGACTACATGTCCAGAGGTCTATATATTATATATAATAAATATAATTATGCATACTTAGAAAATATAATTATATATTATATAACAATTATATTTTTTTTTCAAATCAGGTATATTTGGCAAAAGAAGCAGGTCTTTTGTACGCAGTTATAGCAATGGCAACTGATTATGATTGTTGGAGAGATTGTGAGGATAATGTTCATGCAGCTGATGTCCTAGTTGTATTCAAGCAAAATGTTGATAAGATAACAAATGTATTACTAGAAACAGTAAAAATTATTGGTTCTGGAGAATGGAAACAAGATATTCTTAAATTGAAGGTAATGTTTATTTTATTTAATATTGTATTTATACATTATGAAATATATAGAAATATTTTTAAATAATATGTACATGGAACATAATGATAAAAGAGAAATGATTTCCAGGACCTAATTGAAACCAGTAATATGTCTTCAAAAAATTAAAGCTCCTATTACCTTTACAAACTGAAATATATTTTCATATATATACATATATGTTATATACATAATCATAAAAAATAATCATTAGAGTGTATAAAAGATACAAAACTTTATTATATACACATTCCATATGCATAAATCTTTATATTGTATAAGAGAATTTTTATATAAAGAAAGTCACATTTACAGTAATTTTTATATAATTACAATATACACACATATATATATATATATATATGTAGTGTATGTATATGTATGGTGTTACGTATTGATTAAAATAAAAAAATACCTTATATACATATACCTACATCTACACATAATATCCTCAAATTAATGTCAAAATATAATAGGAAAATTGTCATAAAAAAATTAAATAAGAATTTTTTAGAATTTCAAACAATTTTTAAAATATAAAGGTTTGTAAACTATAGTTTAAATATATGCAAAAAAAACACCTAAACAAATAATCTAAAAGCAGGCAAGAGGCTGTGTTCAGATTTTAGATTTCGAATTTTTCATTATGTATATTTGATCATATATTATCAATTAAAGCAATTTTTACTTAAATTTCTACACACTACAATTGTCAATATTGCTGAAGATTTACAATTATTTAGGTATACTCATCAAGTAAGTTTGTATAAGTCTGTTATCAATGATAACTCAAAAATGTTGATGTGTCTGATTTATAACATCCTAATGATATACTATCTACTAATTATTAACATTATCTCATTGGTGGTATCACCATAGGAAAATAAATATTCTATTATTATTTGAAATAAGAGAAAAATTTTATATATATAGGAAATATATAATTATTTATAATTATTTATAAATCTTTAGTTAATTTTTATACATATATTATATAAAAATTAACTAAAGAATTATAAATTTTGACCTTAGCTTATATAAAGATTAAACATAATCAGATCAAGTATTAGTATAATTTTGTGCCTATATATTTAAAAAAAATAATTATAAATAAAAGAATCATAACTAAATCAGCAAATATGAAAAAATATTCTATATATCTAGTGTAAAAAATATCAGATGGAAGATATAAAAGTGGAATCATTTTTAAATCTGTTTAATCTCGCCACTGCAATGCGGACAACATGTCATGTTATTGGTGTCACATTGTGGAAGAAACATTTGCCCGCCAACTGCAACCGCCGCTCCCATCACTGCGGAACAGGCAATATCTTCTCTCCCAGTCATGGGTAATTTTTGATTCATTAGCAACTGCGACATTTAAATATTAAATATTATTCGATCAAAATGGTATATCTTCTCAAAAGATTGAATAGTTAATTCTACCTTTTCCGCGTTGTTTTCAGCGAGTGTTTTCATATCTAAACCAATTATATTAATTTCTTTCCGTAATTCTGAATCTGGAATACCACTGAGAAGACTGACTTTTAGGATTTCTGTGAGTTGACAACATCCTTGTGCCAAATCTATGATATTAGTACTCGCTAATTCATGTTTCTTGCTAGATGTCCCTATAGGATCAAATTTCTCTCGTAGAATTGTAAGCATTCTAAAAAACATAAAATTTGTTCATTAATTTGATTATACAAATATAATATAGATAATTAGATATAGAAATAATAAGCATGTATAATCTACTTGTATGTTTTAAGGGAGGTATCACGAATAATATTATGTTCTTCCAACAATCGTTTTATAGTTTCCTGCAGTTCTGTTGCTCTTTGACAAAGCGCTGCCTTCCATCTTGCCAAATCTTCCACCATTAAGCTGTAATAAACTTTGTTTTGAGACATATTGATGTTTCATTAAAACTTAAATGGACAATTTATTATAAAAATTTTACAAGAGAAATCAAAATAGAAACTGCAACAATACCACGTAACAAGTATTAACAAGAAATTCCATCTATTCTTGAAAATAACTGTCAATTACCTACTAGCTAGAAATTTACTTCTCCAAACTTCACACTGGCCTGCCAACCATTCTGTTTGTTCTTGATGCGTAGATAAATGTTGTGCTGAATTCAGCAAGGCTCTGGCAAGTTGCAATTTGTCCTCGGTTAAGAGATGAACTCTTGTTTCCAGATCCTCCCCTACTGCAGCAACCAACAAGTTCTTTAATTCACCATTGACCTATGCATATAAGAATATACATTTTTATATAAATTATAAATATTAAATATAAGAAAGTTCTTGTTGTAAAATGGATAATCATTTCGTACCTGTGCTTGAAATTTCAATTGAGTTTCAAGTTGACTGTTTTCTTCCTTCAGTTTGCGAATTTCAGCTTCATACATTTGTTTCTCACTGTCCCACTCATTTTCCAATATTTTCTCCTTATTTTCCTTTGGACAATCTTTTAATCTCATATCATTATTTTGGATTTTCATTGCAGCAATCTGTGTGATAGTAGCGTTCATGCGAGATTCATTCTTAGATAATTTCTTCTTTTTTTCAAATGGTACTATTGGATTAACAGCTGCCTTGTAAGGCTCATATGGTACAAACTTTGGTTCTTTTGACTTTAAAGAATGCAAAATACGCTTCTCTTGTTTTATATTATCAATATTCTTTGGCACTAAATTTACTATTGTACCAGTAGGAGTGACTGGAGGTGTTGATCTTAATTGTTTCAAGTTTGTAGGATGATAAATAAGAGTGTCCCCTAGACGACTTCGGCTTTGCTTACTCTCAATCTTGTCCGCTGTCACATTTTCCATGCCATCTCCTTGTGTTCGTTCGACGCAACCCATTACGTGAACATCTTGAAAAGGAGAGAAATATAATTATAATAATTATTAATTGAAATATTACAACTTTCTTTCTCTTTCCGCATCCATATGGTATTATACACATAATCAAAAAAGCTTATTAATGCTAATAATACGCTTTCATTCTCATTATTATCAATTATTAACTTGTTAGTTTATGCGTTATCTTTATATAAATTGCAATAAAATTAATAAAACTAACCTGGTTGATAGTGAGTATTGTGTTTCTTAAAATTTGCAGAGTTACTCATGTTTGGCAGTGTAGAAACTTATTGCAAATATACAATTCTCTATAATTTAATATATTTAATATTTATGACATATTTATAATACACTTTACGCAAGTCTAAAGCAAATGGGCTTTTAATGATAATTCCACATGTGTATGTGTGTGTGTGTTGTGTGTATGTACGGACAAAGGTGAGGAGGAGGAGAAGGGGGAGAGAGAGAGAGAGAGAGAAGGAATGTAAGACAGAGAGAAACCGATTATGTCCCCAATTTTTAACATAACATGGAACAGAACCACAATTTGCGACATGTTATCCATTAAGAAGTTTCATAGGCATGCCTTTGTAGTTCAATGTCACAGCATAGAGGCGCTTTGAAGACAAATTCCTCCATGACGTAATCCGCTTTCAGATTTTTCTACTGGTATAGATTACACGATAGAAGCACGCAACGTAATGCAGAAGAGAGAGAGGTAATTAACTTGTTTACCGAGAAAAAAATTTTATTTTCAATATTTATATTTTAAAAGATCTGTTTCTAAAAAATTGTCTACGCACATTTTCAGTTGCACTCTACATATTATGAGGAAACATATATATGCGTGTACAATGTTTGCTTGCGATAAAAAGGCGCGAAGACAGATTCGTATATAAGTGACAAAAACTAAAGCGAAGGCAATTTCAAGAGTTCAAGACCGAGTACAGTAAAATCGAGGCAAAAAATGTTCGAGCAATAGCACTTCTGTTTCCCGAAAGCAATGTCCTGAAGAAATTGTATCCTCATCATTCTCCTATCCTTGTGACTATACATACATCAGATTTCGGACGAAACAATATTTTCCCGAAGGGTTCGTAGAAGCAATTACTTATGGAATGTTTAGAATACGATAGATCTAGAGAGAGATCCGTATCTCAAGGTAATTCATTTATAAGCATAACGCAATATTTGTGACAATAATTTTCTCAGTCTACTTTAAATACCATCTTCGTGAATCGAAAAGAGAAAAATTATTTTATCGTAATTATATCAAGAAATCGACAACTTAACCTTGGATACACATTGCCACAAATTCAAATACATAATAAATCATAAATAAATATCAGATAATTCGCGAATGAAATTGACAGAGAGAAAGAGAGAGAAAACTAATATGTTACTGTGGAAATTGATATTTTCAGATCTCGGAGAGCTCGGAAAATTTCATTTAACCGCCGTTTCGTTAAACAAACTGAGTCGCAGCCGCAAAAGTTTCGCGACGATCAATCGGCACGCATTCGTTTCTCGCAAATATTCTCGACATCAGGATAACATGTGAGGGGAGATTTTTTTTCACCCCCGACTCCCACCCCCGTGGCGTATGCGCTTTCGAACGGCAAGCATCCCCCGTAACAGGACCGCATGCAAGCTCGAATTTTCGCCGCATTTGCTACGACGAGCATCAAACGTGAACCTCGATTCTCCCGACGCGCTCGTCAACGTCCTGTCACTCGTCAAGAGAGTGGCGCCAGAAGCATTCGCGCCACCAGGAAGCTATAACTCCGGAACGCTCCCGCTCCTCTCTCTCTCTCTCTCTCTCTCTCTCTCTCTCTCTCTCTCTCTCTCTCTCTCTCTCTCTCTCTCTTTCTCTGCCGCGCACGGGCTTCCGGGAACCGCGATACGATTCTCTGGAGTAGGAGGGTGTTCCAGGAGCGACAGGATAGCAGGACATCGTGGTGCGCTTTGCGCGCGCCTGGAAATTATCTACGTAAATCATATTATGCGTCGCGAAAAGCGACGATTTTGTAGACTTACAAGAATAAGCGAAAAAATGTTTAAGACGCTCTTGGAGACGACCCTTTTACTCTCTTTCGATCTCGCTCTCGATGGGAACGTCTTTGAAGACGCGATAGATATTATTATTATGCAAACATTATACGAGATGTTTCGGAAAAGTGAGCCAAGACGAGAGATAAGACGAATAGACGGCGTTTTGTTGTATTGTACTTTTTCCATCGACCGCAATTCGTCTTCCATGCGTCTTAATTTCAGGCGCCGATCACAGGCGATCATAAAACGGCACGCAGCCAAGCCCGAAAAAATATCCAAATATTCGAGCATATTTCCAATAACGCTACAACATACTACGCGACTGTATCGGTGACGCGAGCACCAACACACATTCGATTGCACAACTGTATTGTTTACTCCACCTTGATAACGATTCGTGCAATTGCGTGCGCGCAATTACGCGTGCCCTCTCCTCGACAATCTACAATTTAATATTAATATTTAACGTTAATATATATCGATGCATTATAATATCTTAGAATGCATCGTTAAAACTACAGAACTTTTATTTATTATTTCAATAGTATAGTAATATCTAGAAAATAGAGTGTACAATAGAAATAAAGAAGAAATATGTTTCATATAGAGAAAAGTTCGCGTTATTATGATAAGAAGAGATTTGTACTTTGGCTTTTTTACACTTAATATAACGTAAGCCACATTTTGAAACGAACAGATTTGAACTACAAACTACTAGGGAATCAACTACTCGCAAACATTCGCTTTAATATTTAAATAACGATGAGAGAGGTGTTTGATTGCGATGAATACTAATTGCAACACAGTAACAGGATTTATCCCAATTTGTGCTTCAAAGCACGGTCTTGTTTTTCCACTAGGATTTCATACATGCGACGGAGTTTCTCCTAGACGTTTCTTGTTGTTCCATTCCTGGACCCGGACAGAACGAGGGCAATGACCGTAGACCGATACTTCGAATGTCCTGATAGCTCACCTCGTGCGCAGGTATGATGAGTAATAGATAGGTGATGGAATACCAATGTTTTTACAATATTGATCAATAATTCCTTTCCGATTCAGGATCGTCGACGAGGCATCTTTCCGCCGATTATTCCGTTGGAACGTCGGAAATTACTGCAACGGCTGAAAGATAACGGTGATTCCGAGATAGGAACGGCGTCGCGACAGGATAACAGAAGGAGAAAATTACTGTGTCGGCGAGAAGCGACGCATGCGCAGGAACATATGATACTTCCTTTATATTATACGGAGATATACATTAAAATCCATAAGGAACGAATAAGGAACATCTTTTCAATCAGGTATGAACAGGTGCATATCAAGATAAATAAATTGCCAACATATTTTCAACGTTTATTATAATATAAAAAATTAGAATATATATGATTATATTGATATATACGTAATTCATATATACTATTTTATACTATTATATACTATTTTATATTTTATACTATTTTTATAATTACTATTTATGTATATTGATATATACGTAATTCATATATACATCATATAATTCATATGATTATATTGATATATACGTAATACATCAAGATATCCGAAAAAATTTACATACAATTAAGCGAATATCTAATTTTGTAGCTCCGAAAAACTTACATTCTTTGCAAATAAATTATCAAGAAATGCGAGTGTATTTATATGGCACTTAAATTACGCATATAAACTGAATTCGAAAGAATTTATATTCTCAGTAAAACCCGCACGCATATAATCAATAACCGCGTTAGCGCTGGCGCGATTAAGAGACTCTGTTTGCGATGTAACGATGTTTTGAAACCAGCGTCGGTGTCGCATTCTTGCCTCTTAAACCGCAGCAGCCTCTGGGCGTTTAAGTCCTCAAACCGTTCTAATTGAGCTTCTTCCTTGTTACCGCGAAAGAGTTACCGAAAACAATGTCTAGAACAAAGAGAGAACAATTGAACGCTAACAAAGGCGCGTCCTCGCTTTGCGTCAGCGCGCGATCTAACTTTTTCCGGCTCGCTATTGTTCCATTAGCACTACAACAGTGGCTGTGTCACGATAACGAATAACGAAGTATTCAAAGAGGTTTCGAGATATCGACACAACTACTGGATGAAAACGATGCGCGACTAACAGAAAATGCTGGAGCTGGCAAACGAAAGAGAAATATATATATATATATAATACCATAAGTTATCTCTCTCTGTTTTAATCTATTTAAAAAAGATATCTCAAGTCAAATAAAATTTAATTAATTTTTTTACGAATGAAGGATATCAAATTTTCATTTTTTAATATCATTGCAAGTAAAAGAGAAAATGTGATTCAATTAATTTCTACATCAAATTGAAGACTTAAATAAGATACATGAGATAATTTAATTAGATTATTATTTCTTGTATTCTTTTCTTTTCTATTAATCAAAGAAATTATCGAAGAATCTATTAGCATACTTATTGCTATGATTATTCCATATTTTTACAAACATATTTTATGGGGTTAATTTAATGAATCTCTTGTTAAAATTACAAACCAATTAAGCTTGTCTGCGAATTAATTAACCGAGAATTTGATCGCGAAGAGTTTCCTGCCTAATTTCTCGCGCATAGAATCTCGTAGAATGTGAAAGGAAAGAAATTCTCGCCGCGTAAAGCGAAGTATTCCTTCTCATTGGAGGAAAAAGCAGCAGCCTTCATCTCATTTTAGTCGAGCACTCTTGCGAATACAGCAAAACATTCCAATTAATTATTCTATAATTAAGATATGAGAAAGTAGTCATTATCTGCGTATTTCCGCGTCGGTTATCCGAAAATTTTCTTCTCTTCGTCACCCTCTTTCACATTTTCATCGATCTATTCAAAAGAATCATCTCTTCCAACAAACTTTCCGAGATTTCTTTTTACACATTGATATATACAAATACGCACATGAATACATGTAAAATATATAAAATATATAAATTATGCGTTTTTTTTGAAATTATAGATAGTTCAATCTTTTTTATAAAGGTTTCACTCTTTTTTTAAATATCATTCATTGCTTCTTAAACTTTTTATGAATTTTATTTTATGATAAAGCTCGCGAATTGAAGTCTTATGGAAAAAGATCTGAAAGATGTGAAATTAATTGAATAGCACATTTATGATTTTTTCAATCGCGCAATTTCCAATATTAGATATTTAAAGTTATTTAAATTTTTCCGCATCTATTTATTTTTCCATGCTATTGTATTTTTGCGTCCGACCTCGCGAATATTCACGCCAGTCCTGGTCGCGGGCATTAATTATCCACGTGTCAGAGAATCTCAGAGTGCTTACCAGTCAGTAAGCAGTGCAGACATTGCGGCGTGTTACACAGAAGTAAATATCTTCAGTTATGCACGCTTGACCCGGCTCGTTTGCAAGTTTTAGTTGCGATTTTATCTCAGTTAAGGAGCTTACAAAGACATTCAAAATGCTGAAAATTAAAAATCCGCAAAAATGATGATATTTGCCAAGGGAAAGCTGTCACGATAAAAAGCTCGTTATTAAAATTTAATTCGATAAAGCTGATACATATCTTGTAATAATGTAATTCTCATATAATGTTAAATAAATGCAAAATGTAATTAATGCAAGATAGATAGTTTTAAAGTTTGATTATTAAATGTAAAATATAAAGTTTCTAATAATATAATCTGTTATTTTACAGAGAAAGCAGCTCTACCGTTTTTCACATAGGCATATATAAAATCGACGAGATATATAAAAGGACAACGAGGTGATCCATTGGATAAGTTGCGAACTAGCCAACGATAACTTTTCAATCTCGGTCGAATAATCCAGCGGAAAGCATCCCCGTGGGATTTACTCTACGACGACACGATCCGGCCTCTTATTGGCTCGCGGGCTTTCGCGCAAACCGTTTCTCTCTATCTCCGTTTCCTCTTCACTTCCCTCTCTCTATCGCAGCACAGGCGCACCCACCGACTCTCCAGCCCTCGCCGCCTCCGTCGTCATCCCCGCGCACTTAGCCCCGTGGTTAACTTCAATGAGCGGATAACAAGCCGCCCCTCGACCGCGCTCCTGTAATATTCGCTCGTATAAATGGACCCGCGGCTTTGTCAAATCAACTGTCGCTAGTAAACAAGTCACCCTCCTAACTTCGGCGCGCTGATACACCACCGACTCTACGGGATACATCCTCCTCGCGCGCCACTGCCCCGGGCTTTCAGCCGCAAGATTTCTCTCCCTGATAGCGTGTTAATCTTAATCCTTAAGACTGATCGTTGAAGCATTGATCAGGGTATCAGGGAAAAGTGAAAAATCATGAAATCGTTTTTGAAATATAGCAACCGAGTTGCTATGATAACTGATTTTAAAAATTTTAATTGATATGTGCTATTTACATTGACAAAATATTTCTAGATTGATGAAACATAAACATATACATTTTTAATTATTGTAACTTATGTTGTTTATATAATTGTGTTTTTTTACGATTTTACTTAGTAATAATATTCGATAAGTCAAGACATCGATGTTTAATGCTGACTATACACGCACGATTTCATGAAAACTCGTTAAAGAGGGAGAGAGGAGTAAGATATACTTGTATCTCCGCAGAATTCTATGTGTCATCCGGGTAGCCCGGGTATTACCGTAGCATAAACGAGCCAATCAAGCACCTTTGTGACGACAATCGTTCCTTTGATTACTCGGCACTTTGCACGAAAGCAAGAACGCGGTTACGTTGGGTAATCGGTACGTTTCAGCATCGCCCTGTTTTCTGACATTATGAAAGTGCATTATGGAAATGTAATGCACTGAATCTAACGATCCACGAGAACCATTTGATTTTCTTATTTCAGTCAGCATGCATTTTCAAAAGTACATAAATATATACGATTATACGATATAAAAGGATCTAGAATAATGTCGTGATAACTATCATTTGCATGAAAATTTATGTACTCTTTATATTGAATAATTGCAAAGAGATTATTATTAAAATTAAAATATATCTAATACTGAGTTTTTTTTTACAGGAAATTTGTAATCAGATTCTATTGCTCGGATAATTTAAATTGTGCTAATCAAAATTCACAACATTTAGTCAATCTTCTCTTGGTGAGGATTGCGTGTTGATTGTATTCCAATGTTGGAATATAGAATCCTTTTCGAATGAAACTGCGGATGCGCTGTAAAATCGCATATTTGCTATAGAAACGCGTTCATCGAGCTCGAAAATGGCCACGGGACTAGAGTACGGTTCTACGAGGCTCTGAAGAGTCTGCAGTTATAGGAAGCGAACAAACAGGAGCGCCTTTCAATCGTAATTGGAACCGCAGGGGCCTGACCAACGTCCGTGTTCAAGCACTCCTTTTCCCATAACCATCATTCTTCGAGAGTGTCTCCGTCTCTATAAGAGAAACACAATAGCCTGTATATGCGATGACAGAATAACACATCGAGGTACGTGTAAAGTGATTTTTGCAAAAAAACGCATTCTAAGCTAACGCATCATTGCTTGTCGAGGCATATTCGGTCATTTTTGTAATCTTAAACTTATAAACTTATAAAGCTCAACATCTTGAGAATTTAATTATCTTTGTTAACGCATTAAACTCCAGTTTTGTAAGTTAACATAGAATATAATGAGAAAAAGATAATTCTATTTATTATAAGCTAACATTTACTCGTTTTTAAATTACCTCGTAAATTTTCATTAATGCTAATGATAAGTAATTAAAGAATATTATGTCGAAAAGAGCGTGAGCCTCGCTCTTTCACGCGACTCTTTGGTGTTGAAAGGAAGAAATATTTTTCAGTTAAAACCGCAAGGCTTTGTGTCGCTTCGTAAGAGCGGAACGAGCTGGACGATGCCGCTTCATACGGAAACTTCACTTCGGCAGTTATATTCACACGCGCGGTCGCACATCAATAGATCCTGCTTGCGCTTGCCGCGATTGTTAACGATTTCGAGGTTCTCCGCATTGCGGCTCGATGAAACCGCTTCTGTTTTAAATCGCTCCGGCATGATCCCCTTCGCAGTCCTTTATCTTTCATCTGTATTTAGCTCTTCGCGTTAGGACGATCCCGCGATCGCGTCATTATTGCTAGACATCGCCAGAATTTTCGGCCCATTGAGTCCCGCGACTGATTTCATCCACGTTCCATAAAAACGAAATCGAAAGAGCTAAACAGAAAGTCAAATAGATCCTATAACCATATTTTATTTCGGTGTAATCATATATATTGATCGATGAAAATTTATTATAAATTTATTATAAAATTTATTATAAAATACTATTTTAATATGTGTCATTAAAATTTATTTGCTAGGTCGATTCTCATCACGAAGCAATTCCTGACCGATGAAATCTCATTTGTACGACACAAACGCATAGAAAAGCGAAACAGGCAGGAGAGAAGCGCCCTGAGATGAGATCTCGGATCACCCACGAGGGAGGAGCAAATGTCGCAAATTGCCGATAACGATCAGCCAGCGGGAGTGATGGTTTGTAGCTAATTCTACTCCAACCACCCTTCGCTCTTATTATCATTAATTTGTCTTCATCTAGGACACGATAAATGCGATAAACTGTGAAATATTTCTCTTGTGCACATGGTCATGTAAAGTCTTTTTGTAGAAAAGCTTCCTAAATTACTATAATTATGAGATTTTTAAATTACGCGATTGTTTGGGATATAATTTCCAAGACGCAGCTATTTTTTTCGATTTAATCTAACTTAATACTTATGTAAATATAGGTGTTATACGTAATTTTACTGATAATTATTATACAATTTTTAATTACTTTCTGTGGTATATGTGTGTGTATGTACATATACATATTACGATTATTTAAAAAATGAGTGAAGTAGATATATACAAAAAGAATACTTATTTTTCTCAGTATATTTATTTTTCTAAATAAATATTATTTAAAAAAAAAATATAGCTTTTGCGTCTTCGAATTTTTGCTTTTGGCACTTAGCCTTTTTTGTCTCCGTTCGATGATTAACGTGATCACTTGGCGAAAAGCCACTTCAGTGGATCCTTGTTTCTCATGATCCTCGACGATTCTCAATTTAATTCGTATCCCGCCATGCATTTATTCCGGCGATCCTCCTTTTTCCGCGCCTATAAAGGAGACGCTCTGGCCGCTTTGCTGCCCCTTGAATTAATCTGCCGCATACATTAAACTTAATGAATTCCGAAACGCGCGCGTCAATCTCGGCTCATAGTGAAGGGTCTCTCGTTCGCGGCACACAACGATACACCGTCATACCATCATCGTTGTCGCCATTAAAATATCGTCAACGTTCACAGCATCAATTTCTACATCGGTATGATGGGGCTTACGTTTAAAATCGATGGTTTTATGCAGCGCCACGCGGTTATATCGGTCGAAAATTCGGGTAGGACGAGCACCCACTCTGCCGTCGCCAACTTTGCTTGCATCAAGGTGAACTCGCGTGAACGATCAGAATTAATTGGAGCTTTAATTAATGCTATGCACCAGGGCTTTTGCAAAATTTGAAAATCGTTGCATATGATAAAATCATCAAAATGAAATTCTTGGTTGATAAATAAACTGTATAAATATTTTCACTTTTTCTGTATAGACTTTTTCTTTTTATGCAAAATTTGAAAAATAGTAATTCTTATGAAGAAATTTTATTTAATTATCTTATAATTTTTATATTATAAAACAAATATATTGCAATCAAAAAATTTAAATTTAAATGTTTAAATTTGAATTTGAATTTTTAAATTTGAATTTAAATTTAATTTTTTAAATTTGAATTTGAATTTGAATTTTTAAATTTGAATTTAAATTTAAATTTTTAAATTTGAATTTGAATTTAAATTTTTAAATTTGAATTTGAATTTAAATTTTTAAATTTGAATTTGAATTTAAATTTTTAAATTTGAATTTGAATTTAAATTTTTAAATTTGAATTTGAATTTAAATTTTTAAATTTGAATTTGAATTTAAATTTTTAAATTTGAATTTGAATTTAAATTTTTAAATTTGAATTTGAATTTAAATTTTTAAATTTGAATTTAAATTTTTAAATTTGAATTTAAATTTTTAAATTTGAATTTAAATTTTTAAATTTGAATTTAAATTTTTAAATTTGAATTTAAATTTAAATTTTTAAATTTGAATTTGAATTTGAATTTTTAAATTTGAATTTAAATTTGAATTTAAATTTAAATTTAAATTTGAATTTAAATTTAAATTTTTTAATTTGAATTTGAATTTTTTAATTTGAATTTGAATTTTTAAATTTGAATTTAAATTTAAATTCAAATTTAAATTCAAATTTAAAAATTTAAATTCAAATTTAAATTCAAATTTAAAAATTTAAATTCAAATTTAAATTTAAAAATTTAAATTTAAATTCAAATTTAAAAATTCAAATTTAAATTCAAATTTAAAAATTGAAATTCAAATTCAAATTTAAAATTTAAATTTAAAAATTTACTACGTTAGTAACTTATTATACATATATATATACATATATATGTATAATAAGTTAGATATTAATATAGCAATTAGATATTAATATATTAACATATATGTGTGTGTATATATATTAATGTATTAATATTTAATTAATATACATATGTTTGTCTCATAATGTATGTACATAATTATAAGATAAATAAAATTTCTTCATAAAGATAACTATTTTTCAAGTTTTACATGAAATGAAAGATAGACAGTAATAATATAGATTAGAAAACATTGTAGTTTATTTATTGATCACACTAAATGCTTAATTAGTTTATTCTATTGAAATTGTATCGAATATTTTTTTTATAAACTTCCTACATTTACTACAAACTATATGTATGTGTGCGTGTGTAAAAGTATAAATAAGTGTAACATTGTATTGCTAACTAACAAATACATAAACATCATCTTGATTTAAATCTTAAAATGCATGGCTATCCCAGCATATGAATCAAAAGATATAAGGATCACTAATATAAAAATCACTTTATAATAAATATAATAAATATAATGTGAAAAAGTAATTTTAGGAAAATGGAATCTTCCCAGACATTTTTTATCAAAATTTTTAAAATTTATTTTTATTCATATTTAGGACTTAGTTTTTTGTATTTTTAAATTACATAAATATATGCATAATAATAATATAGAATAATGTATACACATACAAATACATTCATGATTCAATTGAAATATAAATTGATTGTGAGACTTTTATAAAATATACATACATATATATATTAGATACATTTAACTGAAATGTGAACTATAGTCATTGTTGCATGACAGTTTATAAGATAAGATCAATCGCCGTTAATTGTTTTTATACAAACATTAGTACTAATAAATAACAATGTAACAAACACATTATATATTTGCATACATAGTCTTTATCTTAGCTAGTACATTGATATATAACTTCTTAGATTAAGACATAGCATTTTTGTACAGCATTAAATATGTATTTATTTGCAATGTGCAATTCATTTTTTTTATCTTTTATTTTTGCATTAATACCGATGATGGAAACATCTGTATAAATGCAACAATAATTATTATTTCTATGTGCATTACTCTGCATTATTTCTTGTGCATATATTTATATATGCAATAAAAAATATATAAAATCATAGCTTAATATGATTTTGTAATAAAATCATAAATATATTAATTGTAAGTAAAATAAAATTGAATAAAAATAAATTTGAAAATTTTTGGCAAAAAATCTGAGAAAACTCGATTCTACCAGAATAACTTTTCCACATTATATCTGTTATAAAGTAATCTTTTGAAAATTCATGCTTTAGGCATTTTGATGATGTATATGTATAATACTTGCTAGCTAACAGTATAATATTACGCTTATATATATATATATATATATATATATATATATATATATATATATGTAAAAATTACTGTTGTAGAATCGAGTTTTCTCAGATTTTTTGCCAAAAATTTTCAAATTTATTTTTATTCAATTTTATTTTACTTACAATTAATATATTTATGATTTTATTACAAAATCATATTAAGCTATGATTTTATATATTTTTTATTGCATATATAAATATATGCACAAGAAATATATATGTGAGATAGAAGGAATACTATAGAAAAGGTATTCAATAGAAATTAAGAAATAGAAATAGAAGTAACTGAATAATGGTCGACAGATAAACTACAATGTTTTCTATTCTACAGAGTGTCATTATCTGTCTTCCTTTGTTTGACAAAACTTAAAGAATAATAATTCTTATGAGGGAATTTTATTTACTTGTTAATTATCTATAATTTTTTATATTATATTATAAGATAAACAAATCGCAATTAGACATTAATAAGTTTGTTTCTTTTTTTCAAAGATACATATAAAAACATATATAAACAAACGTACATAAATAATGTACATATATAAACAAACGTATATATCGCAATTAGACAATAATAAAGTTTCTTTTTCTTTTCTCGGCTTATATAACATCTTGAATTCTCTAATATTATTGTTGATTTCAATAATTTGACTTTGTTTAGGTATTCTGCCAGGATAAGAAACTAATAAGAGATTCGCATATAGCTTTTCTTACAAATTCTACGTACTTGACGACGCGCGTCTTGCTAAATTCAACTTTGGATGATTTTTCGCGATGCAGTGTTCAACGTACACGCTTATGCGGCCGCATGTCGACAGGTGCTTAAAAAGAAGTAAGTAGTAGTGCGATGAATAGACTAACAGTATGCATGACCGACGGGAGGGATGAGAAAAAAGGAGGAGACTGCTCTCGGATGTACGCAAACAACGCGAGGGAAGTGGGAGATAGAAAACACGGAAGTCTCTCTTAGAATGGTTGCATATACGCATCATACATATTTATACTCGCAAACTACTTCTAGCAAGCCGGGATTCGTTATTGGGGGAGGGATTTATGAAGGATGTATTTATGTAAATGCTGATGCGCATTCGCGTTGCATCTTGCGTTATTCCGGGTTATTCGCGAATTGATCTCATAAGAAAGAAACAGCTTCGATTTCTCGCGGCTGACAACATGAGACTCGTAAATTAAAATATCATGCAGTTTTAAAATAATAAAAATAAAAATAAAAAGAAAAAAGAAATATATGTATGTATATTATATATATATATATATATATATATATATATATACATACTTTTTTTCTCTCAATCTTCTTTATGATTTTAAAATTTGTTACGTCATTACTAGTAACAAAATAAAAAAATTGAAATTGCATATTAAAGTATAAAATATTTTTTCAATTATTCATGTCTTTGTTGCAGATTACACGATTTCGTCACAATGTATACGCGCATTAGATAGTTTGGAGTAGTGTATTAAAATAAATACCATTCTCTCTCGGAGATTTATTATGGCTGGTTGTTACATCAGGCTCCTTTTGGAGTTCTATAACGAAGCCAACAAGCACGAACCGACGAGACGAGCGAGACTGATAACAGCGGTAACTCAGCAAGAGCGAGTATCCGTCTTTCAAGCACTGAAATCATAGAAACCAGCTATATTGTGCGCCCGCAAGAAAAGTTTCACATTCAATTTGTTCCTTCCGCGTTTCGCAGTAATCGCTCGCCAATGACTTCCCCCTTCTCCTCCTCTGCATCCACCTCTCTCCCTTCTTCAATAACTTCCATCCTCACTTTCTAGTGCACCATCACCATCCCTCGCACCCTTATCCGGATCCACTTAAATCGAAACGGGCACCAAGATACCGACTCACAGGTATAGGAAGGGGACTGGCTCCATGGAGTCTTCCAACCAATGACGACCTCGTACTCTCGTCTCTTCGCCTCCGCATTCCAGTCTCCGCGAACCAATAAGAGAGACGCGCTAGTTCTCGCAGTGGGGCGAGCATGGCGCTTCCACCCCCAAAATGGCTGCGAAATCGCGCGGGCATTAGGCAGCCCGTTCAAAATAAACGGGCGGATTAATTTGAGGGGGGTCGCGGGAATAAGTGCAGAGAGTATACAAGCGCGTGCACCTCCCCCTCCGACCGTATGCTAACTTTCCTATATGTGCGTTTTCATCTCCGCGTGTTTGTCTCGCATATTCTCGTCGGCGATAAGGACGGTGGTATCGAAGTTCGCGGACGCTTCCGGTCAATCGTGACGGACGTCGGCGACGCAGAACGACGCCAAGTGTCCGTACGATAGCATGAAAATCGGGTCTCTCTCTCGCGGTGCGAGCGTGTTGATGCATTTCCTGCAAACTCGTCGCGGTTAATTGTTATTGTTTAGTTTGTAATCTCGATTGAGGATTGTGAGCGTCGTGAGTGCGTTATTTCGCCGATGGCGATGATGCAGGAGCACAAGTCGTTCTTGATCAGAGATCTTCTGGGAGATGTATTGACGGAGCGTGTTCAAGGTAAAATGTCATACTATGTAAAGATAGTAATGGTGATAATCATTAGTTATAACTTTAAAATCTACATTTTTTATGTTAATATTTTTATAAAAAGATAATATATATTATATAGAAAGAAAGAGTTAGTTACATATGGGAAAGATACATAAGAGCGAATTAATCTAACATAAATAATTCGCTTGTATGCTTTTTATTTTTATTTAATTTTAACTGAAATGTATTTATGAAAGAATAATTTTAAAAATAATTTATTTTTAAAAATACTTTATATTAGTAAAAATAATTTATTTTTTTTTTAAATTTTTCAAATGCGTAAAATTATCATAATATTTGAATTTCTGTGTACATTCATAGAATTTAATCAATATCATGATTCACATATTATGATCATTTCATCTATTTAAAAAGTTTTTTTAAAAAATTATTTTTTAAATTCTATATTTAAAATTAGTTTTAAAATTATTCTCTCACATTCCATTTAAAACTAAATAAAAAGCATGCAATTGAAGCGAATTATTTATATTTCACAATCACATTCATATTACATTGAATAATACAAGTCTCGATTTTGAAAGTGTGTATTTAATATGAATCTCATAATTAAAAAATGAAGAAAACATAGAAATTATCATTAATGATCGGTGAAATGCAGATTTTATTTTAATTGATTTCAGAACTGTTTAATTAATTTCATGAAACGAGAATTATGCTTTTTTACGCAAACATTTCTAGACACGTGGCGGATCGTCAGAATTCTCGTTAGAAAGTGGACCCCGTGGTGTGTTCCCATTATTTAAATCGCCAACGCAGAGCCACCAGGGGTGACTAACCCCCTCGGAGGTGGTACCCCATTAAGAACGATTCTACAGATGGTTCGAGGTGCCGAAAGATTCGTTAGAGCTCGTTAGTACGTGGACTTTCATCGAAGATTATTACCCCCCAGTGTCATCGCGAATCTATTGGCTAATCCTGGGGGGATGCAAGCAGGTCTTGCTAATTCAGATGGTTTGCTCTAACCGAAATCGATCACAATCGGTCGGGGTTCGCTGGATTATTGTTTCGATAATAGATTTTGCCCGACCGATCGGATTCGGTGATTGGATCAGTCAGAAAATAGCTATTAGCACAAAGTAGTCGAGATACGCGCGCTGTCTCATGTATATATCTCCCACATATTTCTCTAGAAAAACAATAGATATTAATAATATATATCATATACATATATATCGAAATTCTATACATAAAAGACTTTTGGGAATTTCAGATCATGCGTACATTATACGAGCATTAAAACAGAACATTAAAACGGAACATAATAAAGATAAAATAAACAGACTTTTAGAGAGAAGTCAAACTAATTAATTTAATTTTTTTGTAAATTTCTTAATTTTAATATCAGAACATATGTGATAAGCGCTAATTAAACTTAATTAAAATTGAGAAATTTATAAAAAGTAAACAAATTTGTAAGATAAATTTGTTTTGTAAGATAAATTTGTAAGATAATTTTGATAATTTAACATAAGTTTGGTTTCTGAGAAGCTCAGTAAATTTAAAAATTCTTAAAGCTAAATTATTACTGAAGGTACTTAGAGGAATATTATTTTGAAGAAAAATATTGAGAATAAAAATTGCGCAAAAATTCGTTGCAGAAGATTCGGAGGACGATTCGGCCGTTCATTCGGATTCTGAAGATACCATTGATCCTGGCAGTAGTCCTTGCGCGCGTCTAGAAAGTCCTCCATCAGCGCATTCGCCGTCACCAGGTCCGGCGACTACATCTGCAAAGTCTTGCGGAGTAAGCGCCAATAATGCACCGCCAACTAATAGAAAACCACGAAGACGACGAACCGCTTTTACTCATGCTCAACTGGCTTACCTCGAGAGGAAATTTCGTTGTCAGAAATATCTCAGCGTGGCAGATCGTAGCGATGTCGCTGACGCCTTATCACTTTCAGAGACGCAAGTGAAGACCTGGTATCAAAATAGAAGGTACAGATAGAAGCTTAACCATAAAAGCTTAACCATAAAACATAATATAACTTTTCATCACGATGTTAAATATATATTTTAATATTTACGCGAATAATATATGAGCTCTTTACGAGTTGTAATATAACATAAGAAATCTTTGCTAATTATTTTGTTATATATATTAATATATTATATATATCATAAGATATTATAGCGTACGTAAAAATAATATTCTAAATTTAGCAAGTTAATAAAATTTATAAATTATATGAATATGTTTCATAATTTAAAATCATTTTTTCTTTCGTGAAAATATTATCAAAATATTATCATTATTTGTCATAAATCATTATGTTTTACATTCGATATTTTAATGATCTTAAAATGATGAACCTGTTAAATTTAAATTTATTTACAAAATTAAATAAAAAGAATGTTATATGTCTCTTGAGCAAATGCTCCACAAGTACTCAATTGCTTCAACAGCTTCAAACTTGTCAATCACTCGACGTTAAAAAGCAGAATCTCGCGCGTATAATGCTATTTAGAAAAACTAGACAAATGTTCCATTGCAGAACGAAATGGAAGCGGCAAAATCAACTACGATTAGAGCAATTGCGCCATCAAGCCACTGTCGAGAAGGATCTTCTGGTACGCAGCGTCGGTCTGCATCACGGCAGCATAGATGCTTATTGCTCTCCATATAATACACAAACGCAAACCAGTCATCCGCCGCCGCCGCCACCGCCGCCACCGGCACCGTCCACCGCTTCCACGGCGGCGTTTCTCTCGACGGCAGCCGCGCTCTTCCGAAATGTCACCTACGTCCATGGCTGCCCGCTCTAACACGCGTGATTTCAAGATCGTTCCTGGGTCTGAAGAGATCCCTCCACGTCCGAACAAACATTTCGACAAACTACTTGTGTCGTGAGTGCTATATAAACTAACTTAAAGTGTTTTAAAATTTTTTTAATCACCTTGGACTTTTCTTGACAAATTGATTTACATAATAACGAATAACAAAAAGTGCCCACACGTACACATTACAGTTTCTTTTCTTTTGTTAAGTGATTATATTTTTTCTTATTACGCGTTTAAAACCTGTATATTATTCTTGTAAAAATTAGGATGAGAAATGAGGGAGTAACAAAAATTGAATGAATTATATTCATTCTACATTGATCACATGTCTGCACACTTAAATTAACGTATCTTGGTGTTTATAAACATTTCTGTGCTCGAAAAATTGTATCGTGATCATTTGTCTGATATTTCCTTTCGCGAGTCAAGTATTAAGTGAGGATTAAACAAAGATGTAAATATGTAATTATTAGGAGTTAATCGATAGTCGTAGCTGCTTATTCCCTTCAATAAAACGTTTAATATATTAACATTTTACGAAAGTTTACATCTTCTATTCAATGAGTAACAGAATTTCTATATAATCGATATTATACGCATATTAGAATGTTACAATATCGTTTTGATGTAATACTTCATTTAACACTGTAGATGCAGTATTAATATTGCATTTAGAAGATAGACGAGAAAAATAGTTATATTGTCGAAAAAGAGAAACGAAACATACTTTGTCCATATAAATTGAAATCAGAAATATATATGTTTAATTGATAATGATCGATTTACGCAGTTAAATAAGAGCTTTTAATTTGCGTAGCTACTTTATAGTATTCTAGTCAAGTGTAATCTCGACGTATACAGATGAAAGTAATATTATCGAATGTGTGCAATGTTGGGGCATGTATGTAAAATGTTATTATCTTCCGTAACTTAGTTGATTATTGTTATTCACTGTCAATAATCTGTCAGTCACTTTTTGCGAAACAGGAAGAGAGTTATTGTAGATAAATAAATTATCGATCAAGATAGCCAATTGATATTTTTCATTTAACACGCTTAAACATATATAATCATATTTTTCATTTAACACGTTTACTTTCTGCTTCATATTATAAAGTTTCAGACAATCTCAGAGGCGAATACAAAACGCTCAGATATATATTTTGTTATTATTTTTTCCATCTATTGTAAGTGGAAGGCAAAGTGTATACACGTGGCGATAGACACGTGACCGAGTAACGAGTAATTGGTTGAAACCGATACATGTGTCGAGTGGTTCGATGGTGCTCGTATAGCCTGGAATTGGCGTACATGGTAGATCTAATTGCACGGAAAAACAAGAGAATGCACAGCAACTGTTGCGATTATCGGGACAACCTTGCGATAATTAGACCGAGAAAAAAAGAATCTACAACAAGTCATAATCGATATTTCTGTACGAATGATTTATTAGACGAGTGTGTATTAATAACTTTGTGTAATATAGCCGAGAAAAACAAGAAAGAAGAGTACAATCGATAAAATGAAGTGTAAAGAAATGATATTGTTTTCCAGTAACCTTTGCGCGAAAGACAACTATAAAAATTCTAAATATATAAATGAAAAGGAAGAATTATATCTTTAACAAAGATTGAGAACTATAAATAGTTGAAAAAAAAGATCATTCTTTTCTGTTGTAGAAATCAAGTGATTTTTTTTCATTACTTTAACTTGCTTTTTTCCCTCTTAATTTTTCAAAAAAAATTTGAAAAAATTAGAATAATACTTCCATATGAAAATATATTTAAAATGAAACGTAGAATCGATTCTCATGTTTGACGTATAAAAAGCGCAGATTCGCAATCCCGAATATGAAATTATCTGGACGAAAGAAAATATCTTGCGGCCCTCTTTCTCCCTCGGCCTTCACCATTCACGTTCAACGCACCATGTTTTTTTAGAGAATAAAAGAAGCAAGTATTTCCCTTACGCATAGTTACTTCGACATAATGAACCACCGACATTTATATAACACCGACGTTCCATCAGATAGCAGGCAAATCTCGCGTTTGATAAATCGCATATTTATATAATTATATATATAATTAAAGATTACAAATATATTTATAAAAATATGAAAAATTTTCCTCGTGCGTCCAATCTTGCGCGTGCGTCAATTTATATTATGTCTCTCTATAGTTTGATATACATATACACCGTCATCTTTATTTAAGAGCCGTGAAGGGAGGATTTTTCCAAGATACGTGAGACAAGTGGCGTCGCACGCGTTCAGCCACGTGCGTATTGTATGGTGACGAATAGCCGCGCATACACGCGTGTGCGTACGTGCGTAAGTCATGTTGGCACTTGGGCACGCGCTTCTTATTCCTCCTTGGCTCGCTTCGTGTCTCCATAGTGCGGCATCGTTAAATACTTCACGGGGGGGAAACGGACTCTTTTTCTCGTACGTGCAAGCGAAAAAGAAATTCTCCAGTCTTTTTCACACGATTCCTTTTACATCTCGTATCGAGCATCAGCGGCCCATATTTTTTTCAGAGTTTCTAGCTGAAATTGACAAATTATGTGCCTCTTGTAATACTTCTTATTCTCGTCGCGAAATTCGTCGAAGAGACGACGAATAAATTCTCTCATTTAGATTTTAATTTATGCACGTAGACAAGCTGATGTATAATTAGAGAATAAAATAAACGATATGCGAGCATTTCTAATGTTGTAGAAAAGAAGCGGTGAAGAAATTACTGGCGAAAAATCCAGGTATACCGATTTCTCTCCTTCCTTTCTTCTCTTGACGAGAGGCAAAAACCAGAAGTAAAAGGGATCAGCGGCTTCGGAGAAGGCAAAAAAGGGATAGCGCAGAGACAGTCGGAAAAGCGGAGAGGGAGATAGAATCGAGTGTAACGAAGCTCCGACTTTTTAATTGGAACAGATTCAAAAAGCTATGCGTCTTTTCATTGCGAGATGCGATACGATGCAAAGCGCCATGAATGATAGTTGAATCAACGCGGGCTCGCGGATCAATCCGGGATTCCGTGGATTTCCGAGAATCGCATAAAATCGCATTTCATCTTTCCTTTTTTTTCGTAGACGACTCGATCACGTTTCAATAACGCTGAAAATATGCTAAATGAGAGCGTATCGCAGAGTTTTTACTTATTCACATAAGTAAAGACTGCTATTCGTGAACATAGTGAGACTAACGAGTCACTGCCTCGACAATTAACTGCAACTATTTCAAATACAAAGAAAAAAATACAATAAATACAATAAATTATAATTATAATACAATAAATTATAAATTATAAATACAATAAATTACATAATCTTAAAATATAATTGACAAATAATATATAAACTAATTTTTGTTATTTTTATTATTAAGAAAACATTCGGTTGAAACTTTTTTTTTCTTCGAAAAATGCGATTTTATGAAATGTCAGAATTATATGATTGTAAGAAACGCTGCGAACAATGACTATTTTCTCCTTCGAGGAACAGAGAGCCTACGGCGAATTCAATTTAATGGGCTGTCTGCTTGCAAATTGCGCTACCGCTAAAGGGCAGCGAACAATTCACAACTCGTTTTAACTTCCACCATTTCAATCCCAAGAGTCGACGGGCCCTTCTCGCGAGCGTCGTATTTGCATAATTGTCTCTTATGCTCTGTTTCTCTCCTCCAAGCAAACCGCTTTTCTTTCATTGTTCATCGGCCCAATTCTTTTCGTAAACTTGCTATTATTAGTCGATCGTTAAATTTCAAGATTCAAGAAACATTAACATACATTTGCGATAACAATTACGAATCTTTTTGTGTTATAATATAATCATATAATCATTATTTTTCATAGAAACAATTAATTTTGCTCTATGTTTTGCATCTATTGTAATAAACTAAATAATCGGTATAATTTTATAAAAGTTAATTCTTGAATTTTTTTAAATATTTTGATTGTAAATATGTATCTTTTAAAATAAGTATTCTTAAAATTCATCTTCAACATAATCAAAAAAATTCATCTCGATTGATTCCAAAAAAAACTGCCCCGGGTGAGGATCGAACTCACGACCTTAAGATTATGAGACTTACGCGCTGCCTACTGCGCTACCGAGGCAGATACAATTCAGTTCTCTTTTATTCGAGATAATCTAAATACAATTGTGATGTAAAAATAAAAATATAATTTGTTAGCATTTTTGTAATATCGTAGAAATAATTCTTACAAATATATAACATTTTACATAAAATAATATCCTAGAAGAATGTATTATTGTCTAATAGGAATTTGTAGGCAAGTTCAGGAATAATTTTATAATGGGAAAATATAGGATAAAAAAAGAGATAAATTGACAAGATTGTCTAGAATTTGCATTCGACAAAACAATAGATTGATTTCATGTCAAAGAGAAGCTTGAAAGGGGATTTATTTTATAAGTATACAATATTTTATAAATATACAAGAATAAATTGTAGCACGGACATGAACCAATGGACTGTTTTATCATTCGCCGAAAAGTAGATGCGATTATATAGTTCCAGACGGTATAAATGAATGTATGCGCCGCTAGTGTATAACTTAGAAAAAGCATTACACAAAAATGACGGCCGATCCCTCTCAGACTTCTTTCTGCTACACGTAAATTTTACGAGTTGTCAATAATTGTAAAAAGAACACTGTACGATTTAATTACGCTGCACAATATTTTTCATTTGCTTACTGACAACAATATGACAGACGCAAAGAGCTTAAAAGAAGCCATCGAGCAATATGAAACTCAGGTATATTAACAGTTTATGAAAAAAAATTCAGCATATAAATTAAATACTTTTGATTATAATTTTCTTTCACTTATCATTTTTTTAATCTGTATCTATTTACATTTACACAATTGCATATTTGCAGCTATCACAAGTAAATGTGACACTATCTGCAACATCAATAGGACCTGACAGAGACAATTTGCTTAGTCTAAAGTCTGACATCGAGGAACTCATTTCTTTGACAAAAGAGAGCTTGCAAAATCTTGAAGAACATGGTACAATAAACAAAAATACAGATGAAAATTCTGATGATGAGACAGAGAATGTATTGGATAAAGAATATGCCTTGTTCAAGGTCTGTCTTAAATATGGTTACTAATTATTGACAAGATTAATTATTTTATTATTTTTATTTCTTATGATTACAAATATTATAAATCAGCTAAGAAAAAATAATATACTATGAAGCATTACTTATAATATAAGAGTTTGTTGCAGCATATTTTTATAATTTTCAAGTCTAATAATTATTTTATATTTGATATGTAAAGCAAAGTAGAGAAAAAGGAGAAAAAGAGATAGAGACATTTGATGCATAATTAAAGATTTATTGCTTAAATCCATTAGGCAGAAGTGGAAAATTTTTCGGATGATAGTAAAAGTACAAAATTGGACAGTACAACTGCCGCAGCTTCCAGTAGCATTGAAGTCAGTATACTATTCTCTATGTCATAACAATGACACAATTATACGGTGCAAGTTGATCTTGTAGGATGAATTGAAGGAGCTGGAGGGTATGAAATGCAAGGCCCCTTATGGTAGTACTTGGAGTGGTACTAGTTACCATAATGCTATGGTATGTTCTGCTTATAGAAGCAACGTGGAAGCAATTAAAGATATCCATGACATTAAGGTATGTTGGTTTTTAATATTATTAAATATTAATTTAGATTATATGAGATGTATATTTTTGCTTTCCTTTTAATTTTATAAACTAATTTTATAACTTGATTTATTATTAATCAGGTTCGAGTCTTTTTTCTTAATCCAACACACAAGGAAATGATTCCATGTCCATATTTTCTTGATGGTAGTTGTAAATTTTCCGATGAAAATTGCCATTATTCTCATGGCGAAATTGTGCCATTTTCAAGTCTACAGGAATACAAGTATTTTCTTTTAAGTATTTTCTAGAAAATTTATTATTTAAATTATTAGTATTTTTATTTTGATATAACTTATAATTTGTAGGAAACCTGATTTTCATAGCATTAAAATGGGAAGCCGAGTATTAACTAAACAAAAAAATAATATATGGCATAGATCTGTGATTTTAAAATTACCTGAAAATGATGGGGATAAGTATAGAATAAAGTTTGAAGCAAATGGCAAAATCATGGAATCTAGTTTACAAGATCTTTTACCTCTTGGTAAAAATGTTTTAAAGATTAATTATATGATAATCCCATTTTCTCCATAATTTTAATTAAAAAAATGTATATTATACTTACAGATGATGCAGATTTAGAAATATCAGATACCTCTGATGATACTGATGATGATGATTCTGTTTGTAATTCACCATCGTACTCGAATGATGAACTGATTCACAAATCTCTTTTAACGTTACAATCTACCGAATCTTTAGGAAATTGGGAAAAACATACACGTGGAATTGGTAGCAAATTAATGATGCAAATGGGTTATGTAATTGGTACTGGTCTTGGAAAACGTAGCGATGGTAGAATAGAACCTGTTGAAGCCACAGTCTTACCACCAGGAAAATCATTAGGTTTGTTTGAATTTCCCAACACTGTCATGCAATGCATTATTGATTTATTTCATTTTTCAGATCATTGTATGGAATTACGTGAATTTGCCGGTGGTGACAAAGATTTGTTCTCTGCAGAACGTAAAATGCGTAAGCAGCAACAAAAATTAGAACAACAAAGAGAAAGACAATATCAAAAAGAAAAACAGAAAGAGGATAGAAATGTGTTTAATTTTATCAATAAAACATTAGGTGATAAACGTAAGTTATAAAATAGAAACCTAATAATGCATTCAAAGAATGTATTGTAATATATATCTATTGAATATAATTTATATATATATAAATTATATATATATATATATTAATTATAATATATATATTAATTATTGAATATAATTTATATATATATATATATATATATATATATAAATTATATTCAATATATATATATATATATATATATATATATAATTATATTCAATAGATATATATTATATATATACTATTTAAGTGTCATTTATCTCTTGCAGCTAAAGATGACGTAGGTAGTAGTTCACAAAGTAAAGATAAACTTAAGGCAGAATCGAATAAGAATCTAAATGTAGCCAGCTTCCAAGTTGCGGAGACAATAAATCGTTTAGAGAAGGAATCGTTAAAACTTAAAGAATCATTAATAAGGCATACTAAAGGTAGTATACTTTACAATAACATTTTGATGAGATATGATGAAAAACAAAAGGAGCTTACTAATTTAAGAGCTTCCGAGAAAAGTATTGCCGCTGAACAAGATCAAAGAAAAAATAAAGCTAAATTAACTATATTTTGATACCTAAGTAGCATGAATGTAAAATATCAGTAAAATATGTTAAACATGTCTGTATATAAAGCGAATGAATCTAAATACAATGTTTGATTAATATTTTTTCATTGTCTTATCACTATTAGCATGAAGAGAAAATAAAAAAGTATGATTAAGTTTAGAAGATTTTAAAATTGCCTGAGAAAAGAAATTTTTTGATTGTATTCCCATAAAATTGTCAAATTTATTAGGAGAATATATCTCTACAAGAAGTAACGCAAACTGAAAGAGAGATTCAAATTTCGCGCTATTTTGATATGAAAAATAAACTAGGGTACGTTCGAAAATCTTATCCGTGAAATAGAATAATTTTTAATTGACCAATCGGAATAAATGTCTGTCTCTTTTGCTAACATCTTATTGGTAATTTTCATCGAAAAAACTACCAATGAGATACTAGCAAGAGAAACAAAATAAGCTTCTTATGTAGTACTTCTCTCTATAGTCGATGCTCACCTATCGCGATGTTCAGTTTATTCTACAAGTTGACGATCCCAACCTCTCAGGTTTCTCTTTGGTGCACGTCCACTTTCTCAGGCGATAAGATATCAGAACAACATGTCTGTTAAAGCGATGGGGCCGCATTCAGATGTTTCTCTGTCACAATTATTTGACAATGCTTTCGAATTGTACAACAGTATTAATAATACACAGGAGCCGACAAATAGCCCAAAGATACAGGTGTTTATTTTGATTTTAAATTTTTTGAAATAATGAGACCAAAAATTGTGACAATATATATCTTTCAATTAAATTAAAAACTATGTGAAGTTTATATCCTAACTTTATATACTAACAATGAAAACTATAATAATTTGTTATTTCTTTTTTTTTTGCTGGTTATTATAGTCAGATATAAGGCAGACAATGCGTATGTTTGAAGATGCAACAAAACTAGTATCTTTAGTGGATATGTTCAGCGACAATGAAACTTTCGAGGAGGTAGCTACAGAAAATATCAAATATTTCTTACTACCAGCTCTATTGGGCAAGCTCACCATCAAGATATGTAACAGCAACGACAGAATGCATCTTGTTAAAGTAGCAGAAATCTATTTTGTGGACTTTTTGAAGCGATTGAAAACATACGGTTTGACAGATATCAAAATACCAAAGATTAGTGATGAAAAGAAGGAAGCAGGGGATAATCAAAATAAATTGAAGAGCGAATCCAGGATGTTGGAGGATATGGTTAGTTTTTTATTTGCAAATCATATTGCATATAATTATATATAATTATTATAATAATAATATAATTCTATTTGTTTTAGGTAACTCGTAGAAATACAAAATTACAAAGATATAAACAAGAGAAAGATTTGGAGTCTCGCTTGGATACCTTAAAGAAAAATTTAGACAATCCAAACGTAGATGATGAGACGAAAAGAGAATACTTTGTTACTCTTCTAAAATTGTACGCAGTTCAAATAGTAGAAGAGTTGAATTTTCTAGAAACAGAAAAAGTAATTTTGGGAAACATGATGACGGAAGTGGGACCAACGCAAACTATGGCTTCCAAATCGCATACGACTCAAAAGCAAAAATTTCCAGTTCAAAAATTACAACCCATTATCATTACGCGTGATGAGGTACAGAAGAAAGTTTTTGGAGCAGGTTATCCAAGTTTACCAGTCTTGACAGTCGAAGAGTTTTATGAACAAAGGGTCAAAGATGGAGAGTAAGCAAATATTATATTTAATAAACATTTTTTTAGTACAAATTTGAAAAAAGTTAAACATTAATATGTATGATGCTTTTCCGATATCATTCTAGTTGGCCCGATCCATCAAAGCATGGAACAAATTCTCGATGTCTGCAAGACATGATGAATAAAGATACAAGCTCCAACGACGAGGATAACGAAGCTATCTTGAAGGAAGAGATGGAAGAGAAAGATGATCCCGAACATCTCGAACAAGCGCGCGCAATGGATGAATATAAAGACATGCATCGTCGCGGATGGGGTAATCGTGCGAACAGAAGTTAAATTGGATTAAAAATTATTACAATATTCTGTGTCTCGGTATGTTTTTTACATTATTGTGTTTTTATAACACTAATGCTGAAACCTTGTATCAAATCATGTTTGATTTATGCAAAGTTGCAAGTCTAGTAGGATTTTTTGATCAGTGATGGGTATTATTTGTGAGTAGGAGGAGAAGGATGTTAATTTAAAAGGAATAGTACAAGTATATATATATATATATATATCTCATGTTTATTAACAAATTTAAATAAACCTACATCTCTTGTAAATAAATTGAATAAAAATTCAGTAATCTTCGCGAAATCAGTTAAAGTAACTTTCGATAATTTCGATAATTTAATATCAAAGTAATTTTATATCAAAAATATATATAGTTTTCAAGTATAGGTATATTCTGCTTTGTGTGTACATAATAATATATATGAAATTTTGTTGAGTGTAAACAGAGAAAACGAATCCTTTTTATCAGATCGATGTTACAAGATGTTGCAAATTCGTCGAAAGACGGCAATAAAATCATTGAGTAATTTATTACGCGAATACAATATAAATCCAAGGGAGAGGCTCTCCGCGCAGCCACGTCCTAGATTCTTCGAGCCTTCGGGAAATTACTCGCCTCGAGAGAATCTCGCGTCTCGATTTCGACGTTAATGATTCATGAAGGTGCTGTAATATATGCGTGTACAGTCGTAGTTAAGCATCTGTGAATGGCTGTCCCGATATAAACGCGTATCTTACAACACAAGGCTATTACCTTTCCGTGTATGCGCTTCGTAAACACGCGGAGATCCCTCTCGCGTGTTCACGCTTACATTTGTGTGCGTGCGAATCGGTGAGATTGACAGTACCGTAAGCTAATATACGGATTGCTGTGAACGATATTGACGCTTCAGGAATGCTCGATAGAGGTAAAAGCAATAAAAGCGAATGTAATTTTATGTATAATCATTAGAACGAGTTTTTTTTTACGTAATTATAATTGTATCGATTTTTGCATCAACGAATGGCTTGCATTTTTTTTGTTATTCACGTTGATCCATATTCATATTGATTACGTATCGTGTTTTTTTTTTTCCAGTTTTTTATCCTACTTGTAATAGCGTTTGCTCCATTCGATTCTCGGAAAAAAGAAATGTAATGGATACGCGGATAGATGAAATAATAATAGTATAATACATAAAGTAATATTACATTTTCATAACTGGACTACGTGTTTCAATAAGCCACGAGGAATATTTTAATACAACTTGTTTCTAACGGAAACAAGCTATCTTGTCGGAAAATATCTTAGCGTTAATAATTGTAATAAAAATTCTCGATGCATTCGTGCAGAATACAGAAGGGCAAATTTCGGCGATGGCGCCGAAAAACCCCGCCACTTGTCTGGCCTGGCAATGGCGGAAGATGGCGTCAACCCTGAAGTTGCCGCGGCGCAGGTGTCGGGTAAAAATGGCGTGCGCACACACGCATGCGTATACGTGTCGTGCGCGCGCGCGCAGCAGGTCGCGTTCGCGCAACTCTTCTTCCTGCCATGTGTTGGTTCGTGCGCGCCTGGAGGGACACGCGGCTGATTAGAGGCGCGTGAGCGTGTCTCGCGAACGAGTGCACGCGCCCCCGCCTCCCCCGTCCCCGCCGCCGACGCGTGGTTGTGTCGCGCGCTCGGAATACATCAGAGTCTCTCGGAAGCGGCCTCGAAGCTAGCCTCGAAAATATCGCGCGAACGAACGTCTCCATCGGAAGCGTAGCGATTAGCGGTTCGTCCTCTCTCCGTCCTTGTCCCTCTCGCTCCGTTCAAATCGTCCCCGGTGCATCTCGGGGGATCTACGATGAGCCTGCGCGCGTCATTGACAGCTCCCCGTAAAGGAATTCCGCTGATGCCCCATTCATGAGAGAGTCCTGCGTCAGCGATTGTTGGATGTAAGTCGATAGCGAGTTGGGTTAGGTTGCGCGATAATACGCGTTGTATATATTTCGCGGTGTTTTGCCGCCTAAGATACATTTTTTTGTTATATATATATATATACATATGTATGTATGTATGTGTGTACGTGTCCGTGTAGTTGTGTATGAGCTCTGCGTGTTTACATGCGCGAGACGCGCCGCTAAGTGTGCCTCTTATTATTCAAGAGAGAGAGAGAGAGAGAGAGACAGTGTGTTACGAATAAATTACTGACGACTTCGCATTTATCGCATTTTTACTCGTATATTCGATTGCACGGCCAAGAGAAACTGTTACGAGCTGTTTACGAGCGCATTGGAAATCCCACCTGTGTGAAAAAGTTATGTATACATACGTATATGCGCGCGACTTTATTCAAGTTTGTTCAAGCTTCTCTATTTTGTGGAATGTGATGAAACGATGTGCGACGTTCTTATGATTTAAGAAAAATTTTCTATTGTGAATAAGTGTTCATGCTCTAACTAAGCTAACATTAAGTAAGAATGAGCTGGGTAAAAATTATAAATTTTTTATCTCGCGCGTTTTTGTCTTGGTTTCAAAATTTTCAATTTTTAAAGTGACAAATATTTGTCTCTATCTCGTAAAAAATAAAATTTTGCAAGGTCATAATATCTAAAACTATCAGTTACAAACAAAAATCAGTAACAAACAAAATGAAAAATATAAAGGATAAAAATATAAGAAACATATATATATAAAAATTAAAAAAACATTTATCTACTTGCAAGGTATTATTGTTTAAAAATTAAATATTGAAAGATTTGTCGAGATTATAAAATGCATTTTATAGAAAATTTATTGTACGATTAATAATAGCTATACACATTTGAAACAATACAATTTTATGCAATTTCTACGATTACTCATAATAGATGATTTCATATTTTTTGTAATACCTATGTTGATCTTAACGTTATCTCTCTGAATCATTCAAGATTAGGCAAAGAAAGACATGAATAAGATATAAGTAGATATATAAAACAAAATTTCTGATATGATAATAATATATTAATATAATCTTTTTAGGTATCAAAATAAAAATACATTGGGAATTTAAAATTTATAAAGATTCTTTAGAATTGGTAAGTATATTATTGCATACCTGTACATCGTCCCTTTGCAGTCATTTGTGTTGTCCACTGATGGGAAGCTTGTCGATGGAAGATTCGTTTCTGAGATTTTGTGGATTTTGCCTCTTTGGGTTTCAATAATTTTTAGACACTTAATTTTTCCAATAATTGATTAATAAGCAAAACATTCTCTAATTCTAAAAGAAGTTTGGATACATCAATTTATTTGTTAACATATTGTTGTCTGACACATTATATATATTATCTAATACCTTGCAAAATTCAGTCTTTCTTTTTTTATTGACAATCTTTGTTTATCAACAATTCCTTAATTATGTGCTTGGAGATGATCTTCCATCAAAGACAAGCTTCGTGCCATGCTATAGCAGACAACATAAATGAACGATTTTAATGACCATAAAGGAATGATTCTCAGGGACGTAATAATATATACATAAAATATACAAGAAAGAGAAAAACGGAAACATGGATAGAGGACATGGTGCCACCTACGCAGGAGGTGATAACCACCTACTCGAATACTGGGAGGAATATCAGAAAATGATAGAGGAGACAAAAATGTTGGATGATTATTTAGATGAAGAATGCAGTCCACGTAGTTATGATGGTTTGTATTATTAATAATAATATATTTAATAATAATATATTTAAGTTATATATTCAAAAAAAGATTTTATATTTTAAAAGGGTTTTATACAAGAGATTTATATAAAACTTTGTATAAAATCCATTTAAGGTTTTTCTTAGAAGGAATTTTGTTATTCTGCAATATTTTACAATAATTTCTGTAATAACTTATTTATAGAATATATGAAATATATATTTTCTACAGAAGGGGAAGAAGAAGCTGACTGGTTACGTGCAGCAGGTTTAGGACAGTTAACAGAAGCATGGAAAGCAGGAAGAGAGGTACAACCAGAAGAATTAGGTGCAGCCTTACGTCCACTGTCGCGAGCTCAGGCAGAAGCTGTGAAACGTCGCGTGAGATCGCTTAATCATACAGTTAAGCAACGTTTTAATCAGCGCCAACGTGTTCGTAAACCGGATATTAGAGATGTCTTTAAAGATGTAGAGGTATGTTGATAAAGATGTTAAATACATAAATTACATCTTTAATTTTTAAAATAATTTTTAATTAGTATCAAATAAATATTTTATCTATTATATAATTTATAATAATATAATTATATTTTATCTTTAAGTATATTTATCTTTCGAAAGGTATCCAGTACAGGTACACGGTCACGGAGTGCTACTCCTGATTCGTTGGATTCGATTCCAGGTGCTACATCAGAAAATGCATCATCTCCTTCACCCCCGACAGTCAATGTCATTGAAGATACACACCAAAAGTAAATTTATTATATTTTTATATTTGATATAATTAACATCTCTTTCATTTTCGTTGCAATATATTTATTTTTAATTGTTTAATTGTTTAAAGCGCTAGTGTTCCGAGTTTTGTATCCATATTCCATCGAACGACAAATGAGGGAAAAACAACAGTTCGTAGAACACCAAGTGCTCCGCAAACAGTGCTTAACTCTATATCGATATCTGCTCCAACTCCTGCTGCACCTGTACAAGAAATTTTCCGGAAAACCGGCAATTGGTCGCGAGGGGATGTCGCAAGTGATTCTGGTATTACTGTTTTTATACTTGCAATTAATAATTTATAGATAAACAATAATTTTAATCTAAAATGTAAAACTATATAAATATACAGAAGGGATTCAGCTGACCGGTTATCATAGATTGGGGACGATACACATTACGAGACCAGTTCAAAGACATAATGATGATTTCAGTGGTGTAGCAAACGCAGCGCATATAGATACAGAGTCGGTTAGAAAATTGACTGTACCAAAGGAATCGACTCTTCGGTAATTTTAAAATAATAATTGTTTATATAATTCTTACATAAAACGCTTCTTCTTATTAATAAATAATGTCAATAATATATTATTTTAGACGAAGTGCAGGAAGTCATGCAACAGTAACTCGAAGTCATAGCAGTTTATATGGCTTGACTAGGCCGGCAAATGAAAATTTAATAGCTCGTCCATTAAGTCGCACGTCGTCGCATGGTCATCTTAGTTTCGAGGAAATGTGCAGAACTAATGAAACTAAATCTCAATGGTCTTCCGACACTCTTGTAGCTCATGACGATTATGCCCGGCAGGATGTAGAATTATTATCGCAACGAGATCTTACAAGGTTACAACCCCTATTGTGGCTTGAGCTCACGGCAATTTTCGATAAATATAATATACCGCTCACGAGACGAAAACCTAATAAACGAAGAAGAAAAAGTGCGTAATATCGGACGATCATTTATCTTTTCTGTATCATATGACTTGTGTTTATATATCCATACATTTGCAGCTGGAAATTTGTTTGGCGTTTCTTTATCGACATTATTGCTCAGGGATAGTCAATTAACAAGCGAAGAGAATAACATACCGTTAGTATTTCAAAAGATTCTTAATGAACTAACAAAACGTGGAGTAAAAGAAGAAGGTATTCTTCGTGTTGGAGGCCACAAGCAGAAAGTAAGAATATTTAATGGAAAATAATTAAAATACTTAATAATTATTATTTATTAATTATTATTTCATAATTATTATTAACTTTTCAGGTAGAGATTATTTGTACAGAGCTAGAAACAGATTTTTATTGTAAACCGAAAGAAATGGACAAATTGTTTAAATGTACTTCCTGTCACGATTTATCAGCCATTTTGAAAAGATTGTTACGTGATTTGCCGCAACCTCTTCTTACTGTCGAGCTGATTGATGCTTTCTATCAAAGTCATGGTTAGTGCAAATTATTTATATAACACGATATCTTGTACGGACACTGAAAAAGAATCTTTTAAAAAAAAAAAAATTATACAGTTTTATATAATTTTACATATAGGTGTGAAGAATCCCAATGACTTGGTATATTCTCTCAATCTGCTGGTGCTATTGCTGCCCGTCGAACATCGATGTACTTTAGAAGCATTGTTGAATTTCTTGAAACTGATCATTGAAAATCAGGCATCGAACAAAATGTCAATACACAATGTGGCGATGATAGTGGCACCATCCCTATTTCCACCTCGCTACATTCATCCTCGGGACCATACCGATCTGACCGCTCAAGTAAACATGGCTGCCATATGCTGTCAGGTAACGGAAGCTCTACTTAATAACGTCGACAAGTTATGGTATGTACCGACGGAACTTATAAATCAATTACGGAGACAGTCCGAAGTGGAGAGATATCGTAAGTACAAAAAGAGATATTACTGATTAGGATCAGTTAATTTAAAATTCACACGTAACCTCAAACTTTGTTATACTTTCATATTAAGTTGTATAAAATGTATTAACAAATCAATTTTCATAAGAATTATTTATTAATTCTTAAAGGCATTGATATAGTGCGTTACATGTAATATTACATATAATGATGGTGCCTGTCTGCATATTATGAGATCTGCAGCATTTTGTCTTTATTTTTGTTAATTATAAGATATTTAGAATTAATATTACTTTTTAGTGATTTTTTATAACGTTCGTTAGTCAATTATGATATATTTCATCTCATTTTTGTTGATAACAATTGCTGTCATATATATTATGCTGTCATTTATTATAATTTGTATATGTAGTATGCAAATAATCTGTGTTTCTAACAGGTGCAATAATTTAATAAGAGAATTTTTCTTCTTTGTTTGATAACAGAAATAGAAATAACATATATAATTTATGTAAGAACAAATTTATACAATGCAAGCTGAGAAATTTTATTTCTGGCAGATTTTATATTACGACAAATTATATTTAACTTGCATATTATGATTGCATATTATGATTGCAATATAAAATATCAATTCATATCTAGCATCTCGGATATATTTATATTTTTGTGCACTAATTATTTAAATTTTTCTATTAATAATATAGCAAAGTCAGATATGTGATATAGGAAATTGCATTTTTCAGATATTATATTATAATTTTTTGTTATATTGTTAATTACAATCTATAGAACCTCATTAGAACAAATATAATTTTGTCGATTGTTAATTTTTTATTCAAAGATATCTCTTTAATTCTATACAGAAATTTAAAACTAATGCGAAAGTATAACAGAATTAACTATTAGGTAATGCCTCTCAATTTATCATTATTAAATTCATTTATTATATTCTCGAAAATGTAGAAAATGTAGAAAATGTAGAATGGTATTTATTATTCTGATTTCATACTACTGTGTCTTACTCAATGATGTCAATAATCTGTGCCTATAAATCTTATACCCATTTGGGAAAGACGAAAATCCATTATTATATATAAGGCGACGTTTATATGTAAGATTTCTAATGGTGTCCATTATTGTGACATATCGTTTTCAGAAGAATAATTATATTTATCATTCAATATGCCATATTATCATAAGACTCTGTATATACCATTTCGTAAGTTGTTATATATTTACGTTAATAAAGTGCCAAAGAAAATAAAAATTAGGTATTTTCCAAAATGTACGATTTTCATAATCTGCAAGTCTAGATATATATAAAAGTGTGGTGCAATATATATTTGTATATTTATGTTATTATTAGAAGAAGCACTAAACTTATATAAAACACTAAACTTTTCTCTACATCTTAAGGATTTTCAAGAATTTCATAAATACTTTGCAGTAGATATCGAGTTGGACAGTGTCATTGGCTGAATCTGTAAAATAAAAATATTGAAATATATGAAATTATTTTCAAAGCTATAATATCTAGGATGGAGCGAAAGAGAATCTACATTTATTACCATAATCCTTCGATGATGACTTTTTTCCGATTCTTGATCCTTTAAATTCTCATTTTCAGATGATACCTGCTTATGATTTAAAGAATCAGCAATCATAATTATAATTCATATATTTATTATTAATAAAATGCATATGAAATTTTTTTTCGAATACATATATGTACACATGGTAATCTGGAAAATCGCAGTACTTCGGAAAGTGATTCAGGACTCAAAAAGAAGGAAAAAAGCTACACAAACATAGATCCAGAAATAAATCATTTCTGAATTATAGTCGCTTTTATATTTAAAAAATCCATTATTTATAGTCCGCTTGACATCCTTCTTTTTTCCTTAAATTTTTTTTAAATTTAAATTTTTAAACTTGAATTTGAATTTTTAAATTTAAATTTTTAAATTTGAATTTTTAAATTTGAATTTGAATTTTTAAATTTAAATTTGAATTTGAATTTTTAAATTTGAATTTAAATTTTTAAATTTGAATTTTTTAATTTGAATTTTTAAATTTAAATTTTTAAATTTATTTTTATTATATATTATTTTTATTATATATAAATATCTGTTTTTTATGACTTTTATCCTGATTTTAATCAAATTCATTGGAAATGGTATTGTGTTGTATTGCATTGTTTTTTTGTTCTTTTCAGAATGTATATTGATGAGATCAGTTTCTCCCATTGGGCACAAAATTGAGATATCAATATTTAAAAAATTGTAAATTATTCTCATTATTCAATTAATGTTTAGTATTATAAGTTTTGTTACATTTTAATGTCTTCTTCTTGAACTCTGTAGGAAAAATGAATAATAATTTTTATTCCACTAAGAGATTATCGATTAAAATTTTGTATATAACATTGTTGTGTAAAATGTAACATGTTAAATTAATCTAAGAGCAAAAATTGAGTAAATCACATAATCTCATTTACTATGCAATTCATTAATAATCATGTCAAATTCTGTCAAATTTCCATTGTTGAATAGGTAAAGATTTTTTTACGATGATTGAAGCCAAAGTGAGTAAAATTTCCCAGTCATCTTCTAAACCGATCGCAACAATACGATTGCAATAGTCTTCATGCGAGCAAAAATTTTTAAATATCTGGATATGTATTTTGCATCGATGATAATAACTATCGAGGTAAATGAAATATTATGTAAAAATTATTATATTAATTATTATTTATTATCAATTTATTATCTTAATTAAATTAATGTATCTAGAAGATCATGTTCCTTTCTGTATCTCTATTTGATTTATGTGCATATCACGATTTTTCTTTATGCATCGATAATTATGTTTATGCCATATGTTAGAATGTAATTGACGACGGTCGTTCACTGTATTCGATTTCTTTGTAATAGTATTAATCGTGGGTAATGTGGCGCAAGTGTCAGTTTGATTAAATAGCAATTGAGTCGACGGATTCGTGCAATAAATCCTCATTTTGAGATTATAATTCATAAAATACAATTACAAAACAATAATGCGCGTGTGTTCAGATCATTTTTAGATGATTATAAAAAAATATCTTTTTTTTATTTAAATACGATAATTGATACAAGATAACTCGAATTAATATATAATTAATCGATACTTACGGAAAAATGTTTAGAATTTATTCTATAAAACGCAACGATAGTATACAATAAAAAAGAAGCATTTTTTGTTATTATATTGTTATACATTTTATTGATACATTTATTAATTGCACACGCATTTTTAATAAGTTATATCGTATAAATTAATATCCGTTAAAATTTTTTGCAGCTCTAATGAAGAGATTTCGCTCTGATGCAATTATAATCTAAGTATTTCATGTTGTTGCGAACTTATCGCACAGACGCGATGACTTTTTCCAGATCTGCATCGCCGATAATCGGCGCGAACAATTCCCCGGACAATTCACGAGGACAGCATCCGGTGAGAACAGGAAGAATAAATAGAATCCTGGCCAATTTGTTATCGCGGTCATCGCGATGTCGAAGATGTCGTATCAACGCATCCACGGCGTTATCTCGCGCTTGCGACATTATATGGAAACCATTGGTGGTATTGGCAATCTCTGTAATTTTCAAACGATATACACATCTCTAACACATTTTTATCGTCGACATATTGAGACGAAATTTTACTCCTATTTTCAATCTCAATTTTCTCAAGTTTATGAATCTTAGAGGATTAATATATAAGAATTCAATCTACTTTGTGTATTTCAAACAGATAGGTCCATATTCTGAATCCTCTTTTATATTCTGAATCCTCTTTTCGATAAAAGTGCTTTTAAAAGTGGCTTGTAGCCAATCAGAAAACTTATAAGCCTCTTTTAGAGGCACTTTTATCGATAAAAGAAGATTCAGAATATGGGCCATAATAAATGAACAGTTTTCTAAGAGCAAAAGAAAAGTTTTTGGCAAAACTATAGATGAAATCAGTTTCAAGAGAATGAAATTTTATTGTATCTGTTTAAAGTATTAAGATAGATGACAGATTGAAAGTAGGAGAAGAATTTCGGAAGGGCGCGTGATGTTTATTTAGTTTTTACCGGGACGACACAGCACAAATGTGTCCAGGATGCACAACTCTACATCGTCGAGTTGCAATTTTGCGATCGCAGTGCGGGCCGTAGTTATGCATGCTATCGCACCGTCGTTATTCGCCTCTTGTCCTCGTATGCTCATCAGGTCGACCGGCCACGTGGCTGCGCGTAGAACGAAGAGAGCGGACCATCCACGACGAAGAACCTTATTTTGCTCCTCCACGCTCAGCATTGAAAAGTCTCGATGTCGACGTGCATTCCGAACGGCTGCCAGGAATATTTGCGCAGATATTTCATACTGTATAGCCGTACCTGATAAAATCCGCTTGAATTATTGTCGAGGATAATTTTTTTTCAAGACACAAGCGATTGAAAGATCCTATAGACATTGATATATTTAAGAAAAAGGAAAATTACCAGATGATATAATCCTTGTCGGTTGTATATGGCGCGACATGACAGGTAAGAATATATTCTCCCCAGTTTCGGATTCGTGTAACGTCTTCATCATTAAAGTATTATTCAGTGTGGGATTTTTAAAGGGTAAATATATCTCGGAATTATTAAAACGGGCGCATAGAGTTGTTGATAAATTGACTGCAGGCTTCCAAGTCAGACTAGAATTATGCAGATTTGAGAGTGCGTTACTTCGAACGCGCGGTCCTCGTTCTTCCTGTACCGCTGTGAAAATATATGTTTGAAAAGTTTAATCGAAAAGTCTCTTGAAAATGTATATATAGAGAAAATTGCTTTTATCAACAATTAATTGTTTTTAAAACAAGTAAAAAATCTTATACATATAAAGATACAATTTTGTGAATGCATGTTAAATATTTATCAATGTTTCATCAAAGTGTCGAAAATTTGTTTTGCAGGTTGCATAATTATTTGCGATTGACTTTTATTACAAAGAAACATATGTTCGTGTACTTATATTATCGAAATAATAATATATTATATGTATATATCTTCATCTATATTATAATTGAATAGTTATAGAAAAATTATTTATTTCAAATAAAATTATTAATTTCTTTATACATTATTCATATAAATAAAACATACAAAGGAATTAATAAATATTTAAGGAATTAATAATAATTTATAATTATATAATATAATATAATTATTATTTATAATATATAATAATTGATTTTATAATTATACATTATTATAAGTATTTGTAATTTTTTACTTTATTGCAGATTCGAGCTTTAATTATGACTTTGCTTGGATGATTCTGAAATATTTTTTTATAAAATAAGGATTCACGAAAAACATTCACTCATTCTTTCATTTCGTTACTGTGACTGTCTTATAATCAATACGAAGGCGCGCATAACAATGATATAGCCGAACAATTTCAGCGGGATTGCTTTAATTCTTCGATCACAGCGTATAGACTTTGTGTATTTAAGAGCTGACCACCGGAGTTGACACTCGATGTCGTTTCACATGACACGTTATCGCAATGGCTATCACTATATTATTTACAAGAAATCCAGAAAGTTGGCTAGAAAGACAACTATCACAGCCTGTATTCGTTTACCTATGTAACGGATTTAATCTTTTTCTCACAATTCTTAAATATTTTATTTCTGATGTTAAAATTTTAATGTTTTTAATATTAAAATTTTAATTGTAAGAAATACACAGAATAATATATATTATATACAAAAGAAACTTTAGATTGACATCGATTGTCTTGTTGCAAGTCTGCTGTCAATTAACTTTTCCGGTTAAGGGTGAAGGCACGTGTCTAGCATACGCCATTGTTTGCATCTCGTTGAGTTCGTTAGCACTTGCTCAATCTTACCGTGTCTGTGTCGACGGTGATTTTATGTTCTGTCTGAGATTTTGTATGACATCATATATTGATTTAAAGTTATTCGGCACGAAAAAACAAAGAAATGATAAAGATTTCTCGCTTTAATTCAATTCTTGGTTGAAAGTAAACGCACATAAGTTATAATATTTTTTAGAAAAAGAAAAAATATTTTAATTAAAAGTTTTATTTTAGAAACGAATGTTAATATATATTAATCTTTGAATAAATATAAAAATATATATGTGTATAATCTAATTATTACTGCATCAAGTTAAAAACAGAAACTTGATTTCTTTAACCAAGTGTCAAAACGTATTAAAAATGTATGTATGTTTTTTTACTTACCCGCTGTATTCATGCCAACGGAGAAGCATTTTTTTAGACGGCAATGTGGACACCAATTTCGTCTGGCCTTGTCAACGGTGCAAGAGCCATCGCTATCTAAATAATTAAAGATTCGATTATGATATATGATATTAGATATAGAATATCTCGATCAAATGTTCTTTTGATACTGCATATACTAAATGATTACTGGAAAACGCTGTATTTTCTAGTTTTATTAAAAATATACAGACTTGTGCAGGTGAACAAAGCACCGCGACGCACGGATCTCTTGAAGAAACACGAGCAACCGTCGCAGCAATAAACACCATAATGTTTACCGTATGATCGATCACCGCACACTTTGCAAGACACCGGCGTGGGCAGAGTTCTTCCTATCGCGAGAAGCGTTATCAGATAGAAATTTATTTCACAAATTACACAATTGTTTAGAATTGATTTCCATTAAGTTACTTATATTTAATTCGTGCATTTATGCTACCGAAATACAAAATGTTATTCTTGCCTATGATTGAATAGCAGGAGAGAAAGATAGTTACCCATTTTTATTATCCTTAACTGCAACAGATTCGAGAGTGCCGGAAATTGCAAATCTGGCCTGATTTCGATGAAATGTGCGAGTCGCGATGATCGCAACGAGCGATCTAAGCGATCGTGCCTGATCAGGCTCGCGCACGAAGACAAACTCTTGTGGAACGATGTGTGGAAGACGCATTCCTGGCCGAGGGAGGTTTAACCCGCGATGGTGGTGGAAACGAATCGGAGGGTGAGTTGGATTTGTCCGATGTGTCACTTTGAACGTCAGAACGCGGAAGGATAATATTTGCGGTGGACTGGTCGAGCGTAACCGATTATTGTTCGATCGTGAATTATTATTTCAAGATAGACGCGAGGAGACGACTTTATTCAATCCATCGACGTCATGTACGATAGAAAAGGAGACTTTTCATAATTATCCAGAAATTATTTGAAAGAAAAAGAAGCGTCGCGAAATACTCAATAATATACTTCAAATCCCTTCGTAGAGGTAAGAGATTACAAATAATTTTCTTGAAAAAAATTCTTGTTTTATCGATTTACTATATTCTCGTATTTTATTATGAGGGCATATAAAAATATGCTAAATAAAAATTCATAATCTTCCATTTCTCCAGTATTATTATGACTCATCTTGAATTTTTTAATCAACAAGGAGGTATAATTTTATTCTGTTTTATTTATCAGCAATACAATTAAAAAGATATGTCAGAAACGCATGGGATTTTACAAATAATGCATACATATATGTATTATTTGTAAAATAATATATAAATAACATACAAATAAAATATATGTATATATATTTTATTTGTAACGTTACGCGTTATTATTGTACAAAGTTGCTTAAAGCTATGCTTTTAAATTTCGGATACGTACAAATAATTGAGTGTCCTCGTTTGCCTCCGAAGAAATATCATTAATTGCATATTATATAATTATAGCACTGTCATATTGCTTCAATAATTTATTTGTCCATACACAAAAGTTCATGTGCGGATAATTTGCGAGAATTTTAATTACAACTATAAAAGTACAACGTGATTGATTTATACTTTTCATTGACTTTTCGTGAATTTGTTTTCTTTTTTTTTTTTCTAATTCGGAAGGAAACGCTTCCCTCGTCTTAAGTGGATAAAATTATTTATTGCGCATCGCAAAAGTAAGTTATACAGGAACTATACACAAAAAGATTCACATTTTCTTAATTAAACGTATGCTTGAAGAAACCTTGGCAGTCCTTCGAACTGCGAATCAATAAATTATAAGAATGGCTCATCAGGCTTTTGATTTTTACCCATGAATCGTTATTGTATTTGTGCAAAGATTATTATTACGAGTCTCATAACAATATTGTACCTTGAAAAATTTTGCCTGTTTTGCTTATTTCTTCTTGATTTTATTATATTTATCGACATCAGATAAGCTAAATAATATATGTTTTTGAAATATTCCAGGAAAATAATGTAAACAGAATGATATATTTTAGTCAAAGATACTGAAGAGATACTACAAGCAACTATTTAGTTTTACTTTAGTGTTAAAACAGTAAAGAGTTGCCAAGGTCGAAAAAGATTTATCTCTAACATTGCAATAGAATTTACTATGGAGATTATTTACAATTAAGTACTTTCTGGATAGTGCGTGCAGCGCGCATTGTTGTGTACAACGAAAAGAAAACTGTGTTGGATAATCGGCGTAAGTAAAAAAAAAATTATTTCAACATTTAAACAATGAAAGCATCTTTTTCATTTATAATCGTTAATATAAATCGAAATATACTATTGTTTGATTAGAAAACTGAAAAAAAATAATCGTATACGAGAAACACACGATGTTTCATTCTTTAAATGCAGAAATATCATATCTCTATTCACATTGCACATGAGCATTTGCCGATAATCTGTCGTTTTCCTTATAAGTATATCTTTGCGCCTTTGTCAGGAAGCACTCTCTCGCACTAATTATATTATTTTATTATAACTCGGCTATATTTACACGTGTATCGGGTATTATGAATGAACGCAAAAAGCGCATAGTTAAATATGGAAATGTGCTGCGTCTCGTACTAGCAGTTATTATAGTTAAATTAGCGTGGAGTGATTTTTAAAATGCGTCATTTCTCAAATAATTTTTTTTATAATCCCTGTCATTGACTAGAGATCCAATTCTCCTCCTCATTAGGACTGATCGTGTCTGTTAACACGCTTAGAATCGAAATCTTTGAAGACACATCATCGATATTTTATCTCTCCTCGAATCGGCATTAGAGTGTCTACGTAGATTTTTGCGCATGATGTAATCACTTTCTCGAAAAATTTTATAGAGATGTATACTTCTTCGAGAACTAATATATTCTCCTTCTAGGTTCACATAATGTTTCAAATTTTATCACTTTTTTAATTTTAAGACAATTTTAAGACAATTTCACTGACTAGTCCTATGTATCATAGAAGAATCCTTCCATTTCAATCGTTAACTTTGTCACTCTCTTTCTCAATAGATTAGTCAGATCATTCTAATCAATCTTCACAGATTCACTACCTCAAACTTCGTAAGCTTCTTAATACCTAATCCGCGAGCAAGTTTCCTCTTCGTCATTCCAATTTATTTGCCATCGGAGGCAAAGCTATATAGCGAGTGGACTTTGATCGCTAAACAATTACGAGGACGCGAGTAATTTCGCCGCAGTAGTGACGTGGTGCTGATGATGATAGGGCGTCTCCTGGGTGGTGTAATAGCTCTGCTGCTGATGTTCGCTCGTGGTCGCGAGTTGATGTGGATGCTGATAGTAAGATGAATACGGTTGGCCAACGACGCCGTCGCAGCTTCGCGGTTCCGTTTTCACAGCAGGTACATTTCCGGTGGCGAGAAGAGAGGTATGGCCAAGATAAACGGGTCTGTCGGTCGATGTCGACGAGCCCGACGACTTTGACGCTTCGATTTGATGTTGCTGCTGCTGCTGCTGCTGTTGCTGATTGCTCTTTAAGTCTATAGAGAAATAATCGCAATGTTGTGTAAGTAAATTTTAATAATTTAATAAATGATAAAACGAATAAAATATCGAATGATATTATTTATGAGATCTAATAAATGTAAAAAATATGTATAATTTTATCGTAATGATTTCAATTTAATATTAGAAGACAAGTTTCCAAATGTGAGCAATTATATGTAAAACTAAAACTTATTTACATTAAATATTAGATATATATAAAATTTATATATATATATATATATATATATAATAAATATATTAAATTTATTATATTATAAATTTATATATTTATATTTTCATATTTTATAATACATATTTTGTTACATGCAGGAAAAATGTAACATTTAACGGACCTGTAGAAGGAGATGATGTCGTCGAGGTGGTGGTTTCGTGATCTCCCGCAGACGATCTGGCGTTCGGCTCTGGGGTCTTTTTCGGCTTCCTCTTCCTCGTCTGTATACCGTCCTTTCGCATCGCCAGCGGCCTATTGACCCCGTGCAATTTGAAGTATAACCCGCAGGCGTTGCACACCGGCTCGCCGTCGTTGTTGCGCCTCCACAACGTGGTAGTGCGGGTGCCGCAGTTGGTGCAGCACAGCCCGAGTCGCCTCGTCGCCGTCTGAAATTCCGACATCTGTCCCATTTGTAACGCACTTGCTGATGCTGCTCGAGGTACGTTCGTTATACAAATATAGAAGAATTGAACAGATATTTTTTTCTATACTTTATATTAACATATAAAAATATATTCTATTAATGTATGAGAGAGGACGCGCGAACTGATTTTTCTAATACATTTACAAAAAAATATTTGTAGATATCTTGATATTCATTTTTTTCTCAAGTTAAATACAATCTTATTTCAGCATAAAAGTATAACTCTCTTGACAAGAGCGAGTATAGGCACATTGGTGAAACTTCGTATGATCATTTATGGATGAACTTACCAGGCGTTTCGAGGGTTTGATGAGCGGCCTGTTCATGCCATTCATCTTGTGATAAAGTCCGCATGCGTTGCAGAGATAATGGCCAGTTCCGTCCCTTCGCCAGAGCGGCGTCGATATCGCCCCGCAATTCACGCATTCGCGACCTTCACCGAATTGAAAGTCCATCGCGGTGTCTACAATCATTTTCGACCGATTAACAATTAAAGTAATTTTATTACATTAATCGATTTCATACATTTATAATTTATACACTTGATCGCGAATTGGTTTTTTATATCGAGCTCCGATTCCAAAATTCTCTTTGAAATTAAAAGCTTTCGTGATGGATTTAAGAGAGCATCAAAAAATTGCGAAACAAAAAGGATTCAAAATCTTATTCCGCATTCGATGACGTTAACTCTAGCACCGACTCTTCATTCTAATTCTACTCCCTCTTCTCGTAAATCTGGGATCGTCTTTATGGCGCGTCGGGCTGACGGGACGAGGCCGCTCTTGCGTCTTTTATCTGGTCTCGAGGATGTCCGCGGCAGGGGATTTAAAGTTAGACAGAGCAGAGAGTGCGACGGACGCGATTCTCGCGCTCTTCTCTTGGGAGAGAGCATCCGCGCGCTCGTGAACCGATTCCCCTCCCCGTCGTTACTACCGTAAAACACTTGACCGCGGCATCGACCCGACTCACTTCAAAGGCGCCGCTATCACTTATCCATCGCACATGGCCCGCCGCGTGCTTGGCGGCGAGCGGCAGCAGCATCCGCGAGGAAAGTAGTTTCTTTCTCTCCGACGTTCTTCTCAGTCATCCTCTCCTCTCCCCCTCCCCGTTTCCGTAACGCTGCTATCACAAAGTCGGTGTTAATCACAGGGCTTCGAACGCTTCTTTTCACGGGCGCGTTAATTTAATTTATCTCGGATCTCGTTCGAAAATTCATACGCGCTAATAATGACATTTAACTATTAGAGCGAAATTTATTTTATAAATAAGAGAATATATAATTCCAGAGGATATTTTAAATTGGGTGGAGTAGATCCATCGTTCCCTTGAAAAATTCTACGCGTACCATCTCGCGCGTTACGTTGCGCTCGTTCGCGATATCGTCTGCGGCTTCGATAAACTAATCGTTGCGGCATAGGAAATTGCATTGCGTATCTTATCGCCATGGCATATACGGGCAGTTCACATAACTTTTGTTTATCATCGGGACTTTACACGTGATGCACGCCAACAAAAAGCGATATACACTTTTCACGCACTCGGTGGAACTCGAGGCGTCGCGTGGAAGGTTCAGCTACATCAACGCGGTCACTCTTTTACGTCACGTATAAATATTTTCACATATACAGTTGAAATGCATTAAGAGTTTTCGTTTATTCCATTCCAAAAATATCTACCCCGGTACCATTCAACTTGGCTCGCGTGTACTTGTTGAAAATATTATCGCCGAAGCGGCCAGGTGACATTCCTCTGTCTTGTCACGATTTTACAGTTGCAAGAATATTTACCATACGATACACTCAGGTATTTTTTACAATGTATGTACCAACCATAAGGCGAGGCGCGCTGGAAACCGGCGCCGTCGTAGGCGCGCCACGAGGACATCATCGCGACGTTCTGCGCGTAAAAGGGCGCGGCCGCGGCGAGGGTCGAGTGTGGATGAGCCGCGTGCGGGTGCCCCGCGTGCGGATGACCCGGGCCAGCGTGCGGACCCATCGCCGCCGCGGTGCCACTCGCGTGGCCGGCGAGCGCGTGATGCGCCGCGTATGTCTCCACCCCGTGCTGCCAGGACGCCGTCTTCTCCCTTCGGGAGAAAGAAAAATTTATCGAAATTTATCAATCATCACAGATATATACTGAGAAAATTTTTCATTTTTTATTTATTTTATTTTATTTTTATTATATTTTATTAAAAGAATAAATAATTTAATGTATGTGTACCATGCAGGCGAAGGCGAAGTGGGGAAGGAGTGATATTGCGCCGCCGTGGACGGGATCGCCGGCCTCGACGAAGGGACGTAGACGGGCGCCTGGAGTTGTTGGCCGTGCTGTTGCTGTTGTTGCTGCTGAGACTGTTGGTAATCGGAACTTGCGCCGTACCCGCTACTTCCGCCCCCGTGGAACATCCTCTCCCACCGAGAGCTACCACCGCGGCATCTGCTGAAAACGGAAAATGTTGTCCAAGGTTAATTCTTAATTGTGTTCTTCGCCATCGGAATCGGAAGCTTTCTCAATTCGCGCGACAAATTTATATAGATTGCGCACAATTGAAATGCGAGAGACAATGTCCTTGATTTTAAGTAAGCTTTTCAATCCATGTTGATATAACGCGAGGTAAAGCAACGCATACTTTGTGCTCTATAAAGGGTTACCGCCGGCAATCTCATTTCGCTACCGTGGAAAGATATATCGTTACACAAAAACAGGTAATATGGAAGCGGTAATAATACATTTTGCAGCAGATAATGTTAATGGTCCCTTCGGCCGATAAACACAGAGATCCCGTCGGGTGTCATGTACGACGACGAACAAACGCGGCGTGGGCCGCCCATGAGACCAAGGATGGTCGGGAAAAAATCTCGTCATGGTCGCCCGACGGAGACTATCTCTCTCTCTCTCTTTCTCTCTCTTATCTTACCTGAACGATTTCGTGGTCGCGAATCGGAAAAAGAACTAGAAGTCCTTCGACTTGCTCGAGTAAGCGCCTTTCAAACTTCAAAGCGTGAAGCTTATGCTGTAATGTCAACATGAGAATATTGACGGCAAATATATTTAACTCTGTCTATATGCGACATGTCAAATATTTCTCTCTCTTTTTCTTAAATTAATTATAAATGTGAAAAATATTTTCTTTGCTTTGATGATTTGGATGAGGAACTTTAAAATTGCATTATTTTTGAAATTTCCTTATTCACATTTCTTATCGCTAATTACATTAAATATATTGTCACAATAATTAAATTAAAGAAAATAATTAAATTAACTATCGCTTTAATTAAATTAAAATATATAATTTTTTATATATATATAATTTTTTCTGATTTCTTATATTGCAAATAAGCATTGAGATGATTTGAGCGAGTATATACTTACGGCAAGTGCATTACTTGTGATAATTGACAATTATAGCTGAGAGGTAATTTCCATCCACGTGTTAAGCTCCATCGCGCGATTTTATGACGCAATATGGATTTAACGATGATATTTTACTATTAGCGTTATATTCAAGCGCGAAGAGTCGAGTATTTATCTCGCGGTATTGTAGAAACGAAAATGGCGATATATTGTTATCTCTCTTCGCGCACCGAGTCCATTTCGGTACGCGAGTCCTATGCCGCCCACGGGTCTCATTGTCAGGACACGCATCTCCTTAAGAATACGCGCATAGCCGCACCGTATCTATGCATTCCATTTGATTACGATGTATGGAACATACTTGTGTCACGAAGTTTAAAGAAAGCGGATGCATACTGTATCACTAAGCATAATGTACGAGACAAACGCGTTCAATTTTATTTTTTTCTTTTACCTTTTTTAAGTCTCTTGACATCTTGATATTTTTTATTATAGTTTTTATCGTTACTCGAACCGTTCATGTGATTCCATATGTCCTCCTTTGAATTGTAACATTCCTTAGAAACACTTTTCAGCTTGTACGATTAATTACCTCCAAAATTTTTATATACAATAACATAACATATTTAATATGTTTTTTATTTAGTGATTTTTTTATTGAAGTTTAAAGAATATCTTAAGTGTACTGGCAGTGCTCGTTTTTTATAAGCATATTTAAATTCGAATTTTTATCTAATAGAACTCTCATTTTGACGTTGTCGGCTTTATATCTGAAAAGTTTATCCTGAAGGCGTTTATTTCATTCGTTTATTTGATTATATATTAAACTTAAATTAGAAAAAAATGTTTTTGATGTATGAGATCCTATAAAAAAAGCTTGTAAAATGAGAAAATATCGATAATATCTGAAAATATAAGCATTTCTAAGGGTAAAGTAACTGACGACAGGATAGTAGATATGAAATTTTCATACCCCTTGCCACCCACGGTTGTTCCATTGTCTGAGACACTCACATTCTCCGAGAGAACGACTAAAATACCGCCGTAGTCGGTATTTCCACGAGTCGGCCCTCCGCAATAGGTCCAGCAAACCAAAGGGAACGGAAGACAGGTAACTTATGATCGCGATGTATGCGGCTCGTACGAGAGAAGTGCATCGAGATGCAATTTATGCAAAAGAAGGAAGAAAGGAAGGAAACATAGAGGCGGAAAGATTTTCACAGAGGAAACATTACTCGCATACTTTCTAATCGAGAAAAAGAGAGAGAGAGGTTTCAATTTATTGTCATACAATGTTTTTATTTCGCTTTGTTTTATAAATTACGAAACGTTACATGTTCAAAAGAAATATCAAAAATTTAAAATTAAGACATCAAAAGTCTCTCGCATTTTTAAATACATTGTTTATTATAAGATAATATAAAATCAATTCGTTTTTTAAGTGATTAAAATCAGGACGTGAAATTAAACGCCCCTACGTAAGAGTGGGGTTCTCGTGGTGGAAAAAGAGGGAGAGAATCGACGAGGGATTACAAGAGAGAGAGAGAGAAACAAAGAAGCGCGCAGGTCCGAAAAAGGGGGAGATCGAAACACGTTGTAGTGGGGATCGAATGATAGTCTACGCGTCGGAGAAAGAGAGTCGCGGAAAGTCCGGCGGATAAAGGTATCGTGGTAGGAAGAGAGAGGCACCGAGAGACGCGCAGACGCGTCTCCACCTTCGGTTGGCTACGACCGTTGAATCAAAGATACCGATAGCGGCCATCGCGGTCACGAATGAACCCCCGTGTAGGCGGGTCCAAGGCTTTCGTGTATCGCGTGTATCGTGCGTGCGTGCGTGCGCGCGCTCACATACGCATGTATGTGGCGTGTGTGTGTGATTGCATTAATCCGCTGCATGGCAAAGTGAATAGTGATCAATCGGATCGAATTCGAAGTTGGTTGAAGAGGAGAAATGTATTCTTTGTATCAATCAATGATTTGATTAATTATATTAAACTTCTCTCTTATCTCTTTATTTCCATTCTTTTTCAGTGAAAGAAGATGGATTTTAAATTCATTAAAAATAGGAACTAGTTTTAGAATTTGAAGATCAAACTAACGTGTTTGAAAGTTAAATTAATTTACATACAAGATTTCGAAAGAGAAAAAGAATGCATATCTTCTTTTAATAAATAAATATATAATTATAATTTTAATTCAATAAGATTAGAATTAAATAGTTATCAATAAGTTAGAATTTATCGTTAGAATTTACTTCATTGATCTCGATAATGTCTTTTATGAAGAAAGAAAAACAGATATCATCGCATATCGTTATACATGTCACATTTGATGAATAAGGGAGAATTGGAAAAGAATTCGTGCATTAAATTATATTATTAACGATAAAACCAGTTGGAATTACCACAGTATCCTGACGATAGTGTGTGAATAATTCAAGTACTGCTATAAATTAAACATCTGATTCCAATCACTGTGAAATTTTGTAGCATACTAATTTATCAAGCATAAGGAGAATGAAAATTCCTGTATAAATATAATTGTAACTATCAATATATACATGTACAGTCCTATTTGGCTATATAATGATGCGTAGACTATTTCATATTTTTATTACTAACACTGAACATTATTTAGAATTCTTAATGTCATATAAAATTTCACACGTATTTGTAGTTTAGTACAAATCAAAGTTTCTAAAATTTACACAAATTTTTTTCTTCGTAAAAGACATTACCAATTTTTTAACATTTATTTTATTTCTTTTATGACTTATAAAATCATCTATAAAGAATATTTTAGGGAGCTAGAATCACTTATGGAATGGAGAAAAAATATAATTAATTTTTTATTTATTTTTAATAAATGTTACAAATATTTCGATAAATATAAATATTGTGCTTTCACGCTGTTAAAAATGCAGATGTATTATAAAGCAATGCAATTAATAGATCACGCACAATTTTTTATCGATGCAAACGATCGGCCGCAATTCCCTGCTCGCTATGCGATTCTTTTCGCGACCAGACGATAAATATTGTTTTTTTTAATTGGCATTAATTACGTTAGATTGCTTGACGAAGCGTAATAAGTGGCAACGCAGCTTATCTCAATTTGCGATAGAAAAACACGTATATCACACATGTACTCTATAACGACAGTAATAAAATTAGCATAACTTATCGACATCCGAGTCATTTTGATATCGCCCGATAACGTTGTGGAAAAGCGTGCAACCTTGTAAACATGAATCAAAATCAATTTATTCTCGAGATGACAAGCAAAGTAGAAATTCCGTTATCAAATGACGTGCCGATATCGAGTATCAGATTACATATGTGCTTGTGTTAATCATTAAAATAAATCCTTAATGTATAAATCCTTAATACTAGTTGCACGTCTATGACATTACACATTCAAAGAATATTTTACGTCTTTCTGTAAACTATGCGAAAATAATTTCACTTCGGATATAAATTTTTGTTTAAAAATTGTCGTGATTTTTTGATGCGATAGAAAAGTTAAAACTCTCGAGAAATATATCGCACCTTCTCTGCATGTCGGGCATTTCATTATTCATTAAAGTTCACAGCGTAATCGGCGTGAAAGGCGGCAGTCATGTGTCACGCGAACCTCAATGGGAGCTAATTCATTATCCACGCATTGCGTGATCCTTCTGCGAGCGTTTTGCTTACGTTCCAATAACGTTACACTTAGCTATCGTTAAAAAATATATCAGGTTCGATCGGGATAATAATGCGATAATTCTCAATTTTCGTTAACAATTGTTTAATTCGGAGTTTAATCGACAAGATATTTTTTAGAGGAAAAGATCGATAAACGCGAATAAAAAATTTTCGAGTGTTTGCTCTAGAAGTTTTCTCTTAGAGTAAAATCGAGGAATTATTTAAGATTCTGTATCCCTATTTACTGTCTTATTACTGTCTATACAGTAATAAAAAAACAGAACGATTAACTCTGGTTCTAGTTGTTTAATGGATACACATTTGTTTAAAGGATACATTTAAATCTCTCGCAGGTACGATTACGTGTATACACGCGACGATGCGTGTTTATTATGCATGGCGGATGATGCGGTTTGTAATTATATCGGTCGCGTAGATACTCTTTCTCTCTCGCTATCGTCCTCTTTAATTATTATTAAAGCGCGATTATGATTTATCGTTACGAGACTTAATTAGCTCAATAAGAGTAATAATCCTGTCCGCGCGACTTACTTAAAGTTACTTCAGTACTTAAGTAAAGTTACTTAAGTTACATAGTAAGTTACTTAACTAAAGTTATTTACTTAAGTTCCATGCACGCCATCGTTCTAATTTTAAATGCTTCTTATGTCGATAAAAAGCTGACCTTGTGCACTCTCTTCATTAACGTAAATTATTTAACGTCAATTATATATATTTTATACATAAGCGATTCGTTGCGCCGACGTTTATATGCCAATCGTTGTCAATTGTCATATGTATCGGCATTTGTAGTTTCCCGAAAAAAGCTATTTGGAATCCTAATGTCACTGAATATTCATAATCATGAATAAATAATTTATACGCGAATTGTAAGTCAGTATACATTAATTGTACAATAAATCACTGAATATCTCGGATGATGTTATATATAATTGACGTTACCAATAAAGAAACAGATTTAATCACGAACATAAACGAGATCATTAAGTGCACTTAATAATATGTGTATATATATATATATATATATATATATATATATATATATACATATTTTCCGAGAATAATTAATGCGGTGGATGTATTTGACATTAAGATATTAACACATACATATATTTTTCGATCCGATGTGTTATTCAGATATGTCGCCGTCGTTCTTCTTTTTATCAAAGAATTATTTTTCGGCGAGAAAAATAATTATTCCCGCACATATTTGTACAATAGATGTTTGATATTTCTCACGTGATCGATATAACATCTTATTACGATGCGAACAAATTCGTCCGTGCAATTAACCGCGATTATTTTATAAAATCTCCGCAGCGCAATCGACATATTCTACAGAAGCTTTCTCTCTCTCTCTCTCTCTCTCTCTTTAATGGAGCGGAAAATTATCGAATCTTCTAATGGGGACCGGTTGAAAAAATAATCGCGTTTCGATGTTAGGCGGCGACGGCGCCAGATCAACGCGGCGCCGTACTTTTCATGGCCCTCGACGGATCACACGGAATTTAGATGAGAGCTTGGCCGGAGAGTTGCGACGAGAGTTAGAAGGGTCCGACGCCACCAGGTATATATCGGTAATGGACGCCGATTAAAGGAACCAAATAGAGGATGGAAGAGACTCAATGTGCGTAGTTGTCTACAGGTGCGTAAAAGACAGCTGCTGTTACATGTCGTTAAACATTGCGTGCTGCTTTAATATTCGTAAATGCGTATGTATCTATAAAAGAAACTAACAGAGAAAGTTTATTTTCTAAATTTTGATAAAATCAATATATTTATTTTATTCAAGAATGATAATTCAATATCCCGTTACACTCATATAAAAATTCCGATAGATTCCTATGTAAATTAATTAAAATTAAATACAGTATATATATTATTTTAAACTAGAATCTATTATATATATAATATACTGTGTGTCAATGGATTTTAGCTTAAAATAATATGTATATTATACATTATATAATTGTATAAAATTATAATATTTAATAATTAAAATTATGTGCATTTTAATTATTATTAATTATTTTGAATTTTATATAATTATATTTATTATAAGAGTATATATATTATGACATGTGAAAGTAACACGAATGAAAAACATGTGCTACAAGTGAGTTGTACATAGCGTGTGTCAACATTCGAATTTGTGTATCCTCAAGGTTATCCTAGAATAAAGCGAAGCTTTTTGCGTTTACAGATGTATGCATATACATTGTCGGCGTCGCGAGTGGTCGCGCGATCACGAGGAGCCTTAATCCGACGACATTCGTGGAAGAAACGGGCATCCGACGATTACGACGAAGTACTTTGGTACATCGCGAGGGAATGTTCTCTCGTCTCGAGGAGGACCGGCTGGTGCCGAGGCGCCACGGCGCCGACCCGCGTAGAAGGGTTTCCTTGTAGGCCCTACGCACACACTCTCGCACGCGCGCACACACACAGTCACGCGTATCACGCGCACGTTGCGATCGTTTCTTTCTTTTTTCTTCTCTCACAATTCAGCGAGGTGACACAGAGAATGGCCCGGGGCTCTCTCTCGTCCCGCTTATCTTACCTTCGTGATATCGTCGAATTATTTGTTACGTTGTGTTACACACGTGAACGAATATCGCGTTAACAATGGCACTCGCAACTCAATCTATTCTCAATCTATTCGTTTTTTGGGGAGTCCAACTTCTTTTCTCTAGCTCTCTCCCAATAAGTTAGAAAATGATTGCTCGAAGATTTTATCTGTACTTTTACAACAATTATGCACAAAATATATAAATTGTTTTTATGCTGATTAACGGGAGTCATTAATATTGACAATTCTTTCTATCTCGTTGGCAAATTGCGATTAAAATAAAAGCATTTAGAGCACCGCATTTGTTTGTCAACAATATCTGATATCTATAATATTCGCGCGAATTTTATTCTCGCACGGATATACGTGACGTATAAAGATGCGGGAATCGCGTGACCCGATCCCGTAAATTTGACGCGCAATAAATAAATGGGGTCTCCCTCTGAAAAGAGACTCCAGTCACGATCTATCGATCGCCGAACCGGCAAATCCTGCCTTAGATGTCACGAGAAAATGAGCGCCGGAAGTTCATGCTTGAGAGCTTATTTTAAAATTTTCGCGCAAGTATCGGCGAAAGAAAATATGAAATACAAGAAAAGGCGTTTTACTTCTTTCCGCGCGATGTATATGCAAATCTGTGTGTTATGCGAGAACATTTATGGAAATGCAGTTGTGGGAAAAAAAAGGTTACTCACCGCGATGCGGTCGATCCGGCAGATTTTTCTATGACTGGCACATACCCCCGAAGACGAAGAGCGATCTTTCGATTACACGTGTGTGCGATTACACGTGTGTGCGATTACACGTGTGTGCGATTACACGTGTGTGCGATTACACGTATGTGCGATTACACGTGTGTGCGAGTCTCTTCGATTCGAAAACCACAGTCAAGGTGATCTTGTCGCGTGTTTTCCGTGCGCTTCTCTTTGCCTTCTTTCTCTTAGCCTTTCGAGAGAAAGAAGGAAGAGAAGGTCGGGCGACCAGATTAAGCCAATAAACTAATTTGACAGGCGATTCATTCTGTGGCCAAAAACGACTATTCGCCGCAAAAACACACGATGTTACTCGGAAAATAAATCAGCCATAAGTTATTACAGCTGATTGAAATTAACGCATTAATCTTCTAGAGTCATTGAAAAGAGAATTTATATTTAGTATATTTAAAATAGAATTAGCTTAATAAAAATATAAAATGTATATAAAAAGACAAATTTTTTTTTCGTCTTTCAAAGAGGTAGATTTCATCGAGAAACAATATTAGATAATTACATTCCAAGTGGTAAAACCGAGAATAAATAAACTTTTGTACAACAAGATAAGAAAGTATTAAAAAATGTCGACAATACGGAAATTACGAGAAAAAAAGATATCGATCTTATCCTCTCCCTTTCTCTGTCTTTCTCTAGTCAATTAACACGATTCTTGAGAAATTATGTGCGAGACGGTGAGAGGTATCATCCGAGATTGCCCCGGGGTGTCTCGGATCTGCCTTTCGGTAACCTGAGACCGTAGATGCAAACACTAGATAAGATCTCGAGGGTTTGTGGTCCAGTTTCGGCACGCGCCTTCTTCCTCTCGAGATCGTGTGGGAAACCCGCGATGACGCAGGTGCTTATAAAGGTGCTAGCAAACGTTTTTCGTGCGTCAATTCAAGTATCGATCATTAATTGTAGTACATAATTTTATTTTTTTCGAGTATTAAATCGCGATCGAAGCTTGTGAGATTCATTTATTTATTGTAAAATGATGTAAAAAATTCCTCGCGTATCCGATGCAATCGAATGTTTCTACGATGAATAGATATTCTATAAACGCACCTGTCATCGACGAATAAATTGCTAGATATAACGCACGACGTACAAATAAGTTGATTATTAAATAAATTAATAATAAAATATTAATAAAATACATATCGTAATAAAAGAATAATTTATAATCATTTCAATTCTTCTTTACAAGTAAATGTATAAATCACGCGAAATATCTGTAATCTTCATCTCGATATATTTACGATTAATAATCATTAACAATCATAAAGAAGATCTTTTTTTATGTATATGTATACATATGACGTCACACAATAGTTTTGACGATAATTGTATTTTGAAATGTACGGTTCAATAAACGCGCGCCGAAATTTGCGTCATGTGACCTTGTGACGTATATGTTTATACGCAGTCGACTTCAGTTACCTCAGTGTCATTCGCGAGTCACAAATCGGAAGCGTTTCGAGAAGTTGAGACTCGTATCAACGTATTATTCAATCGTGAAAAGTATTTAAAAAATGTCCCCTGATTCTCTGTAATTGTTACAATTAATATCTATCGATCTGCGCGATTAATGACTGGTAAGCCTAATCTTAACTCAAGTTAACCGTCTTATTTGAAATAGATATCTCTCTCTCTCTCTCTTTCTTTCTCTCTTTCTCTCTCTTTCTCTCTCTTTCTCGTGCGCGCGCATCGCGCTTTAAAATTATTATTCAGATATAATTTGCTCTTCATTTTCGCATCGTATCGGATGTATATTAAGGATATATGCGTGCCTGTATCTTTGAAGATCGATATGCACTTAGTCGAATGTCAATATATATACGATTTAAATGCTTCGACTAGCTGTTTTCTCCCGCAGTTAATATAATTCTCGTGAAATAAATTTATCAGCGTTTACGCTAGAACGAACATGGACATGCAGTCATGTAAGAGGAGAGAGGGGAGCGGGAGAGAGAAGGAGGAGGGAGGGGGACGAGAGAGGAGAAAAGTAATATGGCGGAAAAGACGCGGAAAAAACGGGCTTCTCTCGCGCAACAAGATTTTCTACCGCTTCGAAACCTCCCTATAATGTCGGAAATATGTGATAAGTCTTCGTGCAAGTGTGTGCGTGCGGATTAATCGCGGATTAAGTGTTTCAAGTGTAAGTGCGTCTCTTCAAGTATCGAGGAAATCGATGACTCCGGGACTCGATGTGGAAACTTGAACTTGCCGGACCTCGGAATGCGACAGAGGGAGGGTAAGTCTATGAAAAAAAAATTATCCCTATCGTATAGTATAATATATATGGAAGAAAAGATGAAAGATGTTTTTTTATTACTGTTTATGCGTTTATTACTGCAACTTTAATTCAACTTTCAATTCACTGATAACCTAAATTAATCTGATCTGCTAATCTTCGCGTCATATCCGCGCAAATATAAATTTCTAAAGTGGATCTTTCAGAGCCGCGCGACTTATCTGCTCCCTTCGAACAATTAAGGTGTCGTTCGAACCGGTCGTGAACACTTTGAATCCTTGGCTCTCTGATTTACCGTCGCATATATTTCGCTGAAAATATACTCCCCGGTAATAACGATCTCTCTTTATCGCCATTTTTATTGTCGGCCGCGCGGAGACACCGGTCGAATCTAGCAGTAAATCTGAAATATACGCGCGAACGAAGGCGTGCTGTGTACACATACGCTAAATATGGGTGTTCTCCGGGAAAATAGATACCTATAGTCGCATTCGGTACGACCATAAGCGCTTAAGCCATTAACCCAAGTATCGTAAAAAAACACTGATATCGCTACGTCTACGTCTTATCGCACGCGTTTTCCTCTTCGCCAAACTTATTCGACATCAATTTTTTTGAGCTCGTTTCGCAAAAATATATAAAAGAAACAATAGACCATGTTTAGTAATATTTGTATCATTAGAAATTGCAGGAAAAACATCGAATTATTCGAATTACGAACGATTAAAAATATAAGTGATTATCTACTTTGATTTACTGAATTTAATATAATGTTATTATATTAATTATTTCTAAGCATTCTTTTAACATTTTTAATATTGCAATTTAACACGGTGACATATGTGTAATAGTAGATAATATATTGATAGGAGGATTTATCCAACTTTACGTACAATCAATTTTTTTGAGCTCGTTTCGCAAAAATATATAAAAGAAACAATAGACTATGTTCAGTAATATTTGTATCATTAGAAATTGCAGGAAAAACATCGAATTATTCGAATTACGAACGATTAAATATATAAGTGATTTCTACTTTGATTTACTGAATTGAATATAATGTTATTAAATTAATTATTTCTAAGCATTCTTTTAACATTTTTAATATTGCAATTTAACACGATGACATATGTGTAATAGTAGATAATATATTCATAAGAGGATTTATCCAACTTTACGTACAATCAATTTTTTTGAGCTCGTTTCGCAAAAATATATAAAAGAAACAATAGACTATGACTTTAGTAATATTTGTATCATTAGAAATTGCAGCGGAAAAACATCGAATTATTCGAATTACGAACGATTAAAAATATAAATGATTATCTACTTTGATTTACTGAATTTAATATAATGTTATTATATTAATTATTTCTAAGCATTCTTTTAACATTTTTAATATTGCAATTTAACACGTTGACATATGTGTAATAGTAGATAATATATTGATAGGAGGATTTATCCAACTTTACGTACAATCAATTTTTTTGAGCTCGTTTCGCAAAAATATATAAAAGAAACAATAGACCATGTTTAGTAATATTTGTATCATTAGAAATTGCAGGAAAAACATCGAATTATTCGAATTACGAACGATTAAAAATATAAATGATTATCTACTTTGATTTACTGAATTTAATATAATGTTATTATATTAATTATTTCTAAGCATTCTTTTAACATTTTTAATATTGCAATTTAACACGGTGACATATGTGTAATAGTAGATAATATATTGATAAGAGAATTTATCCAACTTTACGTACAAGTCGTACAGTGATACAACGATCTCATTGTCAGCTGATTCTGCTGTCGCGGAAAAGATTAACCTGTCTTAAAAAAAAAATCTACTCTCTAAAGAAAAATGTCTTACCTCCCGTGCGTTAACGATGTCAGAGAGCAATAAAAATAAAATTGAAATCGCTTTCGGCGTTTCGGACGACGACAAGTCGGAGGGTAGGTCGTAGATACTGAGAATGGCGCCAGGACCGAGGTCGGGCTCTTCGTTAAGTAATTTGTCGGTCTCGACATTACACGGGAAAAAATGGAGAGACCATCTCTACCTAAGGAGTTCCTGAAAAGAGCGGCGATATAAAAAAAAAAAAAGAGACGCCACATTTGAGTCATCCGTCTGTACAAGTTTCAAGTTTCATGCATGCAACGCTGTGACAATGACGTTTCATTAACATTCTCTTTGGTGAATCAGCGAGAATCTCGGAAGATCGTCAGCGTAGAGGAAATATCGAACATTGTCGCTTACTATTTTTACACTTATAAGCGCGAACGAATATATATATAAATGACAAATCTCACAATTGCGTGATCTCAGAGGAAAATAAAATATTATACTTAGCAATTATAATATTTTTCCTGAAATTCCATTAATATTCGAATCTAATTTTCATATCGTCCAGTTTATGTCAGGCAACATTAAACGCTCCATTTTCTCGGGAACAAAGGATACTCGCGTGATATTCCGGATCGAAAAACTAAATGCCGCTGATAATTCCGGTGGGAAAATAGCGTAGAAGTAGAGCGCTCTAATTTATACGTCCGCAGAGAGGGAACTGCAGGTATTCGCGATGTCTACTCGACATCCGGCGCGCGTTATTGCCCAATTATTATTCGATGATACGACGATCCGAGGATACTATATTTTTTTTCATAGGACGAACCAACCGCTTGGTAAAATTTCGCGGTGACTGTAAAGCGATCGAAGCGAGCGTAAAAGCTAGAGCGAGCTTAGTAAGCAAACTCGAGTGTACGAGCGTATCTTCCCTCTCGGATCTTCTCTCCTTCTCTTCGGTGTCTTCTCTTTTACTTGCTCGCTCGTCGTTAGTTACGCGCGCCGACTTTTCGCGCGTCCGGACTAAACGAGATCTCAATCGCGCATACGGAATAACGACGCGGGTTCGTAAGCACGGCAACCGGACGAGCAACATACGCGGACGTATGTACATGTGCGTGCGTGCGTGCGTGCGTGCGTGCACGCGTGCGTACGTCCTCTCGCCCGCGATGGAAATCAAGTACTTGGTATGTCTCTCCCCCCATTTATATTCGATCTAGGTATATTCAGACTCTGTCGTTTCTTTCACTCTCTCTCTCTCTCTTTCCCTTTTCTTTTTCACGGTAGCGCGTTTTCGCGATCCCGAATGGCCTTGGGGTAGGCGAACGCATTTGATATTCCGTAGATGCGTTTCTACAAAAGTATACGCGAGAAATTTGTAGGTATTGTATATTATGTTGGCGTTTTATATAGAAATTATTTTTATTTTTATTCGATTTTTATTTTTATTTTTATTCGAAATTTTTCACGATTCTTTAGATAAAATACCGACGTGAAGAGCATTTTATTTTACTAAAAATTTATCGAAAGCAAGTTTTTGTAATTGGTCCGTTGTAGATATTGTATATTATGTTGGCGTTTTATATAGAAATATTTTTATTTTTATTCGATTTTTATTTTTATTTTTATTTTTATTCGAAATTTTTCACGATTCTTTAGATAAAATACCGATATAAAGAGCATTTTATTTTACTAAAGATTTATCGAAAGCAAGTTTTTGTAATTGGTCCATTGTAGGTATTGTATATGTTGGCGTTTTATATAGAAATTATTTTTATTTTTATTCGATTTTTATTTTTATTTTTATTCGAAATTTTTCACAATTTTTTAGATAAAATACCGATGTAAAAAGCATTTTATTTTACTAAAGACTTTATCGAGAGCAAGTTTTTGTAATTAGTCCAAGAAATATACCGGAAAATCGTATAAGAAACTGATCTCGAACGATGAGTAGAAACCGGAGCATCGGATTTTTGACGAGTTCATGATTCACGTAACTTTCTTACAGCTAAAAGGAGCAGCTTCGGATACCTGGTTTGCCTACTTTACGCGAAAACGTACGACCGATTCGGCTCGTGAACATTCTCTCCGAGCGGGTGGCGAGAAAAAGGAAAGAGAAAAAAAGAAAAGAGGAAATCGAGAGAGCGAGGACTTGGATATCGTGCCGGATTCTCGCAATCGCAATCGCGGTCGCGTCTCGATCGAGCTTTAATAGAATCATCGAGACGAAAGTCCCGATATTTTGCTGTCTGAAAGGATGCGCGTTGCATCTTCGAGGAATAGAACGCGATTAAATAGTCGTTAAGTTGCCCGCAATTTAACTTTTTTTCCCTCTCTTTCTCTGTCTTTTCGTAAATTTATTTATGCTATTTTAGCGACAAATTATTCCGAATGGCGAGTAATTATTCGCGGTGAGAAACGCGAAATATGTCACGTATTTAAAAAGGTATTTAAAAATTTGACGTGTTATAAGAGATCTGTCGAACAAATTATGAATCTTAATATAATGTTGAAAGAATCGATCGCGAGAGAAAAGACAAGGTAGACGGTAAATTGCTCGTCCGGAACGAATGTATATATCGTCTTTTATGTGTGTAAACGAGCGCGAAATGTCGATGACTTTTAATAAATCAAAACCACCGGTGATTATTCAGCGTATCTATTAATATGTTTAACTAGATCGTGAATTACGTCGTCCTTTTGCATATCGAAGGCGCGATTAGCGAACACGTTTCGCGACTTCGTTATCGTAATTTCGAGAGTTTTCCCACGTGTGATTATCGATATATTTGTATCGCCGCATTTATCATGTCTCGCTCTTAATCGTTGAACTCGTAGAATGCTAAATTGATTTCGCGCTCGAAAAGAGAATCGCAAATATACCGATGTAATCTACACAAATGTATGAAATTCAAGGAATTCACAGCATATTAAAATTATAGATATAGTATTGCATAAAATTATAACAGGTTAATAAAAAATATAAATACAATTGTATATAAATATTACAAAATTAATGAATAAAAAATATAAAAAATACAAAATATTATTACAAAAAATAAATACCATGCATGTATAATCATGAGAAATTTTCGTACGAAATTTCCATTCACGGTAAAAAACATTTTGTATTTCTGTGGAATTTTTTTCGTAAAAATTTTTGTGTTAAATTTTTAACATACTCTTATGTTAATGTAACATATTATCGTTGTGTTATTTTGACATTTCTGCGTTGAGTTAATATTCACCGCTTCTAAGAGTTAAAATAACACAATTAATATGTAAATGCACGAATTTTTGATGAAATAAGTTATATATTAAAATGAACAGATAAGAAGTTGTGTTATTTTTCTCTCTATAACAGTTTCCATATGTTAAATCGACATATCTCTTCCGTTATTTATCATAAAAATGTAAGAATAACATTTTCTTTTAAATAAATTTAACATTATAAATATGTTAATTTAACATAAACTTTATTTCTCTTTCCAGATAAAATTTAAATGTTACCCTTTTGTGTTAATTTTTAAATATATTATTTGTGTTATTTATTTACATACTTGCCTTCTGTTAAATTAACATTAAAATTAGAGTGGATAAATTGAGACATGTGAAATATGTTAAATTTAACACAAAATTTTTTACTGTGTAGTTTTGGAAATTTGCATCCTATTCGTGTATGCATATTTAAATAAAAAGAAGACATCAGCGTTTCTCTCTTTCTCTCTCTTTCTCTCTCGCTCGTAGATAGGCACATTACGTCAAATATATTACAAAATCCGAGGGAATAAAACGCGCGCGCAGCGTACACGTGCATAGACACTTTGATATAACACGCGATGGAGCGCGCAGTTCTCTCTATAATGCACACACACGCCTACACATACACATTGCTTAAATTATTTATGAATTACATCGTGAATCGCCCTATAGATTTCTCATTTTTGCGCGATCAGGAGCCCCCGAACCAGGAAGCGCGACCTCTCTCCTCCGTATGCTACTCTCCTTCCCTCCCTTGCCCTCTGTCTATTCATTCGCAAATGCTTGCGAGGGAGATTTATGCATCCAGCCGACATTCATGCACGCAGGTGCGGTTGCAGCTCGTTAATAGAAATCTAATAACTATTCGAAACCGTTTGTGCCGTTGGATTTTCCGTGTAACGGGTAACTTTTTAAATGGATAAACTCGGAATTTTAAAAACAGCTGATGCACATACACACACAGGCGGTACGTTTGATCGTTTTTCCGGGTTCTGCTCGTAATTTCTCGATAACATTCGCGAATAAATAAAAATATCCCGACGATTCCGGATCCGCGTCATCGTCGTCGTCGTTTTCGATTCGCGATTGAGACGACTTTGCTTGCGCGCGTCATTGTCGTCGAGAGATACGCCTGACAGTTGTTTCTCTTATATTCGGATTATCGCGATTCGTGGGCGGAAAACGTGAACGCGCATTACGATCGGTATCGGGAAGATGCTGGATCCTTACTTGGCAAACTCGGAAAAGCAAGGCTAAAATTGTTGCGATAAAAACAAAGATTACGTTAGGCGGTTAAAAGCCCTCTAGTCAATGAATCGAGAATCTTGGAAATATAATTAATCCGAAGAAAAAAGAATTGTCGCGTGACAAAGTTATTCTACAATCTCGTCAAGTGTGACGTCACATCAAAACGACCGATGAAATCAATGTGCCTGAGACGGTTCTCCGACAGGGAGTCCATCGCGATACGGGGGAAACGGCTCTTGTTGAAACTTCCGGTTTTAGCGTCGAACATGACTTTCCAATAAGGTCGATGGTGCGGCAGACGGCTGTCGCTGGCATCTGCAGCGATGTATATACCTTCGAGACTTTGCCGACTCTCGAAGCGAGACGCACAACCTGCCAGGTACGAGCGGAGTCAGACCTTGTGACGCATCGCGCTTATCTACACGCAATATCTCCAACGTCCATCCATGCGGCACCATCCGACACCGATGAACGACGGGACGACGGGGGGATTCGTCGTAGGGCTGATCTCGAGCCCGATTAGAAGCCGAGAACGCGCGACCGGAAGTACACTGAAGCGAACTCAATGTCGATTGATGGACTCGTAATGTTGGAGATTTATAAAAATTAATGAATTATAAAAATTAGTAACTTTATAAATAATTTGTATTTTGTAAGGGAAAAAAGAAAAAGATCTTATTTCAACTTTAAATTGAATTTCTAGAAATTAAGAAATATTAAAACAAAATTTATAATTATAAGGATTTTACTTTAAACGACCAATTTTTAATAACTTAATTTTTGTTATAAATCGCCAGTAATAAAATTATAAGAATTTTACTTTAAACGATCAAACTGGCATTGAAAGTTTGACAACGTTTCGACCTTAAATATAATCATATTTATTAAATATAATCATGTTATAAATATAATCATATTTATAACATTCTTATAATCATATAATTATAATCATATTTATAACATTCTTCCATTATACGTTTATTAAGACTTGAAAAGGACTTAAACCTAAGGTCAAAACGTTGTCAAACTTTCAATAAATGAAGCCTTACCTGCCAGTTTGGTCGTTTAAAGTAAAATTCTTATAATTTTATTACTGGCGATTTATAACAAAAATTAAGTTATTAAAAATTTATAATTATATTTTAAAAAAAATGTATCTAAAGTAAATTAATTTATATCTATTCTAGGATATTAATCTAAGGGGAAAATTTGAGATTGTATTTTTTTTAATATTAATGCTCTCTAAAGTCGAATATATAAAATGCAAGTGATTGATGGACTCGTAATGTTGGAGATTTATAAAAATTAGTGAATTATAAAAATTAGTAACTTTATAAATAATTTGTATTTTGTAAGGGAAAAAAGAAAAAGATCTTATTTCAACTTTAAATTGAATTTCTAGAAATTAAGAAATATATTAAAACAAAATTCATAACTATATTTAAAAAAAATTTTACCTAAAGTAAATTAATTTATATCTATTCTAGGATGTTAATCTAAGGGGAAAATGTGAGATTGTATTTTTTTTAATATTAATGTTCTCTAAAGTTGAATATATAAAATGCAAGTGATAATCACACCGCGATCGTTTTAACGATGTAGGCGTTCCATTTCATCTCTCGGAAGGCAGGATTCTATCATGTCAGAGTGTAACCGGCTATTACAGTGGGCCGACCTGTCATTAGTTCTTCCATTGACGTCATGCACTCATAATATAGGGGATATTCAGTTATGGCGTTTTAGATGCCATAAAGCAACAGCCATTTATAATCTCATAAAATACAATTCTATTATCGAAATTTTTATTTTATCTATACATGTATACATTAAGATATATCGGATATATTTTATGTTTAGAAAAAGTATAATTATATTTTTATAAATATACTTTTACATTTTTGAAAATAGAAAAAATATTACTAAAATATTAAAAGGGAATATAAGCTTATTTTCAGATTTTTTACATCATGATGTTCTTTATTAAAATATTACGCGAAATTTGAAAAGTAAAATTGTCCTACAACAAGTAAGTTGCGTATTACTGGCACTCATCTTGATAAATAAGAGTTCAAAATCCTACTTCTTTTGCGTGATCATTTGCACTAATGAACATTAGTACTGAGGTTTCGTTGTACCTTATTATTCGCTCGTGTTACATTCGACTATCTTTTACAAGAAATTTTGTAATTTAGACCTTTATTAAGTTAAGATCTTATTTGATTTCTTAATTGAATTTAAAATTTATAATTACCAAGATATTTAATGATAAAAATTAAAAGTTTGCGCGAGCCACCATCCAGAACACTTGTTCGCCAAGGGAAGAATAATTTCTCATTTATATAATTAATTTTGTATAATTTATTATGTTAAAAAAACTAATTCTTTAAAAGTTATTGTAAAATACATATTTCATCAATGATACTTTAATTGTCATTCAGATTCAAATGCGGTGATAACATTTTCCCAAAGATATTGCGTTTAATACAGGCAAAAAAGAAGCGAGAAAATTATTTAAATTATCCTTGGATTTTACACAAACGAGTACAATATACAACAAATCAGTTACAATATATAACAAATCAGATGTATTACAGCTTATCATAATTTAATTTGCCGTTAATGATTTAGAAGCGTATCATATATTGTGCTGATTTTAATAAATGCGGCTAATCTGAACGGCTGTCTCTCGACATCATTGTGCGAAACGCACCTGTGCGTACAGAGCATGCGGGTTATGCATGCTGCTACCGTACGTACTTTATCGCGATAGCCGGGATTTTTATTACATGTGGGTTAATATAGTCTCTTGATTGAGTGCATTGTGCGAGCGGTTTCGATCAAACTCGCACATTTGCGAACAATTTTAGCTTATTAAATCTGCATTCAGCAATAAATATATATATGTAATATGAAAAAATAATAATAATATATTATATAAAATTTAATATAAATAATGATAATGATATGAAAATATTTAATATTGTTTCCTATAAAGGAATATATAATTTCATATATATATATATATATATATATATATATATATAAGGGGATAGATAATTATTATAATATAAAACTCGCCGCACGTCGTGTCGCCTTGTGTTTCATCGCGATTCCCCGTCTTCCACTTCCTTCGGGAACACATCGCCGGCAACCGACGTGCAGATGTTCTCAATTCTATCTTGCTTCTTTCTTCCATAAACTCTATTAATGATAATCGATATTCAATGTTATTTGCCGATTGCGAATAAATTAATAGGATTGTGAAAAATTAATAGAATTAGTAAGATGATCGATATGATTAGAAAATCGTTTCCAGATTTTCATTTTAAGATATTTTCAAAAAGGAAGATTGCTAAATCTTTCTATATATTCATTGTTTTTTATATGACTTGTTAAAACAGCTTAATAATATAACTTTTATTTTAATCGAACGTCTCTCTCTCTCTCTCTCTCTCTTGCTGGCAATCTGAGAACCGCTGTCAATTCATTGGCAGGTCGTGTCTTTATACCTTTCGATCGACCCGATTCAGGACAACAGGCTCCGCGCCGAACGATGCGCACAGTGTTAGACAGTTTACATTAGCTAAAAAGCCCCGAAAAAGTCGACTGCCATTTCTTTCCTCCGCGCGCTGTCGCCGCGAAATCCTGTTCGCCGGCTCGATGAAATATTATTGCGCCTCGTGTTATATTGGTCGCCACATGCCTGTGGCCGGTCGAAAAAACAGGGCGACGCGAAAGAGGCTCGACGATGACACACAGGCACGCACGCACACGCACATGCGAGCCGTAGACACATGGGAACGGAGGGCGGGAACCGAGGGTCCTGATCCTCGTAAAAATTCACTTAGCTCCGACGAATTATCTGGCCGACATCGCATTCATTAAGTTCCATTTGCACCGAGGGACGACCGAGTATCCGATTCTACTATCGCTCGCGTACCATATTTTTAATGCACGGATGCGTTATATGGAATACGATATGACCGATGCGTTTGTCAAGTGTTGCAGAGAGTATCATCGATACGTATCGCGCTGTAGAAAAGACTTGCGGGAGCGATATCGGAAAATTGTTCTCTAAAATTGAGAATTAAAAAATTATGATATTTATTAAAAATTATGATATTTCGATCTGCGTATTGTACTTTGAGAAATTCGCGATCGGAAAATATTTCTGTAGATTCTACAATTAAAATACACAGGTATATGTAAATACTCGAGTGGAATATTCAGTTACATATTTATACTTTATCGGATAAAACAATTTTAATATTGAAATATGATAATGTGTAAAGGAATAAATTATTATATCTAGATGTGCATATATTTTTTTATTCTCAATTAGCGTAAATGTCTGATATCGTTGCCTTGCACAAAAAATTAATTTGCAACAGATTACGACAAATATTTAGAGATATACACGTATCTAACGAGCATCGATTTTTTTATTCCCAGCAAATATTAGAGCAATTGACTTGGCGCGAGACACTGCTCTTAATATTTTATCAGATTCAAAGATACGAGATACCGAATCGAATAAGCGTATATAATATTTTTCAGATGCGACGTTATTTTTCACGAAACTTGTTACTTTGATAAAAGCGGCAAAGTGAGAACGAAATATGCACTTTCGCGCTTTTGCGAGCGAACAAACGCAAAGGGCAAAAACCGAGGCGCATCGATCCAATTACATTATTTCTTAATTCGCGAGAGTGGAGTATCTTAATTATTGACTTTATTATAGCGCGGCGTAATCTCCCTGCGCGAGAGCCGGTATATTATAATCCTGAGAAACTTGCAGCGGTAATACGGTCACGTCCGAGCTAGCGCGGCGACGCGTCCGCTCGCCGAGGAGTTAATTAGAAAACAAACAGAAAATTAACGCGAACCCGGCAGCGCGCGAATCTCCCCACGGGCGGCCGTTACTCGCGATTTATCGTAACCCGTCCGGATACCTGGTCTTCTCTCGACGGTGACCGGTTTGCGTACATCGGGAGATCGGTCGCCTACTTGATCGACGATCGAAAATCGCCAATGAATCCGTTTCTCGTATATATTCGCGCGATCCTTAAGCCAGGAAAGCTCCAGGAATGTACGCCGACTCTTTGGAGTCTGCAAATAATTGGAGTTTTTTTTTTCTTTTTTTTTATAGAGATATTTCGATCTCTATAAAATTCCTCTTGCACGTCCGATGCTGCATCTTTGCTCTAATAAATATAGAGATTATTATTTTTTTTCCGATATCGCTGGAGAATTGTATTAATTTAATTAGTAAAAAAGCAAAAAATCATTAGATTCTTTTTCTTTTTCATCTTACGAACTGATGCACTCGTGAATGTTTTTGAAGAAAAATATATTTTACTTGGAAAATTATTGACAGCATAAAATTTTCAGAAAAACTCCAAGCTTCCCGTACAAAGATCCGCTCCTGGAAGGCTCGCTCCTCTTCCGCGACGAGGGACAAACCAGTTTCGTTGTCGACAGAAGGAGAAAAGGAAAGAGGAGGGAACGATCGCGGAAAAGCACGAAGAAGTCATGAAATATCGCTCGATCGCGCGGACGTTTAACCCGTTAACGCGTGTAAAGAGAGGGAGGCCGAGAATATTAATCGATCATGTCTTCCTAGGATTTCTTTTCTCTCATCTGGAGCGATTCGCGTTAACAGCGTGTACTGTGCAGTTATACGTTACGCGAGTTTTTCTTGAGAAAAGAAAAAAATACACGGCCGTGAGACCGGACTGCGAAAATCTTCGCGGCCGACCGTTAATCTTGATTTATGATAAGCGCGCGACTATGATATCTGGTCCCGGCGACCGATCGCCCTGGCTGTAATTGGATTGTACGCAGGATGCGAGCCGGTAGATCTCTCGGTCCTTTTTGACTGGACGAATGGAGAAACGCCGGCGGAATAGCAATTACGCGATTTGAAAGAGCAGAAACGGATTTACGATATTGCTATGCCAATGAAAGATACGATAACGCGCGTTTTATCTCTCGTCTTTGCATCCTTTTCGGCTTTTCAGCGGATTTTCAGCGCGATTCCCACGACTCCTCTTGGCGTTTGTCTGGAGTGAATTTTTTTTTTTCCCGAGGAAGAAGATTTTCCGCTCGCAAAGAACATCCGTTGCACTCGGCATTTTGATATTTAGCAACAAAGTGCACTTATCGAGACAAATTTGTGACACTTAATTCGATAAGCGACTTGTCCAAGCGCTACCACTTTGCTTATCAATCACTGATGTATATCAGTGATATAGCGTTAATTATGTGTTTGTCGCTGTATCCAGAATTTGTAAAGCAGATAACGACGTGATAAATGTGACTAGTGCCATATTTCGATAGTTGAATTAATCACACGGAACTCGTCACATAATGATTAATATTATCGAATTATATTTATATACGTCATATTAATGTGTCCATTGCCACTATTATCTATGTATGACTTGACATAAATTTCGAATTATGAGAAGCAGGTTGAGAAAAATCGTTGAAACATTCTTCATTCGCATATCATAAACGCTATTAATGCGTATCTCGTTAACGTTATCGCACCCCATCCCATAAATATTAAACAAACGCGCTGCCGCCATTCGACCGAAACCACGCGGAAATCATTTTTAGCGATTTGCTCCTTCTTTCCTTCGCTTTAACACTGTAAATACTTATATAAAATCAAGTCCACCCACGCTTTCCTTCCTCTTTCTCGCGCCCCTCCTTTCTCGCCACATTTAATTCCACGGTTCGTTATCGTCATTAACAGATTGCACGTCCCGTTCGCGGGTAGAGCGAGTAAATCTTAATTAGGTGTCAGCCGCGCTGCTGCGACAAAGAGAGAAAATTAAGCGCGCGAATCCGTTAACCGGTCGCTGCATAATGCATGCATATGACGCGTATAATTTGAGAGAAAGAGAGACCGGTCGGGAGGAACGAACCGATCGCCTACGAATCGATCGTTTGCGAGCGATGCGCGAAAGAAAGAGAGAGACTTTTGGCAGGGCTCGTCTTGACAAGCGACCGTCCATTTTAAGGCAATCGAGCGCGTTACATTTGCATCGTATTCCTACCATCGAGCGTTACACCCACCGGATATTTATCGAATAATCAGATCGCGAGACGCGCACACGCACGCATCTCGTCGCATCTCGTGGAACCGGTCTCAAAATGTGTGTACGTCTGTGTGCGTGTGTGCGCGTCGGGAAATAATCGTTCCGCTTAATTAGAACGATCGATTTGTACGCTCTTGGAATCATTTCCGCGATATAGAGAGAATTTCTCCGAGGAACAAGGACGAAAAATATCGGCAATCTCTGGATCGGAAGGGAAAATTGTACGTTTGAAAAAATTAAATATTTTATGCGCGCGAAATTTTCATAATTTACATTTCGATTTTAATTTTTAAGTATGTTTTATATTACCGGCTTGCACTTTTGTACGTTGACTCTTATGTCGCGCACATACGCAGTCGTACAAAGGTTACAAGTTATCGGCATCGATATATCAGGCAGGTGGCTAGATGAGCGAAAATGTTTAACGATGTTAAGCAGGCGCAAAAGTAATCGCGCGCGTCTTCTATTCTAAATAACGGCGGAGATTTCGTAATTTTTTTTTCTCATTATTTTCCGCCGCGACGACTCGTTACTCGCGGTATTTATACTTTGCCGGGACGTATTTATAATGCGCGACCGCGATAAGCGTTTTTCTCCCTCTTTCTCTCTCCTTCTCGCTTCGTCCTTTCGTCCCTTCCTCCTCGACCGGGGATCTAAACCGGTCAAGCGCCAGATCGGCAGCGGCCACGGCATAAATCGCGGATATGGCGAGTAAGAAGATCCGCGGACGGCGCGCGCGACGATACTTTTACCTTTATCATCCAATTAACGATAAGGCTCCATTACGTTTATTCGCCCCGGCGGCGGACGATTATTATTGCGTCCCAACCTGGACGTTACGATTATTGTGTCTGCTAGATACGGCCTCGATTTTATCGGCCAGTTGGTACGATATCCGTGCAGCTAATCTGCAAAGTAGTTAAACCGTCCGATGCGTGACTTTGATAAGTCCGCCCGTTCGCTCGCTCTGTCTCTCTCTTTTTCTTTCTTTCCTTCTCCCTCCTTTCCTCTCTCTTCCTTTTCCTTTTTTTATTATCGCGCGATAACTTCATCCTGGACACGTGTTGCTCTCGTAAGAAGGTAACAGTACGCAACAAATAAGCTACTTGTTTAAATAAAAGGCTACGTACGAGAGAGGAGGATAAGAGCGGTCGATTGGAGCAAGCGAGATTTAGTTTTGTTCGAAAGAGATTTAATTTTATTTCCAACGCGTGAAAGAGAGAGAGAGATAATAATCAGAAAAGTCGAGTCGATGCGTCGGAGGTGATTAGACACGGTGCAGCTGCATTCGCGTCCGACTCGAGAGATGCCATTCTCCTTGAGTGACGCGCGCGATTGACAAAGTACGTATATATTATTTGCTACGTACGGCAGAAATAATTGCGGTCGCTCGGAACGATCGATCGTAATAAGCGGTTGGTCGACATTTACATTCCGATGGAGATTTATTAGATCGCGGAGAGAACGACGGTTGATATATTGAAACAAATTGACATAATCGCGTGACAATTTTCATAATTCGCCGTGATTACGGTTTACAAGATGCGTCGATGATTCTCGCACGTTATTCCGAAAGCTTCCTCGCTCTTGGGTCGAAAGATTCTTCGATGACGATCGATGAGCGATCCATTTTAACCATCATCGCAAATAGGATTTTTTTATCGCATCTTTTTTTTCTCCTCACTTTTTCTTCCGTTCTCGCATATTAATGATTAATAAGCGCTCCCCCCTCCCAGCATGAGGCAAAAAAGAAAAATTAATCCCCTCATAATAACTTGCAACTTGCAATAGTAGTGTTTCCGGGATATATTCAGCTACCGGAGAAGCTCCGCCGGATCGAAATCTGCGTTTCGCTCGAATGCATTCGATCGCCGATCGTTGCATCGCGCGCGCGTCGGATCGCGTGTCGATTTTTTTTTAGCGAATCGTAAGCGATTTTACCGTTAATCGGCTTACGCAATCGCGCGATATATCGAAACCGAGCACGCGAACACGCGTGCCGCGCCTCGATGCTCGACGCAAATCTTTTTTGTGAGACGACGTTCGCAGAGAAAGAGAGAATCGGAAAACCAGAAAATGTATTAACACACCAATTATATGTGACAAGTTAGAGATATATTACTATTTATGAAATCTAAGAATAATAAATATATACAAACACATGAGGATTATATCGAAGGCGAGAGGAACGTAAAGGTAATTATCTCTTGGGTATACCCTTTAAATAGCATCTTAAACGAGACTATATGTTTATCAAACAGGGTATATATTCCTGGGAAAAACCTTGAAAGTTTAATATTCTCAGGAATTTTTGTTCTATCTTGAAAGATCAGAAACATCTCCAACATCTCTTGTATTAATTTTATCTTTTGTATTAGTTTTTATTCTTTTATTAAAAATATTTTTTTTATATTTTATATTTAAATAGCACAATTTATTGTATACACACAACATTTTGTGATAGTTTATTTAAATTTCTAGAATTTAAATAAAATTTCCTTTTAATTCTACGATCATTTAAATATCAAATGTTGCTAGAGTCTATTTTATTTAATACATGAATAATTATTTTTAAATATATTTATAAAAAATATGAAAGTTTTTAGGTTTAACATATATTAAAATATATTTCATTTATATTAACGAATCATGCACGATAAATTTATTTTAAATTTGAAAATATTTTAATTCTACCTGAAACTTTGAACATAAATACCTGAAAATCATGGAATCTTGAGGGAATTTATTTACAAGATTCGAGTATATACCCTGTCAAACAAAAGTCTTGGCCTATGCGGCAAGCATAGCGCGCAATCCGAGGAAAATGTGCGCTTTTACCCTGGCATTCGAGTTACACGCGCTCGCGTGGATCGGATAAATCGCGCGTAAAAAAAGAATCATGCGGATCGAGAAGAGTCTTAAATTTCGAATCGCGATCGTCGCGGCAACATTCCCGCCAGCGAAGACGCATTAAGGCCAGATGGGAATCCAACGTGGAGTTTTATTAAGATTTAATGGAGTTATCGGGTTCTCCGCTGCGTCTCCCCCTGACCCTCCCTCTGCCAAGACGAGGCTGTTCATCCATGCGAATTTATGGCCCACGCTGATGACTTACCCTTGGCCGTTGTGAGAATCTGCCCGAGGGTGAACCAAACACGGCCGATCGCGCGGCTAATATCGCGTATAGCGATACAATTTAACGCACGGGCGTCGGAAGAGAAGGATACGTGCAATGAAAAAGACACGAGTTTTATTTTAATTACGAGAGAAAAAAAAATACTATGAAAGATGTCGATTTTTTCCCAATAGAAGTATTAAATTTACGAGTCGTATAAGTTGAATGCTTAAACTTTCTTTCACAAATAATCGAAAGTCCTGTTTCTTGAATAATTTTTAGCTGTTTTTTGAATAATTTTATCTTATTTTTTATTTATTTAGTAATTTATTGAAGTAAATATAATTTTGCTTAGCGCGAAAGATTGAAATTTTGTTTACGGTTCTCGGGAAACATTCTCGCGACGCTGTTGCATCTTTGAAGAAAACCTTTATCCGATTTACATATATGCGATCATAGCCGCGGGCTCGAGATCGCACCGGTCTCCGTCGACGCGAAAACACACGCATATAATTAATTAACGTTGCGCGTGATGAATCGCGAATTAATGCGAGTCGATGAATAACGCGATAAGAGATTTTTTTAAATGTAACCCTCGACTTTGTTACGCACGGATCATCGAGAAGGCATATCGTTCCATCAGCGACTGATGATGCTGCGCACGTTCCGTTGATTGATCGGTTGATATCGAAAGAATTTTTTTGCGATGGATCGTCGATCGCAACAAAATTCTAATCATAAAAAATGAATATTATTTTCGAAGAAAAGGAAAGATTTTTGGATATACCATAATGAATCGTGAATTAAGGCGCTGGAATAATCGATGATTAAACATGAATTTGATCTGGAAGAATTTTAGCAAAAAATGCTGACTCAAACACTCATCTGCATCTGTTGCCGCGATATCTCTGGAATGCGCGGCTTGATAACGTACTCTATCGCAATTCCTATCCACTCTCTGCGAGAGCTGCCCTGGGACTCGGTACACTCAGTCGGCAGGTCCTTTATACTTTTACTTTCCTGGCCTGATGGCGCACAAGGTGTCGAATCCTCGCAGATTACGCGACGATCCAATAACACGCTTTAATCTTTCTGATATAATCCCGCGATTAGGTGATCAATTTTCTCGCGAAAATGTTGTACGTAAAAAAAATGATATTGTATCTTACATTTTTTCAAGATACTTTTACTTCAAAAATTATCGTATTTTTTCGATCGTATATCATGAAACACGTTTCACTTTTCTTCGATATAAGCAAATAGGAATATTATTTATTCTATAATAAAATTAATAAAAGATTTATTCTAATAGTCGTCGCAGATGCTCCTGCAAACTGTCGGGAGGCTCGCGCAATTAGCAGTCTGCAATAATTTAAACGGACCCAGCTAATGCTATCCGTACTAGAGAAAGAGATAGATAGGCGAGAAAAGTTCCTCTAGCGCTTTTCCCTCGGGCATTAATTAATACGCCGTGATGCAGTCGTATCGTTTGCCAGTTTGTTAAAGCAATTATATGTGAAATTCTCGCAAATTTATAGCGGTTTTTGCGACCCCTTAAATGTGCAATTTTTTCAATATATCGGTTCGCAGGATAGAAATTATCAAAATATTAAACAAGTTCGAGGGAAGCAGGGCATCGTGAAAATTTTCAAGAGACGAAGCCTGTTTTTTTGCGAGAGAGATTTCAGTAAAAGTATATACGCAAGATGAGAATCATGCAGCTGCGTGATGCGCATGTTTAACTTTGTCAAAATAACGATAATGGCCAACCCGCACATTATACATCTTATCCCCGTGATGTGAAAAACAGTTATATTCTCGCAGGACGAACGACGGCTCCCGCGAACTTATACAAGGTAGACGACGCGAGTTAAAATGCAAGCGCGCGGCTGCACGTATGTGTATATGCATATATATTGTGTATTATATACACATATCCATACATACATATATATATACAAGGTGTTTCATAAATGGTGGACAAAATTTCAGGAATGGATTTCTCATACTTAGAGAAGAAAAAAAAGTTAATCAACATTTAATTTTTGAATTATTTAGATTTTTGTAATACAAAATTTTATCTCATTTCTCGTCTTAGAAGTCCTTTTACAAGCATCAACAATATTTTTCAGGCCGCCGAACTTGAAAAACATGGTTGAAAAACATTGCTTGTAAAAAGACTTCTAAGACGAGAAATGAGACAAAATTTTGTATTACAAAAATCTTAATAACTCAAAAACTAATCATTTCCGGACCTATGTTGATTAACTTTTTTTTCTTCTCTAAGCATGAGGAATCCATCTTGAAATTTTGCCCACCACTTATGGAACATCCTGTATATGTGTGTATGTATATGTATACATACATATATATATATATATATATATATATATATGCATGTGCATACATGTATGCATGTATGTATGTATGTATGTATATTTATATGCATCACGATGTGTCGTGGTCAGCTCGCCTTCTCGGCGAGGTGTTTGCATTGGCCTAGTGCCGAGGCGCGTAGCAAGGCGAAATTAATTACCTCGTCCTCCGACGTAACGGGTCTTCGGCCGATACTGAGAGAGAGGGAGAGAGGGGGAGAGAGAGAGAGAGAGAGTGAGCGAAAAGAAAAAAGGAGAAAGAGTGCCCGGCCGATACGATTTTATCGCATTTTATTGCGGATTTACAGTTGCCGCGGGTAGCCAGGCACGAAAGCTGCGCTTTCGAGACACCGTCGGGATTAAGCCGCGGTAATCACCCGTAAATCTGACGTATGACGCTCGACACCGGTCCCCGGATGTGGAGGCGCGTGTGCGAATCGAATCGAGATCGGGACGATCGAGGAAGCAACGTCGTAAACCCAACCAGCGATACTCGCTTCTTCGTCGAGGGGCTTACGCCTTGGCGGAGGTCCTGCAACGTCGGTCAGTGTGGTCGGTTAGGTTTCAGTCGATCGCTCCATATTATTATTCTCTCCGTTACGCGCATTCTTACTCGCGTAATGGGTATAACGACTCTTTTGACAGCTTCAAGGCGAAGCGAAGCTTCTCTCGCTCGCGCTCTCTACCTCTCCCTTTCTCTTCCGCTAGAATCTCGTATTCGGAGAGCGTGACAACCGTGGTCACGCACACACCGTGGGCGCATCTCGGCTTCCAGCGCGCGAAGGTGTTGTTATAATTTACGATTATGTCGGTTTATACACACGCGTGAAGAAATAGCGCCCGCTATAACCGGACAACCCGCGTTTGAAAAATCGAAGAAACCGCGGGGATATTTGTCCGCCCTGCTAACGACGTCGTCGTCGTCGTCGCCACCGAGGTTGATGGAAGACGGAGGCGTGTTAAAAGGTCCGATCCTCTCCGGGCCGGATCTTTAAAGCGATAATTAATCTCGCGGGTTAATGGCGATGCTTTGGAGCGTTTAGCTTTTTAGTGGACTTTATTCCGAGGGTCCGGAGAAATCGGCAGGACGAATCGATGTCCTGTCTGTCGAGGACGTTAAATTTTAATGGATCTCTCTCCGGAGATCGAAAGCGATAGATTGCTTGCGTGAGCAACGTCAAAGTCGAGGCTGCGGTTTGATATGTTTATTTGCGATTATTATTCGAATCGTAAAGCGTTAGGATTTATTGACACGTACTTTTTTGAATTCTTCAACTTATAGATTGACATTAAAACAGCTGACAGTTAAATAGTAAAAATTAATTTCTATTAATGAAAAATTTATGTATAATTTATCATTGATAGTGAAAAGCTTATAAAGTTGTCAAAAATAAAATAATTCATAATCGATATAAAAATGAAATCTATCAGTGATATACGCAATGAAAAATTGCAAAGTTTTAGATAAATACAAAATTTCATTTAATTACTTTTACTTGCTTTTATCATTTTTATTTGTTATATTTCAAACTCTGTTATTCGCATTATTTTCAAAATTAATGACCTATATATCGAACCGCAGGTATCATTAACAATGTTGATAGATTGGCATGGCATTAATGGGGGCGGCATTAATATGTCTCAGATACAGATTACGAACGTTAAAACATTATTTTTTTAGAAATCGAATCGAAGAAAATATATAATCGACATTTTAAAAGTAAAATATGGCTACTTAAAAGAAAAACGAGAAATGGAAGATTAAAATATTTTCTTACGCCACTGGTCGACAGTTATAACGCGATAAGACATTTGCAAGATCGTTTAAACGGGCCTCTTCTCAAGTAACGATCATAGATCCGTAGATGCGAGAGAGCGAGAGACACAGAGAGGGAAAGAGATAAATATAAATTTATCCCAAAGACCTCTCTCTTTTTTTCATCCTCGTCTCAGGTAGACGCTCGTTATTATGGGAAAACTAAACGTATATTATTATATGTTTATATATACATGAAATGTGCATTTAATACATATTATAGGATATTTGTATGCCAGATGTATGTGTGTGTGAAATGTTAAATCGCTGTAGAACGAATGACAGGAAATGGTTGCGAGATTCGATTCTACTCACGCAAACTAGTCTGCCGTAGAGCTTTAAAGCAGCATAATATTATCAATGTAAGAGAAGAGGCGACGAGAAAGTCGATGCATATACAATTGATAAAGAAGATAAGGATATATACGCAATAACAATTTAAGTACAGAATTAGAAATGGAAAAGAAACAAGAACAAATTTTTTATTTTTATAAATTGCACCAAAAATGATTTATTTTTTATTCAATTAAATTTTATTAACATTTAATTTATGACATTTATAACATTTATTTTATTTATGCTTGAACGATATTTTTTTAAATAAACGATTTGTTTCAATAAAATGAATTTCATAAAATCGCAAATCGTAAGAAGTATCTGAAATAATAGAAAGAATCAATTTTTAATTGACTTTTAATTGATGCAATAAATATCTAATTCCGACGTATGGAATTTGGCGTAACACCTGATCGCTACGAGCGTACGCATATGCGTACAGAGACAACTCACGCATCTCGCAGGTTACATATAATCACACTTACAGAGAAGCAACCTTGTCCTTAAGCATACCGGGTGTCATTCAGTCGTTTACGCTCGGCGAGACCGAAGAAGATGGGTGCGGTCGAGCTTTTTGAGAACGCTTAGAGAGAACGTCCGGTCATTGCCCAGCGAACGCGCGTTAAATTGATATCCCTTTCCCTTCGCCGCGATTCCAGGTTTTTAATTTATCCGAGCAAAGCGCGAGAAGAGGAGATTTATGTCGGTGACGATCTTTTCAGAGACCGGCTAAAGATTCCGCCAACTTGTTTCAGGTAGATTCTGCTCTTCCGCGTTGATGGACACTTAAATTTATTGCAAAAATAATTTTATTCGCGATTGAACTGTTCAATTGTCAAATCATCTTTTTCGCTTGATTAGAAAACTTGGTATTTTTCAAGAATTTACATATATTTTTTTTATTTTAATTTGACATAATTGATAAGAAATTTTTTGATTCTTTTCCAAAAAGTTGTGAAATTTCCCATGTAATATAAATAAAATATTTTCATTTTATATCTGCTACATAAAAGTAAAAAATTTTTTCCAGAATAAACTCGAGAAGCTCCCGAATTCTCCGGTCCATTTTGAAATTTCAGTAAAAAAATTTGCCAGCAATTTGCGTGAATGAATCTAAACGATGACAAAATTGATCTCGGCGGTTTTCTCCTTCGAGTGTTCATCGGCTGACCCGCTCGGTCGATTCGATCGCCGAGACTCTCACAAACTTTATGTCGCTAATACGGTACGTACAGGGCGAAACCAGTTTGTCGGCGCTTTCGAAGGCGGCGACGTCGGATGTCGAGGACGTCGGACAAGATCCCGGAAAGCGTCCCTCGGATCGGATCAAAGGGAACGTATATAAGGACAGGGACGAGGAGGGCGCGCGGCGGTGAGAGAGCGAGAGGACGGTCGCGTGAAAAAAGGAGAAGAGAGGATTAACGGACAGCTCCCTGAAAATTACATCGCCTGCTAATGAGACGCCGATGGGCCCGATCGGGCCCCCGAAGCAGTCGAAGAAACGAGACGCGCGATGAAATCGAGAGAGATCGACGACGCGACTTCGCTTCGGATAGCATGAGCGAAGGATCGTTCGCTCCGTTCTCGAGTGCAGGTGTGCGTTTAATCCTCTCATCGACGGGGATCTTTTCGTCGCTTTTGCTCTGTTTGTTAAGTAGCGAACGCGAGCCGAATTGCCGCGATACCGGTTTTAACACGCCAGTCGCGGAATTTTCTCCGATTATTGTTTCCTGCGAGATTGCACATTATTTCGCGAAGAAAATAAAATACTCGTGAAATTTTTCTATTGCAGTTACGTCATGGAATCATACTATTTTGTTTGGATTGCAACAAAATAATTCTGCGCTTTATTCAGTTTTAATTTTAGTCTTTTATCATAATTATATCTGTATTTGTACCTCACAAGCTTTTGTATTCGTAGAATTTCGCTGCAACGATAGATAGTGAAATGAGTGTTGGATGAAAGAGTTAATTAAAAAGTTAATTGTAAGAATTAATTTTAAGACAACGAAGCGAAAATTGTATTTGAAAATACTCACCATTTGATTTAGTTACCTTCGATCGAAGAACTTGGCGCGTTTATCGTAAATTTAATAAAAAGTGAATTTTATTGCCGTAACAAATTACTGATTATCGCATGTATTATGCGTGCGTGATCTTAAACGCGGGAGACGATCTTATCGATCAGCATTTGGTAGACAGCGCGGCACATTATTATTACAGAAAGTCGTCGTGATCTTTATCGATTCATAAAACGATTAACGATCATTTTACGATCTTACGGTAAATGTAAACGTGAATTAAATGACACGGTGTCGAAAGCGAATGCGGGCCAACGTTTCGTTTTCATAATCCGCTTGTAATTCTATTTATAATTTCATTGCGTTAAAATTAATTCTTACATCTAACGCTATAAACATTATACTTATCCGTTGTAGCAAAATTCTTTCTGTGAGCCCAAAGACTTGAAGACGTGCATATAATTATGATAAAAAAAGTAATTAAAATTAAAATTGAATAAAGCGTTAGATTATATTTTTTCAAATATGATTATATTAAAATAAATATAATTACGATTAAAGGCTAAAATTAAAGTTAAATAAAATGCAAGATTGTTTTTCAAGTATGTTTATGTTTAAAAAAAAATCACGTGGGATATATTAAAAGAGTCAGAGAGAAACAGAAAAATAATATAAAAATTTAATATAAACCGTACGTATGTATCCGCGGAACATTATGTATGCTGAAAATGATAAAGGCGGTATGCGGTTCAACGTGAACGTCGGCTAGAGATCCGCCGAGATACTCGCCGTCTCCTGCTTCCTCATCAAGGGCTAACGATCCAGTTACTCTCAATTTACTCGATACTTCCAGGCACTCCTATCGCGCTACGCGACCAGAATCGCCGTTTAAATTCCCTCACCTTCTTCCTCGGAATCTCACACGCGCGCGTAACACGATCCGTTATCTCGTACGCGTCCGCGACTTTATTCGCGGCTCTCGAGTTTCGGGAGCGAACGATCGCGGATCGAGGCAGATCGGATCGGCGATATTCGCGAGCTCTCCGAAGAGATCCCGTCCGATACACATAACTTCTTCCGCTACCGGATTGCCTCCGCCTCTTTCTCCACAAGAGCGTCGAGCGAGAGAAAATCGGGTAATATAATCCAGATCGTATCTATAGAGCGAACGACGTGGGCGAAGACGTGCGTGTGTGTTTTCGTACGCGCGTGTGCGGGGGGCCAAGTGCGTGGGCGTGGTGCACGATCTGGTGAATGAAATTAACGTCTCCTTTAAAATTTTATATAATTGATAGAGAGTTCATCGACTCTCCCCTCCCTGGAAAGTTTCGAAATTTTTTATGTAATATATAAATAAGATATTCGATGTATCAGTTATTTGATAATTTTCAGGTGTTTCAATAGTTTACAATTTCGAGTTGGATTCTTCATATGAAAATCTATCTCTCGATAAAATATGGACTCGCATAGGTTTATTCACACCGGTATTACGAATCGCATCGAGAACTGGTCTCGAGTTCGTTGTTCTACTTTTGTCGCGCTCAAACTGTATGAATATTTTTGACATTTTATATTTCGTAACTTGTTTAATATATGGAACGTTTAACGCTATCGAAATTTGAAATTGAAATGAAATTGTTGAAATGTGGATATGGGATAAATTATATACATATAAAAATTAATTATTTAATTTCCTTTAATTAATCGTGTTATAGTTTTATAAATAGCTCTATATATAGCTCTGTATATAGCACGCGTCATTAAAAAACTATAATATAGTATTAAAGATAATTAAATAATTAAGTAATATATTGTATATACATATATATTGCACGTCTTACCGAAAAATCTATAAAAAGAAATCAAACAGTGTGGAGAAAAGATACTTTTGAAAGTGGAAAACGTCTATATATTCCGATCACATGTGTTCTTAATAGCTTACACGGGACTGAGCACTTTCACCGAAAAATCTCCGAAATTCGCGTCTCGGTCTTATATAACGATATCGAAGCGACTCACACGCCTACCTAAATTCGGAGATACGAGAGGCGACGTGGTTATCCCATAACGTGTTGGCATAACGGTTTCGTGTATATTTCTCCTGGTATCTCGGGAAACGCTCGCGATCCGCGCGCAAAGATTAAGGACGAGCAGCGCGCTTTGAAATCCTTTATTCGATTCGCGTTCGGGGATGTCATCTAAATTTTTTATTCTCTCGCAATAGCCGATCGTGTGCGCGCTGGCAGCGAATCGCGATCATTTATTTCCCGAGTAGCGCACAGAAAAAAAGAACATTCTTGTTTTGAAAATATCTTTAATTTCAACATGAAAAACTTGAAATTAGATTATATTGCGTTAACTGAAGAAAATTTGCTTGAATGAAGTCATTTTATATAGTTCAATCAAAAAAATATATTCTTATTATTTAAGAATAATTTTCTTGAATGGAAAAGAAATAATGTTAGATAGAAAATAACACATTTTTAAATCAAAAATTATAATTTTGAAAATTTTTTATTATCAAGATAATTATATTGTATTTTTGAGATGACAATTATAATATTAAAATAAGATTATAATATTGTTAAAATTTAAGATTATTAAATTCTTCTAAGAAGATTATATATTCTTGCGTATATAGGAAACAATGAACACGTTAATTTAAGTATATAAGTGTTAATTTGACACTTAATTTTTTTCCGTGCGTGCAAAATCTTTCGGGACGCAATTCGGTATACGATAGAAATAGCAATCCTGCGTGCGAAAATCATCTCGATCATGGGTGGCGAAATTCTTTTTTAGAAATAGCGAGGCGCATGACATAATTTTACGACATTATTTTGAAGATGCGAAGAGATATTCCAATGTAGAAATAAATCGATAGGTTTAATTATTTCTTGATAATAATATGCCTATTTATCAATTATCATGTGATTTGACACGAAATATAAAATCTTGATCACGGTTTTTTTATCCATATATATTTCTTAAATAAATTAATACAATATTTAAATGTAAGTTATATATTTTTCTTCGATACTTTTTAATGAATTAATTTTTACAAACGTTATTAATTTGAAAAAGATGAATCTTATTCCGACGCCCGTGTGCGATGTACTAAAGTCAATATAATAATAGTGTATGTATCCGTGGGTTAATATAAAGTTGCACGACGTGCCGTAATGTAACACGTCGGTTTTACGGACACGCATTTCTGCGGTGGAAAGGCGGCCCGATGGGGCAATGGCGCTTATTTAAGGCTCGCAGCACGTGGGTAAGGGAGCATCGAAAGTACTCGCTGTCGAGTATCTAAGTGGTTTATGGATTTGCGGCAACATCGTCAAGGATAAACGCAAGTCTGTAGATACGTATATGATTATCCTTAAAGGTTACGCGATTGCGCGATCGTTGTCGTTATGGTTGTTCCTCTGCCACGAAACTGCGAATAGTCCTCGTCGAAGCTTTGTTGAGAACGTCAATATCATATTGCTGAATAAAAATCCATTTCGTGTATTTCTATGTCGCAAAGAAAAATACGCTTCTTCTCTCTCTCTTCTCTTTACAATTTACAAATTGTTATTCTGTTTCATACAATACCCAATGCCCTCGTTTGAAGCAAATATTTTTTAGAATTTGTTATAATTTGATTAAATAAAAATAAAAATGTAATTAAATAAAAATAAAACAAAGAATGTAACGAATGCATTTAAGCAAAGGATAGTATATGATTGTGAAGAAGAGAGAAGGACGAAAGAGGATTCTCAGCCGTTGTACGACGATGTCTTTGATCCAGGTTTTCAGTTAGGAACGAGACGAGACGCCAGGCGATAACTAATTAGGCCTAAAAAGCCAACGATCGCTTTCATAGGGCGCCGCCTTCGTTGTATCCACCTACGCGTTTCTCTGTATACGTACGTACGCAGACGGATAGATGCATCCCCCCGAAGACGTGTAAAGGATCTGGTGCCACTTGAGATCGGCGGATCAAGTGGTTTCCTTTCCCTTCTAAAAAGACCGGTACTCGTGTAGAAGCATTTTTTTTATCCCGAAGCGATTTATGGGAAGCTAGAGATGTTTGGTAACATTCTCGCGCAATTATCCTTAAGGATCGCGTCTAGTAGCACTGAGATATCGTACAATTCAAAGAATAAAATTTGTCGCTTCCATCTCTTTCTCTAGCATTTCAAAATTATCAAAGATTGAGCAAGCTTCCTTAAATATTATAATTTAAAGTACATATTGCTTTTTCAAACGAATAATAATATCGGATACATTATAATGATGTACAAAATAATTCTACAAGAATGAATTTATCAAATTTGAAAGTATAACAGAATTGTCTGTGATTTTAAAATTACAAGTTAAAAAAAAAGATTAAAATGCAGACGGAAGGTGGTCGACCAGAAAGACACTGATTACAAATGACTGAAGCGGATGTGAAATAATCACCGAAGAGCACCCGGTAGTGCGATAACCTATCGTAAAGTGGCCGATAATGTTCCGATGGTCTTCCGTAACTCGGCCGAATAATTTCCAAGAGTGACGCCATTTGCAAACTAAATTACGATGCATAATTTTTACCGCATATGTTATTCATGTGTTTGATGTTTAAATTATTCTACAAATTTATTCAACATTGAAATTGAAATAGAGGTAGAAAAATGTTGTCGAATTTGTTACCGCATTATCGAGTAATGTTTTTAGATAAAAAAATTTGTCGATAAACGTAAATTTTTGTTGATGAACGTTTTCGTGTGATTTTGTTTGATGAACAAACTCGGTACACTGAAAAAAAATTTTGGGTAATTGAGAGATGCATTTAGTAATGCATTTCTTGAAATATTTAGTTTTTATCATCAAGTATAATAATAATAATAAAATATTTTATATTTAGTAATAGTATTTTACATTTAGTTAAATCCACTAAATGTTACGATTAATTAATAAACTCATTTCATCTTAATCAACTATACATTTATGGTGAAATAATTTCAACTAAACGTATAGATAATTAAGGCGAAATAATTTAGTTAATCGTAACATTTATATTTTATTATATTATTATTGTATCGATGATAAAAACTAAATGTTTTAAAAAATGCGTTACTAAATGGATCTCGCAGGTTTACCTAGAATTTTTTTTCAGTGCATCTAGAACGCGTCCTTTATTTTATCAGCTCTAAACGTTGTAATTTTTATTTTCGTTACACTTGTATTTGTATGAAAATATTTTACGTTTCACTCTAATTCGTATACATTTTAAGGAAATATAATATAATATTGTATTATAATTATACATTCTCTAAATTCTTTTTTCAGTATATTTTTACAACTATTCGATACATCGATATTAGCTCTGCACTTGACAAATGTTGACAACAGGTCTGATTATACTTATCATCGCTCAGCTCGGATGCGACAGGGTGCTCTGGGTGCTGAAGGATAAAAAGTGGAGTTTCACCCGCATGTCGCGACACTTGTCCGAGCGTTGGTGAGACGGCGAACGTAGGAGCGTGGCTTCGCGTCGCGATAAAAGGCGAGTCCGATACCGAAAGCAAGCGGTGTGCGCGAACGTATCGCGATACCAGTGACAGCCATTGTTCCACGGCGAGAGCTTTATGAGCGACCGATAGTCGCATGTCCACGCGAGACACCCTCTTATACAGATGAGAGAGATGTACGGGGAAAAAATGTATTGGCCGTGATGTCTGATTTCTAACGTTTAGAGGGAAATGTTGGCTTGACAAATAAACACTACTATTATTAATTATTAAGTATTAAATATTTGTAGAGTCGAGTTTCTACGCGATTTTTGTATCAGTTATTTGATCTTAATCCATGTATTTTTCTTTTTAAAAAATTCAAAAGGATCGATCTGAAAATTGTATACGTATTTCAACGTTGGAAAAACGATGATGATTTTCTGTTTGGAAAAGACGATGAATGGAATTTCGACTTATATTTCAAAGCGAGCAGATATCGTTATCCCGCTAAGGGAGATAGCGCGTCGCACAGGACGATGTTGAAGGAGTCGACGATAACTTCATGAATACTTATCGCAGTGCATCGAAATATGCCGGCACCGCCATTCTTCCACCGCATGTGTTTTATCTAAACAGCTATTTCCCGCACCGCGATACGGTCTGCCCGTGTGTTAACCGGCAACAATAGCTTCGCCGACTAATTATCTATCTCGGCGCGTAATTTTTACGAGGCTCGTCGGGACTCGAGCGGAATCGATTTTCTGCCTGCTCGTTAAACAACGTCACCTTAACATTTACCTCTTCACGAATACGCTCAGATTTCACGCATCGTTCATTAATTACGTAATACATCTTTAAAGAACAATTAACCTCGCTCTCTGCTCTCGTGTAAACGATAAAATTAATTTCAAAGTCAAGATTCTATTAATTATATCAAAATTTTGAAGATAAAATGTTAAATTTACAAAAGAGCTTGGTGTCTGACGGCATCAAAGAGCGATTTTAATTGCCGCGCGTAGAATAAGAGATGCTCTTGGATAAAGCTCGAGGGTAAATTGTGGATGAAAAAAAAGGAGCAAGAAATATTCAGGTAACGGGATGGTTCCAGATATCGCAATGGCGGCGCTGGAGAGTATCTCGTGCAACAGATGCTGGATATTGACGATGTCTGGCGCAGCATCTCGATAGATAAATCGATATTTATGGATGCTATGATTCCGCCAGCTGCGTGGATCTATTTGCCGATGATATCGATGAAAAATATGTTTATTTATATCGATCGAAAAACAGATTATAAATTATAACGCAGAAATTTTCGTTAAATTGAATATTTTTTTTCCCGCAAAACAGTCTGATAAAATTCAACACAAGTATTCGTAATATTAATTTTAAAAAATTTTCTGATAATTCTTTGTCGTAATGCAACGATAAATTTTTATCGTAAATCAAGGAATATTTTAATAAATTATTTTAACATATATTTCATATATGTATATATTTTATACGTATATTTGTATTATTATTTTACTTTTTTAATATTTGATATATATGGAGGAATATTTAAGCAATTTTAAATGTACATATCTGGATTATCTTTACTTTTCGTTAGCTATAATTTATATTGCATATTTTAATAGTTACATATAATTTTTATTTCTAACGCTGCGTTTCACACGCAACATGTTAACAGAACGCTTGAAGAGGAAAAGTCGTGTCTCGGACGGAGGCATTGTTTCCAATTTCGCGTTTCAGATAACAACGGACTAGATAACGAATTGTGACTCGGCTGTAGCTCGTGACTATCGCTTACACGCCAGATGCGACGGTAATGTCATGCCATGCAGTAAAATGTTTCATATTCTCGATCGTAATAACCGTTAACCGATATTGCCGCGTCGAGCAACTCGTGATTTATCGGCGACGGTCGTGCTCCTCCTCGAAGAATGTATCCAACTATTTCCACGTCTGGAACACACACCGAAACTGCAACGCGACTATGGGTTGCGGAGTTTTATTTTCGCCATTTTTTTTTTGCGCAACCGTCTTATTCAATTCGTGACTTACTGTTAGTATTAAAATTCAACGCGGTTTAGCATTAAAATTTCAATATATGAAATTCGAAAATATTGCTTCGTTTTTTTAAAATTAAATTCTCCCAACTATGAGTATTAATTTTTTTAAAATTTATTAATTTGCTCCGCAAATTCTTCTTTTCGATGCAAGTCTGAATTTAAAGACTGTATGTAATTTATTTACATTGTTTCTTATATGCAGTATTTTCGAGTTACAATACTCACCGCTATTATAGAGGTATTTTGAGAAAATTTATACAAAGATTGTTAATTTTAATTACTTAAAAGTTATATTCTTTGCATTAATTGGCAGATTAATTATATATGAAACTTGAGTATAATTATTTATATCGAATTGAAAGGCATCCATCTTTTCAGATTTTACTTAAAGTAACAGTAATGAATGCGATTAATCGATAACGACCGACAGCCAACATCGGATCGCTCTTACTGTTGCAAGAGTTGCTCGATATTACCTGTAAGATTTTTTTCTGCAACAGTAGTTTCGTGTCACGCGAATATCCCATAGCACTAGTCATACAAATAACATTTGTTAATTGCGCGATGAGAACAACGACACCGAGTATATTTCAATAAAGCTATGTTTTCAAGTTTAATAAAAAAGCAAAAGCGATAATTAAGAGGATATCATTAAGAGGATATTCCGTACCCACACATCCAAAACTTTCAACGTCGCAAAAATTATCACCGTGCATAATAATGTAATAATTCTCGCCTCTTTAATCGAGGACACGTAAGAAAGGCGAGCAAGAAAGTCTTTTGTTATTATAATCGACGGCGAAAAGATGCGCACGCAAAAAATCGATGCATCTCGCTCCTTGATATCGAGCTCGCAATTAATGTCAATTCGCAATTCAACATTGAATATGATATGAGCGGAAATTTACGCGTACACGTGCACGCGAAGGCTGTTATATATACGATTTCCGTATACGAGCTATCACCATCGTTATTATCGCTAATTAACATCGATAGGCGGAAACGACGATAGAGACAAAGAGATGCGCGCTTGTACATATTCATATACTAAATACATTATAATTTGCGATATAGCGTGTATCCTGATAAGCGCGACGGTCATCCTTATCTTGGGCTTTGTCGCGCGAATGCAAAAATGGTGATTCGTTAAAATCACCGCGGTATTCCCGATCTTCCGGTTAATTTTGTCTCGGCTTCGACGCGGCAATTAATTAAATTTAATATTTAATAATTAGAGATTTATTAAATTTAATAATCGCGGTCGCCGACTCGACGATATTCTTGTCGTGAACGACAATTAAATAGACGAAGAGAAACTATATTGACCTATGATATATATTATCTCTTTCATTTTTTTTAAATAGAAGTAGTTTAAAATATGTCGTCTAAATATGTATAATGAATATCTTTTTTTAGAATAAAAATTTTCTCGCGTTTCTCTGAAAATTTCGCTATTGCCGAAAATGCAATACAGTACTCACGTGTTATCAGTCAGCGCTTGACATTCTCTTACAGAAATTTATTTGGCCCGAAAATGTGTTGGTGGCAGGACAAACATGTGATTTTATACAGTCTTTTCTTTTCGGCACTGCGTAAATAATTTAATAGAGTACGTGTCACTTTTCACTGTCTTCTTCCTTCCTGTGCGTTTCGCTAATTAATTTCTTCTTTCGTAAACAAAGATTTATATGTGTCTCGATTACATTAATTATTGTATTCGAAGACACTCGGCGATTTGTAATCAGTTTGTTCCATGTTGCTTGAAACTTTGATTGCGATTTTTGTCGAAACCAACATCCGCGAAATATTTGATCAATTACGATCAATTGATGATTTTATATCAATTACTCGCATAACTTATTTTTGAGTCAATCAAGAACCGAAACGTTAGAATTCGAAAAAGGTTCGTTGACACATCACCCGCACTAAATCACTGTAAACTGTCTGTAAAGTTTCATTATCTGTTATAGATAGGTCCTCGATAGGTTCTAGATATTTTCTTATTTCCGGAAGAAGACTTCTTTTATCTAGCAGACTCTTGGGCACTTTATCTCACTTTATCAGCGGGAAATCTTCGATATATTTATCAGAAATTTTGAGAGTTTACAAATAATATTTTTCGATGAGCACGATATATGATTGGAAATAATCTGAATGAATCTTTTTTCAAACTTTCTTTCTCTCTTTTTTTAGAATAATCCAAATTTAAATCTTCTGAGGAATCTAATAAAATTTACAAGATTCTTCTATCTCTTAGATAATAATTCAATTCTATCGAAACATTGACTATTTTTTAGTAATAATTTATTTCAAGTCCATTCACTTAGTTTTTCTTACAGTATCCAGTTTATACATTATTTAATTCGAGTGCACTGTCGATTCCAAAGAGTATTCTTCGTCGCATCAACACACTTGTCACAAAAATTACTTTATTACCAGAATATATAATCACACTTCTATTCACCTCTTTAGCAGAAATCGAAAATTTCCAAGATGAAATTCAACAATCCAATTCAGTTCAGTCGTAAATCGATCTAGTCCATCATCATCCGATTGTCTCTCAATCTTCCAGAAGCCGCGGAATCTAAACGCGTTCGCACTCGCATCTGCATTCGTGTATATCGAGGTAACACGCAGGCCTGCGCGTCGAAGACGTGGTGCAGTCGATGACTGCGTCTCTAAAACTGTTCTGGACAGTCACCTCTCCGCGTTGGTGCCGCGGGACGAGGGGTGGCCGCGGTACGGAAAGGCTGCGGCGAGTAGGGTCAGGTCCACCGAGAAGGGATGGGATCGCGGGCGAAGAGGGGTGACAACCAGGCATAGAATCCGGGGAGGGATCGTCGATCCGTTGGCGACCGGGGACTATAGGCGGTTCTCCGGATCGGATCGCGGTGAGTTTGAAAGGCGGAGCGAATGACGCCCACGTGCGAAAACCGTGGTACCGCATTCAAGGAGGCGGCGACCACGCTTGAGATCGATTTTTTATATAAAATCTTTTTTTTTCCTCTTCACCCGGGCCCTTTCCTGCCTTCTCTCCGCGCCTTGATTCGCGTCTGCGTTTCGCTCTCGTCTTGGGCGCTCCGGCTCCGGCTTTCTCTCTCGTCGACGAGCGCGCGTTAGCCTCCGTCTCCTCTCCACCTTGTCGCGCCTATAATGTCCGACCAGATCGGACGTGGATAAGAAGGCACGCCGGGTCGTTCCTCACGGATATCTTCGGGTATCCGCGCCGCCTCGAGTCTGACTTATGGTCTACCTCGGTTACAGGATCCGGAGGCTTTTTGGCTCGCTCGCCTCGCGAGATTCGTACGTGTATGCGTGCCTCGATCAGCCATGCTTGGGTATATAATTTTCGTTATTAATGAAATATTTTATACTTTATCGGTGTATATATTTTATGTCTATACAGAGTCCCGCAACTACCGCTCCATATTTTAAATATAAATTTTCTGGCCAATTTAAAAACGATTTTTCTTCAGCGAATATGTCGAGGCACTAATAATTTTCGAATTATAAATGATTGAAAATAAAGAGTTTTTCGCAAACTAAGCCTTATGGGAATAAAATATTAATAAAATTACATTCTTTAGTTAATTTTAGGGTTTAGAGTTTACTTTAATAAAATTTTAATTTGAGGCTTAATTAGAAAGATACATCATGACAAAAATTGGGAATATGCAAAAAATAATGATCTTCTTCGACATTTTCGCTGAGGAAAAATCGTTTTTAAATTGGCCAGAGAATCTACCTTTAAAATATGGAGCAGTAGTTGCGGGACACCCTGTATATCAGCAAATTTTCCATGTGTTCAAATAAGCCACTTGAAAGAATTCATGCGTTTCAGACATGGATGTTTTATAGAATTTTTCTTTTTCCCAAAAAATATGATTACATTTTTTTTTTTAAATTATTTAATTCCAATATAACTAAGTTTTAAATACTTTAATGTTACTTGTTTTTTCAACTTTAAGCATTTCAATTTGTGTCATTTTTTTTATCATCTCACAATTTTAGCTTGAATTTACGAGCGTAAAACAAGGATAATTGAAAATTGATATCAAACTTGAATTATTAATTCACGTGATAAAGCGATAAAAAAGGGGAGAAGAATCACGTGGCTCGCGTACCGTCGGGAACTGTCAAATCGCGGTATCAAAATTTTTTTCTTAAACCGCGCAAAGCTTGGATAGAACGAGTACTAATAGTTTACTTTTCCATCAACTGTCATTAGGATAACGTATCAGATGATATTGATGATACGTAACGTGGAGTGCACATCGAGGAGTAATTGCTAATCAGTCGTTTATTCGCGGAGATCGCGACGAAAAATACGATCATGCTTTACTCCGTTAATTGGAAACGCAAAGTTAATTGCCGGTCGATTAGAACGCGATTACTCTCGTCGTTACTTATAATAAATCAGCTGCTTGCACTCCCAGATAAACGCGCCGCGATTTTTAGTAGCCGTTGCTTAACCGCGCCGACTTTATATACGCTTTTCCTTTCGTATCTTGGTCTTAATCGTGGTTGCAATTAACGGACGAGATTTCTTCGAATTAACACGAGCTCGCGAAAAAGAAATCTGTCGAATACGGAAGACAACCGTGAGAAGATTTCGCGATAGCAAGACGATTGTAAGAGATTACAATGTAATATTAGCAAAGATAATTGAGCGTTTAAAGGCACATTATTCTTTTTGACAAAAGAGACACGAGTTATTATACTCACTCTTTTGCACTCATTTCAAAGTTTACACGTATGCATTTGAAAAGTGCGTTTACTGAAAATCACTCGGCGAGCATTAAATTTAAATCTTTGATAAGAGGAGATGAAACAAAAATCTTATGATATATGTAATGAAGAGAATGTTTATCTATAATTGTTAAACATAAAGCGTGATTGTATTTGACATAGATAGATGAAGCATAAAAGGCATTATATATCTCATCGTGATATCGTATATTGCTCAAGAATGCAGCAAGTGTATTTTCTACAATATGAATTATAAAATCACGAATTATATAATCTTTAATTTGTAATTTGTAAATTAAAAGCGCGTTCACAGAGAATCGGATGGATATTTTATAGCTCAAAGGGTTAATTTCGTAATGAAGTTTGAAATTCCAGCATCATATACTGTACATAATATTCCTTCGTAAATTGAAATATCTATGAGCAATCGAGCGATCGCATTAAATATTTTTCAGTATTAATCGTCGTGATTGAAAAGATTGAATCGGTTATAAGAGTTTTAAATAACCTTATTATTTCGAGTTTATTATTTTAGATACAATCATTTCGAAATAAACGAAAACAAACTTGCTATTGAAAAAAATGCAATATATTTTAATAAATATATTTGCATTGACACTTTTAATTAACTTTTAATGAATTCAATATCGATACGCCAAATAAAATTCAATTTACTATTCACTTATAACGAAAAAAGCGACCATTAAATAATTATTAATAGAAGAACATGTAAGAAATGTATTATAAACGTTGTAACGTAACGTGGAAACAAATGGAATCACGTGGAAAGCGAAAACGACAAAACAAATTGGTCTACTTATGGATATCTTGTCGCGCATTAACTATGCGATTGAAAATTCAAGAGGCACGATTGCACCGTGTCATTATCGTAGGCGAGTCTCATCAAGATGCGCGCACGGCGAACAAAACGAGAAGAGATGCGCGACGAAAGACTAAAGCTAGATACTCGCTCGCGCTATCGCCGCTTACATTAATCAGCCGGGTGTGGCGGGTGGGCTCTTTATGCAATTATAGTAACTGTTACAAACGGGCGCACGTGAAAAGAGAGAGAGAGAGAGAGAGAAGAAAGAGCTATAAATTTTAATTATTTCGTGCGATCAATTAAAAGGCAGGGTACCGATCCCTTCATTCGATTCTCTTGGCCTTGTGAAAGGATTCTTATTACGTGAAAGATGCAACAAAGCAGAGATTAATCTTTGCTCTTGTAATTGTTAATAATTTTTTAATTTTTGTGAAACAGTATATTTTTCATGTGTTACGTTTATAGCTCCAATTCTCTCAACGCGCGAAAAACAATATGTACAATCGATAAATCCGGGATATATTATATGACGTAGCTTAAATCTACATCCGGCGGATAAAACGTTTGCTGACCTAATGGAGATGCCGAGTGAGATTGATCGCTTATTATACGTGCACGCGTCATTTGGAAGAAGCGAGATAGAGCACGGAATTATCGCAGAGAAAAAACAAGAAATGGCGATTCGATACGTATAGTAATACTGAAAAAAAGTCGGTTCTGTCTTTTTTTTTCTTTCTTTCTCTTTTCTTTTTCCCTTCATCTTTCTTCTTTCTTTTTCAGAATCTTCTTTCGAGAGATTAGAATTTTCCGGATTTTAAAAGGAAAAATATTTACCTGAAGAAGAGACCATCGATCAGAAGTAAAAACTTTCTGCGTGTATAGATATATATTTAAAAACCGGTGTTATAAGAGACTAATTTGAGATAATAATTTTAACTGTACATACCAGATTTGCACTTGTTCCCATTCTTGACTATTGTCTCTTGAAGAGTTTTATTATACTATTAACATTAATAGGTTTAAATATAATACGCAGGAAAAAAGACTTATCCTTTTATAGTTATAAAGATTATCCCTATTATCAATTTTCCGGAAGCTTAAAAAAACATCTCACAAGATAATAAACGATAATAATAATGTCATAAAAGCCAGAAAAGGCTTCCTCACATCTCGGAGATTTTCAAATACAAAGATGTACATCTTGTATCTTTCTAAGAAGTTGAAAATTTCCTTGAAACACTGATCTACTGACAATGACTACCAAAACTAAGGCATACAAAAACCAATATATTTTGGCAAAGAAGCTCCCGCTGCACACATAACAATTGTCTGTAATAAAACTTTTCTATAATAAAAGTTTTCTATAACGATGAAAATATTTTATAGTGACACGATTTCGAGTATCGAGATGATTGCTTTTCTGTAATCCTCTCTTCTCTAATCTTCCATAATCTTCATAAATTTTTATCGCATTGCTCCAAGGATTAAAATACCGATGACAATCGATAATATTAGCAGAGAGAAGAGCAAACAACGCGAGTTCTCTCTCACTCTTTGTCTGAGATCGAAAACGCATTTCTAAAAATGCATTTTTGGCTGAGGAATGCAAATGATGAAGTTAAGGTAAGAATGTGTCTTCGAAAAAGAAAGAGAGAAAAAGATACATTTGGCAAGTTTATTAAGGTTTGGCCCGAGTTGTGGAATGAATTTACTAACGGGAACTTTAACCCTTCAGCCATGAATTTTTTTTCTAATGTGAAAATTATTCGATATTTATATATATGGCGTGTGTGTATATGTGGAGCTAAAAATAGCAATTTAATTTTTATTTATTTGTATATAAGAGTCTGAAACCGTTTGTAATATTTTTATTGGATACTATAAAGATTTTCAAGTTTAACATATTCAAATATCACTGACTAGTTGTTAAATTGACGTCTTAATTAATGTCGCGTTATTATTCCAAAATTAAATGTATTTTATTAATTCTTAATTATTAAATGGTGTATATACTCTGCAGAAAATTTTTACTTTTTAAATCTATTGTAAATCCTTTAGGGAGTAAAATATCATTTACTTTTTTCTGTTGTTTTTCACATGATATATTTAATTTTCTTTATTCTATTTTCCGGTTTTCGCTAAAGTTCGATTACGATTGACAGCTGGATGATTCCAATCGAATACGCGATGATGGTCTTTTCACGACAAAATAACATCTAATGGAGCTGTTTTCTCTCTATCGTCTTTCAGCTTTCTTTTTTATCCAAACACGATCTTGGCTACCAATTGTCGCGGCGATACGATCTATACGAAATCCCTCCGAGAAGCTACGCGTGGTTTCGTGATCTCCGTTGGAAAGAAACAGCTACGAAACCATGTCGTCGAGTCCTTTTTATTCGTCACACGAGTTTTGCGATTTGAATGTGTATTTCTTCGTTTCTTTCTCACAATTAGTTAATTCTTTATTCTGGGATACTTATTCAAATTAGTAATAGAGCAGGGTCTGCTTCTTAAATTTATAGGATGTATCAAAATTTAAAATGTGAAAATGAGAGGAAGGTAAGATAAAATAATGATATGCAACATACGTGTATACTTGTTTTCGAAATAATTTATATTTAATAACTGATATATAAATAATATAGTAATGCTTAACAGAAACTTTGGTGTACAAGACTGCGAGATATTATTTTCTCGATTTATCAATAATGATATTGTAAATACTCTCTTCGTAAATACTCTCTCGATATTCTCGCTTTAGCGTAATCATCGTGATTTGCGAATTGTCCGTCTCACACGAACGGTTCGTTCACTCGTATAAAGCTTTATCGGATCGTAAATTCCGTGTTCGACTACTGAAATATTTATATTGAGTTTCTCGACAATACCGAGCATTATAATTAATGCCGCTGTTTCTCGCAAACATGCGAAATAAGCGAAAGTATTTTATTATACATGGCTTCGAGTACTTACTTATACTGTCTGTATGCGTAATAGAAAATATCTGCTGATACTTTACAAGGTGCATTATCGATATTGGTACACATTCACCCTTTGATTTACTTGTCATAATATGTAGGTATATATAAACTTTCTACAAATTCTAACGAGCTTTGTGTCGAGATAATAATGAATATTACCTTCGTGCAAAAAAGATTCGCATTTTAAAATTGCAAGAAAAAAATCCCTCGTAATCGCGCTTTCTTGAGAGATGGCTCCTTTGGATCTAAGAAGATACTATGATGCTTGCTTATCTAAAAAAAGAGAACGAGACATCCTGCGATACTGAAGATCAATCGCCATAGTTGTGGAGATAAAATACTGTTGAGATAAAAAAAAAGAGATAAAATCATGCTCTCTCCACAAAGTTATAGTGTTCTTTCTCGCAATAATCCGTTGTCTCGCATCGTCAAAAAAATTCCCGCTTCTCGCGCGCGCATAGTGTGTGCAGAAAAAAATAAAATTCATAAAATATCACTAATTTATGTTCCAGGCGGAATGCGCAGGAGCGTTCGATGGTTCCATCATGGCGGCATCGTAAACGGGGCGACTGAGGTATGTGCCGAGACCAGGGTGTTCTCGGGGAGAACGCTCGCGTCGATTTCTTTCTCGTCGTGAGCAGGGTGGGGAGAATGGCCAGGCGACGGACACGGGAAGGGCAAGAGTGCACTTTCCGTGCACTCACACCCCTTCGACCCATTCGTCGTCCATTAGCGGCCTCGACGTGGAATGCAATTCCCGACGGGAGGCGAGGGGGACGAGGTAAATGGCGGGAGAGGGAAGTGAGAGGGAGAGGATAAGGTCCCGGGAATTGAAGCTGGAGAAACACGGAAGGAGGGATAAGGAGAAACGAGAAAGAGGGAGGGTTGATAGGAAAAATTTAGGGAAAAGAGACGCGCTGCTGATCATATGGAGAGCGATAAAAAGGGAAAAAGAGAGAGAGAGAGACCATTTATTTACGACCTAGGATGAGAAGAGATAAATGCTCAAAGTCGACAAAAAGTTCTCTAGAAAATACATAGATGAGTTTGACATTTTTCAAAGACCTAAATATTTATACAAGCTGTATTTTAACGCCTCTACACGGGTTTAGTTTATTGTACTACTATTTTAACTATTGTCTCTTTCTCTCTCTCTCTCTCTCTCTTTCTCTCCCTATACAACATTTGCGCGAAGAAGTATAACTAAAAAATTTCAACAAGGACGAATGAGAGAAACAGAGAGGAGGAATCAGCAGAGGAAGGTAAACCATCGAGAGGAGGACCGTTTCGGAAGGTGGACGAGATGGGAGGCTGTCTCCTCCTGCGGAGAATCCCGGCGACGGTGAGACGAAAATTATCTTCCCCGACAAGAGCGAGCAATCGCTTCCAGGAAAAAGCGATCCCTGTGTTGGTCCCGCAGCACGCATTAGCGTCGTCGTCCGGCCGGTTTTGTTTTTCCAGCTTTTATTCCTCTCCGTCTCCGATTCTCTTCCTTTTTCTCTCTCTCCCCTGCTCGCGCGTTTCTCTTTTTCCCGTCTCCTCGCGTTTCACGTCGCCACGGGCCACCGGATTGTCGGCGCCAATTAAGCCCCGTTCCTTGACTCCTTCGACGAGTCGTCTCATAACCGACGGCATTGTTGTTTCACGGTAGCCCGAGGCGAATTTTTGATTCGGACACAAAATAATATATTATCGGCATCAAAAATATCAAGTTGAAGACTTCCTTCATAATCTTACAAAAAAGGAATGTACCTGTGTATTTGTAAATATTTTAATATGCATCACATCTCAGTCTCTTATTATTAAATTGGCCAAATTTATTATTTATAAATCGAAATCAAAATAATCAAGTATCTAATACATAATAAAATTGATCTGGGTACGTTTCCATTAACGGCTGATCATTTGTATTTGCTATATAATGCAACATTCGTCAACGTTAATTAGAGCCAATCGATTAGTCGACAGCGTTGTAATGCCCGTATTATCTCGCAGGGACGTTAGGATAAAATACGACCGATGCAGCTCATCGTTAAGTAACGATGGAGATAGGCGTGGCGCCGATCAGAAAATTGAAGGGTGCAGCTTGGGGTGACCGGGGGGTTGATCGCCCTTCTCTGCACTTTTCATTTTCGTCGTTTTCTATCCGCTCCGAGACATTAAAGATTCCGTCAATGTCGCGGTATTATCAATCGTCACGTATTTTTTATACATAATTCACTTGTCAATAATTTATTTCGCACGTATAAGGCAATCCAGAATAGAATAATATTAAATGAAATATATATTTTGGGAAATAATTAAAAGCGTACTCTTGAATATGTTGAAAATTGTTGGTTACGCTTCCTTGAATTATACATTTTTGAGAATTTGGAAAATTATTACAATTATATCAGGAATCGGTCAAATTATGTAATTTAAATTTATCTATTCAAAAATAATAATTAAAACCAAGCGTGATATTAATAGTTTGGTAACAATGACTTTTCAATAAAAGAGGATTTTAAATTAATAATCATTTGTAAAAAGAGAGAGAGAGAGAGAGAGAGAGAGAGAGAGAGAGAGAGAGGAATATCTCGAATTTCAAAAATTATAAAATTAAAATATTTTAAACCGAAGCAGGGAGATTCTGGAAAAAATTTGATAGCTTTCATAACTCGAAAATTCAAGAAATCATTATATGTACATATGTAAGGGATAATACGAGAGATGGAGATTTAATTTAAGTATGAATTAAATATATCAGATATAAGATAATAATATATATAGAGCTATATATTGAAATATTTACATTAGTAAAAAAATTATAATTATATAAATTAAGTAAATTATAATTATATAAATTGTAATTATATAAATTATATTATAATTATATAATTAATGTACATAAGGCGTACATGAGGAACCGTCAAGTGAAGAAAAGTAATCATCCGACATCACGTTTTTCAGACAATAAATAATCGCTATAAATACTCTATTGCTGCACGCTGCATATTTTCAATAAGATCCAACTTTTATCGACTCGCGCATGATTTATATTTTTCAAATCTGCAGATTGTCCGCCTTCGATGTAGGCCTTTCACTCGTGCGGATTGGCCGCATAACGACAAATCAATCCACATACATTAAACATTACTTATGCTATTTACATATCGATATCGTTCGTGCGCTATGCGCAACAGCAAATAAAAAATGTTCACGAGCTTTGCGCACCTCTCTATCTATAATATGTGCGTATGATGCAGCTTAAGTATCTCACTATATGTATAGCTTTATGCATATCCACTTACCTTGTATATCCAGATTTAATTTATATTTAAATCAAATTTCTTTCTCTCTTGTATTATCTCTTATTAGTTCCTATTTATAATCCCTTAATTTCAATTTCAAATCTTTATAATTTTGTATTTTTTGAAATCTGAGGTATATTCTTTTTATAAATATTGTAACCAGACTCGATCATCCTTAATATCATCCTTTTTTATAATTATTGTCTCCTGCAAAAACTCATACTTAATTTTCACTTGATATCATCTTTATTCCAAGGAAGCACGTTTGTCCGATGCTGTATATTGGATTTTCAAATCATTAAAAAAATTTTTTAATTTTTGAAATTTTAGATTCTTTATAAATATTGAAATCATTATCAGACTCGATTAATATCATATCTTTTTGTAATTATTGTTTTTTACTTAGTATCGTCTTTACGCCAAGAAGCGCATCTCATAGCTCCTGTTAATCAAGATACAGCAAATTAGAGGCGCTTTCGCGGCAGCTGCTCTCGAGGCCCTTCTCCCTCGTCCGATGTCATTCCGGTGATCATCTCGAGTCTTGCTCCTCGCGAATCCATTCCAGAATTAGCAGAGTCCGCAATCTAATCGTCAACGGCGTCGTCGGCGTTCCTCTTCCTGGAAATCGGGCCGCGCGCGCGTTTGCACGTGTGTTGGCGGTCGTAGAGAGACGTGGGTGCATCAGGATCGACCGTAGGTCCTGGTAATAGCCCTGTGGGCGAACGAGTCGCCATGAGCCAAAAAGAAAGAACTCCGCGATGCCGGAGTCCAAGTGACAGAAGAGGGCGAAGGAAATAAAGCGCGGAATAAAGCGACGCAAAGTGGAGGCGACTCTCGAGGCGCATCGAAATGGGAGTTCTGCGAATGGCAGAAAAACATTACGACGGGAATAGAAGGGAAGCGATGATGATAAGGGAGGATTCAAGGAGCCGTTCCTCTTGGAAAAGCTCGAAGAACTAGATTTTAATATCGAGAATGCGCGCGGAAGTTGAGACTTTATCGAATTAAGTAAAAGTTTTATGCTCTTGTTTTATTCGTCAAAGACAAAAGATATATCTTTTGAAGATATATCGTTATTATAATAACGATATAAAAATAGATAGATAGATATAGAAATCTTCGGTGCATCGCGGAATAAATTTGTCACTCAATAATGTCTCTCTCTTTCTCTCTCCTTCTTTCAATTGTTATTATTTATTATCTGTCATCGACGTCCATGAAGGGATGTTTCTTCGCCGGGAAATTTCCACTTTTTTTCGCAAAATTCGCGACTGCAAAATGCGTCTTTGTCATTGCTCTGTTATCGTGGATGCGCATACTATCGGACCACGTTCGGACAAGAAGGTTTTATCACCGCGCCCGCTCGTTGAAAGTTAATGAACGCATCATCAGGTTTATCGAGAAGTGCGCGTACAGAGCGATAGTAGCGGTTTAATTTACAAAAAGCGCGGTATAAGCGACTCTTACAAACGTATAAACATGTGCGGCCGGATTGCATTTTGGCGGAAGCGGCGCGATTAAATGTTCCCGAACGATCGATCGGCGCAACTTGATTATAAGAAGCCATTCTTCTCAAAGAAATTGCATTTCTTCCTCGCGACGTACGATAAATGTTAATAATTAATAATAATCGATCATAAAATGGCTGCGCTCCTTCGGTTCGGATCAATTACAGCGCTTGACGAATTCAATGTATCACATTCGTCTATAATCTATTTCTTCAAATTCCTTATAAAAATCAATCTTATTGTTAGGTAGGTTCATGTGTAAATCATATCAAGCTGATGCAAATGATTTGTCATTCTTATTAAAGTCGAGGAATGAAATTAACTTTCAAGACATAATAATCTTAATCTTAATAAAACATTATATTGACTGTGAGATACATGTTTTCATTTATAAAGGATTTTTTGCTTCGCTCTCTCTTTTTTAGAAAAGACAAACTTTTAACTGGAAACAAAAATCGATAAGAATGAACTTTTTTGTAAACCTAATAAATTAATGTTTTAAAGTTTTTCAATTAAATTATTAAATTATTATGAGAGATATACTAATAGCACAAGAAAATTTAAATAAGAATAATGAACATTTTTTGTGCAGTTTTTCTCGTGGAATTTTTTAAATTATCTCAACACAGCCGGAAAATAATAAATATAACTTACAACTATGTGTAATTATATGGAACTTGATACTTTTAACGATATTAAGTTATAAAATTGTACGGCATGTGGAATCGCAAACAATTATCATATTCATAAATAAAGCGCGTAATGTACGATATTATTGAGATTAATATATCATAGCAAAAATATATAAGTCGATTATTTTTGCGCGGAGGTGTTTACGTGTATTACACACTGTTACAATTTATCAAAAAGTGCAAGAATTTTCAAATTACAACCATCATCACGCATATCAAATTGCTTTCTATCTCTGATTATTGCGATTTGAAGAAATATATTTACATTTCGCAAAAGAATCACCGCTGTATATCGGCATAAATGTTTAATGTAATTTACATTATTCTCAACATTTAACGGGTAATTATAAGTACTGAATAAAAATCCAAAAATATTCGGAAGCTAAAGTAGCGAAAATTAAAATGATACTAGGGAATCCTTGATTTTATCATTGCTGTCAATCTGCAGCGACAAGATACAATATGTCATCGCGATCATGTTTTACATTGCCTATCTGTACAAATGTACTCTGCACTTGGTGATTCCTAAGGTAAACTTGGGGCGATCATTAAAGGCAGCCATTCGCGACAGCGCCTCGGACTTCACCGACGGAATGGCGGCTTCTGCAGTCAACTTGACATCTGAGCGGATCCGCGATTCGCTTCTAGAATAATTTTATAAATATACATCATGTAGATTTTTTTATTTTTGGACGACAGAAACGCAACATTGTGTCTTATTATAGAATTTTAACAAAAATTAAATTTCTATTTCTGGTCGCAATTAACGAGGAGAAATTTAAAATAAATATTCTATTTTAAAAAAGAGAAAGAATGGCTTGATGAGAATAATTATGTTTTGATTCTTGAGAAATTAAGTTTTGAAAATTTTGAAAGTTTTTAAAATATTTCTAATCACTTGTCATTTGAAAGCTATATTAATGTCTTGATATTCAGTCGCCATTTCATTTTTAATTTAACCCTAAGATCTGTAGGTAAATTAAATATATAATTTTAATACATTTTATGTAAATTACATCATCTACTGTAATTATTTTGCTATGACACTAAAAAATTCTTTCCATAGATGTATCTTAATTTTTTAATATTTTATTTTATTTTGACTTAATTAAAGATCGATTATTACATTATTAGTTTATAGAAAAAAAATATTTTTTCGCAATTATATAGCGATTTAACAAATCGATATATAACTTATTACATTTAGATCAATTTTTGAGCGTGAAATAATATAGAATTAATCAAATTTATCATATATCAGTCGGATCATTGATCAAAAGTAAATATTTTTATTATAATTATATATTATAAATATTTTAGCCTTTTGCTTGAACAATCGATTGGAATTAAAATTGCCATTGCAACGGGCGATCTGTCAGTTTAATGACCCGAACGAGACTTCTACGACGATGCAGCACGAATGGCAACATGAAAATGGCTAAGCAACACGAATATCAAAGATGAAGATATCCCTTCGCCCTTGAAGTCGCAAAATGGTCGACGCTTGCCAATCATTGCATACACCGCGACGACGCTGATCGTATATATTTCAAGAAGAATAAGAAAAAAAATTTTTTTCAACAATGGATTGCGTGTCTGAGTGCGCCGCTTAACAATCGCGCCGATAACATGATAATTATAATAAATTCGTGCTGAATAAATTACAACAATATAATAGCGCGATAAACAGGATGAAACGACAGCCCTCATATAATAAACTTATCGTTATTTATTGTCAGACCTTCGCTTCGAGATTACACAAGTAATGCTTTTTTATTTAGATAAAATTTTTGTTATTAACTAAGAAGATTTAATTTATATTCAAAATCACAAAAGATTATTTTTTTATATCTTTTATTTTTCTTGCCAATTTTTCTTCAATACTTGCATTCTAGCAACCATCTTGTCGGGAAAAAATGTTAAAAAAGCTCTGTAAAATATAACAGAGAATATAAAATAATTTGTTAACCATGCTCTGCATAAGAATAATATGCTCTGCTTTAAGAATAAGTGTTAATGGACAATGATAAATTTTTATTAAAAATAATTCTTGGATAGAAAATTTCTTAAAATAACATAAAAAAATTATTAGACTAATAATAATAATGTTTCTATTATCTTGTGATGAAAATCATAAGTAATCAGTCATAAGAATGTTTTGAGCTTTCAAATTTATAAAAAAAAAATGATAAGATTAAAAATTGAGGGCAATGTAAAACTCCCTTATAGTATCTACAATAAATTATAAAACAAATGTATGATAAAACTATATATTTGTACAAGTTGATAGTTTTTGAAATAATGTTCTTTAATAGTACTGGAAAAACTTTTTGCAAGCGGTCAATTACGGCTCTGTCGCGACATGTCATTTTACGTTGATTTATGTAAACGTGATAAATGAACAAAGTATTTTACAAACTAAATACTTATCTATATTTTTCTAACAATTTATCTTACCGCTTGCTTTTTGCAAAGCAAATAAAGAAACATGTCGGAGCTCCGCTCCCAGAGAAATTAAGCACTGCGTCTACTGCATTCCTGCAGTTCTCGTTTTAGTGGAACTCAGGATTTGTATGCGTCCTATATACATATATATAGTTACCTATATTTGCGCCTGTAGACTGATAGTGTGTCCTGGACCAAACTACGATCGAAAACATCGTACAATACTACCCGATTACAAGATGCTCTCTCGATGTCGAAATGTTGGCGCCATCCTTGTATACCGCGCATATAAGTGTATTATACACACATATTACACATAGTTCTTTTACATAAACATCAAGATTCCATATATCCTAAGGGATGCTTGGAATTGTAGTTTCGAAACTATCAAATACATTATAAATAACTATAATTAACATATTATAATACATTGTAAATTTTCATTTATTTTAATTAATATCAATATGTATTAAAAATATTTGCATGCAGATGAATATGACATTGTGTCGTTTACTGCAATTTTTGTTTGCTTAGATTCTACATAATTCTCATTTACAGATGTATATATTTTTATATAATTAGTTGGAAGTCTAAACGCAGTTTTATGAAAAATGACAAGATTATGAAAGTACTTTTTTGCATCTTTCGCTTCTTCTTCTCGCTGATAACAAGTGTGTTTATCAGTCACATAATTTCCATGTCTGTACGAAAGAGTAATACATGTTGTAACATCTATTATGTAGCGTGTTTTTGCAGTTGTCTTTTCTCTTTCCCCACGAGCGCATCCGCGGTACATTGTGATATCTTTTGCATAATGCACACATTGTTCTATCGGATGATAATGCATCTTGTTTCATCTTTCATTCGTCGTACGCGAATAAAAAGTATAAAATAATAGATCGCGTAATCTTTCTGCACATATATAATTGCAACCAACGAGGTGACATCGTGATTCGTTGATATCGTGATTCTGCGAAATCCGTGATTTTTTTTTGTTTCATCGATTTTACAAATTTTAGCAAAGCCAATAAGTTTTCAATTACGTTTTTCCTATGCGTTTATATTTGTCTCTTTGTATTTGATGTACATATCTTGATAGATATTATTTTTCCTATCTCTATTTACCAAGAGTTTTGTATGTTTATCTTTATATCGCCTCAACATGAATTTTCCAGGAATAAAATATACCTCAAAATCTTTAGACTGGAACATTACTTGGTTGCACCCGAAAAGTTGTCAACTTTCGGTGAAAACATTTTCGCTTCATTATAGTTTTCTATCGAGATTTATTTCTAATAAATATCGCTTAATCTCATCTGTGTCATATCGAGAAGATAAAAAATTAATATGATTTTCTTCTCGGTTCTTACGCAAGAAGAGACATTAAAATTCCCAACGTCAACGTGTAGATTCATACCTCACCCTATTTCTTCCCCGCAATCCCGCAATAAGTTTACATAAATCACGAGCGATTAAAACGAGAGCTCGTTCGCGACATTATCGAGTCCTAGATTCTCCGCGGGAAATGTCTTTTTTTTACATTCGCGAACCGCTGCCAACGATAAATCGTCATTTCTCCCTCTCAGCCTCCGCGCGCCGAACTTCGTGGAAATCTGCAACGAGACGCGCACCAAAAACGATAAATTATGCGATCCTTGGAGAAAAAAAAATCTACGAAAGGGAGTCGACGGTAAGAAAGAGGGGAGAGGAACCCTCGGTGGAAGAAGGAGTCCGGGATCGGGAACGAGCAGAGCAGAGGTGTCTGGAAACGGCGGGGAAAGGGATCGTCGAGAGGGCGGCGCCAGGTTTGCGCCACGGTATAAAAAGTCCCCGGAGGGGAATAAAGAAGAGGTGGAAAAAAAAGAGCCCGACGAGAACGGCTAACATGGAATAGCCCTTAGCCGGCACGATAGCCGCTCTTTAGGCTGATGGACTCTCGTCTTTCCTCTCTCTCTTCTCCTCCCGCGCTCTCTCGCTCTCTTTGCCTGTCACCTTCCTCTTTGCGGTCCAGCTTTCTACCTTTGTCGTACTCCCGTCGCGTTTCTCGTCGTAATTTTATGCGTATGTGTGAAATATTGGACTTTATTCAACATGTGTAACGAAAAAAATTTTATTCACATATACATATACACAAAAGCCGTTAAATGTATTTTTAATAATTTTCTAATTTTCTATAAGTCGCAAATCCACGCAAATTTATTTATACTTATATTCTTTTTTTTCTTGCAATGTACAGAATGTAAAATTTCGTTGAAGGGTTAATCGATAAAATATGTCTTTCTGAAGTAATAAAAAATAATAAAAACCATCGTTCCTCTATGAAGAAGATGATGGTACATAGCTTGATTTAGGATGATGAATTTTGCGCGCTTTATACTCGGCTTTATTGCGCAATTTGCTTGTTTATTATACGATGCGTACGGATTATTGATATAAAACAAGATGTACGATAATTTTGCAATTAATTCACGCACTTTTATTGCGTCTATAAATACGATATTTGCTATTTTTCATGTAACGCATATATGCAACGTTAAATAATTTATTCGCACGATACATGTTTTAATTAAATAAGTCACGCATCATTGGATGGGTTACAAATAGATATTATCTTCTCGGGAACTTTTCGATAATGAGCTGCTGCCGGAGATTCCTGGGAAAGAATCTCAACTTACAATTTTTTAAAATATCGCGAAATTGTTAATATTTAAAAAGAAAAAATAAAGGATTAAGAATTTATCATTACGCTTAAATATTTATAATTTATATTTAAAATAATTCAATTTATCGTAATCTAAAATTCTCTTTGATGATACTGGGACAAGATATACTCGCATAATTAGTATGCGATTATATTATGCACAATGTAAATATTGTCGATAAGAGAGAAAAAGATCTCGTTTTGAAAGATATTATATTTAAAGAGAATCATTTGCAGAAAATGTCTAAAAATACATAGTTATATATATGTATATAATTCTTTGGAGAAAATTATAAAATATATGTCTTTTTTTCTCTTTCTTTCTTTCTTTCTGTATATATATATATATATATATATATATATATATATATCTCTTTGGATCACGCGATGTAAATATATATTTACAAAATCGAGCAAATATGAACCATGCTACATATACATCTCACATATATTAAGTACAAGTCGCACGCTAAATACAGATTAATCATTTAGAATGTCTTGTACGTTGCATTGTCGAAAAGAAATCAAGTATATTATAAAATAGATAACGAATAGCATAATAAAATGTGATTTGAACTAGAGTCTCTGTATAAAAGAGCTTCTTATAAAACATCTTTATGTAAAAGAAGAGACTCGAGTTAAATTTAATTGAAATTTTATATAATATTATATATAAGTAAGTCCATAATATAAGTTTTTTCATATTTTTCTTTCTCCTTACAATATAATTGTATCTTTCGTTTCTTCTGACAGGGAGCGTATCGGTTCAGGTATATTCTGCGATGAAGCAGTCTACAATATCGATAGTATAAGGGACACATTATTGCAGAAAATATTATTTATATTCGATATTGTATCATATATAATAGATCGTAAATGCTTTCGTTATTTTGCAAAATTTCGACATAATTAATAATTAATGTAGAGCGTAAAGAGATAATAATAGAACAGAATAAATGCTATACAATATCACGCTTTTCAATTTTCAAGCTGACATAGACTATTAGGTAAATGTAACTTAAATAAATATAAATATATATATATATGTATATATAAAGCGCGATAGAAATATATAACATTATTCATAGTTATTTCCTAATCTCAAATTCGCAATAATTAGACTAGGATGCTAAACTTTCTGTTAACATTGCGCGTTTAGCATTGAATTTTTTGTTTTTTATATAGGATTATGATAAAGCTCGGACGCTTTTCCTCAGCATTGAATGATCGAGCGAATACGGATATTTTCGTTATAAAAAATACATATTATTTTATTTCTATAAAATGATACGTATCGTCTTTATAGTTTCGTGCACTCTACGTTTGTCGATAAATATCGATACCGATAAGCAATCATAAATCGGTATGCTTTTGCCAGATTTTTTTCACAGAGTTCGTTGCAGCTGCAGTCGGCAAGTGCTTTCAAGTCGGTAAGAACGAAACGGTTCTCTACGATCTCTCGGAATGTGCTGCCGTAGTAGACGTTATAACCGAGGCGAGGTCACCGCTGGACTGACTAGTGATTGGTTCTAGGGGTGGCACGCTAGAGTGGAAAAATTAAATGCATATTAATAAATTATTATTATTAGCGACGTATCTCAATTTTTCTCAAATTAATATCTCATGTCATCTACTTGCGTATAGGTATAAATAGAAGAATCAAATTTTGACAATGAAATATAATCTAGCAATCGTATAGAATTATATTTGAATTTCATTATTTTTATTATTAAAAATCATATATTTTTATTTCGGTTTTTGTTCCGTTTTTTTTAATTTTATATTTAATCAGGCAAATTTATTAATAAATTAATGATAATCCATTACACGTATACACATACACACACACAAACGCGTATCGGAATCTCAAGTGAGACTGATGATTGATGACTTACGTAAGGGTGGTTTGGCGATTCAACACGGCGGCGGTAGGTAATGCAAGGGGCGAATGTGCGTGTCCTAATTGCGCTCCAGTTGGTGTACCTACAGGAAGATTGTGCCCTCCGACCCCTTCACCACCCCCGCCCCCACTTGTGTACATTGCATTCAACTGCAACGAGTCCACTGTAACGTCAACAAAGAGAGACAACATCGGTCACGATTACTCTGCTCGTCACACATTATGCTCTGATTAATCTCACTTTTTTTTAACGCGCGATATGTGTGTATGAATTCTATTTCTATGCGAGAGATGCACGCGCTAATGTTCGATTATTATCCGAGTATTCTATCGTTGGAATTTCTTTTCACGTTATTAATTTTTATCATTAGCGACACATCTGTCAATTTTTCTTCAAATTAATATCCTATCTCGTTTACTTATTGTTAGATGCGAAAAAACAGAATCGAATTTTTACAACGAAGCTTCAGTTTTTATTCTTTAATTATTTCTTCAACACATTTCGCAAAAAATTCATTCAATTCAATCGACTCGCGCTCTTATCAAGATGAATAATCGACGTGCCCGTTGATCGACTTTTGATCCTTGTTTTGTCGCTCGTAAGAAGTACCTCAAGGTCTTGATTCTCAAAAGAGATAAACGCATGAACACACAGCTCGAGTGGAAAATTCACGATCCGTCATTCTTGCGAGCCCGCAAAGTCGAGAGACTATCTCGGATAATAATGTTCGATATAATCAAGTATGATTTAATATAAATATAATCATGCAAAGTTGCTTGTTAATTTTTTTTCTCCTCTAATACGGCTTTAATTAAAATTTTCTACACGTGATAAACCGCGCAATTTTTCGATGTTATTACGCTTTAATTCGCGTGTGAGGAATATATATATATATTAAAATATAAAGGGTAATCCGTTCTCTCCTCGCGTATTTCGCGTATTTTTTGATTTAATCCCCTGTCAAAATGGAGAAGTGTCGCTATCGCGCATTCCGAGCTTTGACCAATCCGAAGCACTATCGGTTATTGTGTGCTCTTTCGTCGATCCCCCTTCGCGCTATCACATGTACACATAATCGTATCGTATAGTCGGCCATCGAAGCTACCGATGGACAAGGATAGGAATTACGACTTTCTGCGTTTTCGTCTGAAAAACGATTCACTCGCATACAAGAAGTTAGTTGATCATTGTTATGAAAACATCGATAAAAATTGAAACGGTAAAAATAATTGTTAGCTTCATATTTTAATAATTGCGCAATGGCTTTATAATATATTACGATATATAAGTCTAGCGATTGCTCGTATAATTGTTCAATAATGTATATTAAAAATAGTTTTAGCATTTTACGTGCAAATTTATATTTCTCGAGCTTCATCTCATTTCTACCTGTAGGTACACCTAATCGAACCGATTAAATATTCGATTAACATTCGCGAGAAAGAATGAGAACATCACAGGGAGTGCGTGTAAATGAAAATAAACTGTATAATAGACTTGCTCACCGAAGACTCACCGAGTAGGGTGGACTTGATCTCGGTCTTGTGGATACCACTAGGTCCGGGAAGATTTCCAGTGATAGATCCCGAATGATTCTTTGGTTTCCGTTTTCGCGTCTGTATTCCCTCCTTCTTCATGCTCAACGGCCTATTCACCTGTCGAATCAAATTAATTATGTGTGCGCGCTCTCTTTTCCAGATTTGACGTAAAAAAGTAATGAAACGTCAATTTAGAAGAAATTTAGCACGAGCTTTCTAGCTTTAAGATTGATCGAGGCTCTCGATCATTTCATAAATAATTTTATATTTTTTAATTCTTTTATTTTATGTACGAAAATGTTTGAGATAAGATAATAGGATTATTACTCGAGATGATATATATATATATATATATATATATATATATATATATATACTACTGTAGGGCCAAAGTATGATCACCACTTGTACTGCAAAGTTTAATATTAAGATTGAGAGGAGTAAAAATAAAAAAAGGATCGAAATATATGATAATATGAATTTTTTTCGATCGATTTATAGCATAACCGCTCATCAATCTCTGTTTTAATTAAATTTATTGTCACGATGGTTTGCACAGATCCGCGCGATAATCTGCGCTCTTCTACAACGTCGAAACGGAATCGTGCGTGTAAAAACAATCAAGTCACCGTTATCATGACTAGCGATCGCAAAAAGACCGATAACGATGCGCTGACCAGTCGTAACGAGATTAATGTATTAATTAAAGTAATTTACTATACTGCTCTTTTGGTGTTTTTATATCGCGAGAGAGTGGATCAACGCATTGTGTCATTGTAATTCTCAGAATATTACTCGGGTACATTGAGGAAAAAAAAAAAGTTTTGTTCTTTGTAAATTACGCTTTTCAGACGCCAATAATTTGTTTTTAATTTATTGCTACTATCATTTATTATTATTTATAGAAATATTTGGAGCTTGTAATGATATTAAGAGATGTCGATTATAAATACGTTAATGAAATTTCCGTTTAAATCCGAATATGAAAGAAAAAGTATTTTTGCGACTCACATTATGCAGCTTGAAATAAAGTCCGCACGCGTTGCAAACTGGTTCACCATTGTTATTTCGCCGCCAAAGAGTCGTGTTGTTTGTTCTGCAATTCGCACATTGCACTCCTGTCCTTCGTACACCGGTCTGTAAAAAAAAGTGCTATTTTCATTTTATAAGCACATAATATTAAGTTATTGCGTATCAAAATATGTGTCAGAGATCTTTAAAGAGAGCAAATGATTAGTACACAAATTTCATATTTGAAATATTTTAGTATTGTCTTTCTCTCCTTCCTCTCTCTCTCTCTCTCTCTTTGTAAAAAATTTGTAAGCGTGAAAAATTTGTAAGTGTGAAAAATACCGTATTTAATGATAATTTCCCTTATTTAACGAAGCATTAAATTACAAAAACAAATTGCATATTTCACGAGCGACGCACTCTCTTGTTTGCATCAAATAATTTATGATTAAGACATATGTTGTTTCTTTTCGTAAATTTTAAGGTCGCGCGAGAGATGAGAAAATTCCTCGTTCTTAGCCGATGACGACATAAAATGCTGCGTCGTCACGACGGGGTGTTTGAGGAATCGAGACTACGAAAATGGGAGTGCTCGGCGCGAGAAAACTAGAGCAAACAACAGCCGCCAGTGAGTCCCCGTAGTGATTATTTACTCAACAAGAGATAACATCCCCCTTTTCTCTGTCTTTTATAACGTAGAAGGAAACGAGAGAGAGAGAAGGCAAGAACGTTACTTAATATCGAAGTCATGTACGCTTCACAAGCGAGAAATTTATCAGGGTAAATATCGGTGGCCCCGTTTTGGCGATGGTCAAACGTATTTCGGCTGTCGAGCATTCGAAAACGCGAAAATTGCAGATTGTGTTTTGAGAGATCTCTTGGTTTTTTTTTAATATTTCAACAATTATATTGAGCATAAAATTTATTATAAATAAAATTTATTAAAAAATATCAGAGAAGGAAAAAAAAAACGAGTAAACCTTAGCTCAAAAATATCGAAATATCAAGTTAAATAAATAACAAATAGAAAAAATAACGATGACTCAAAGAGAAAAGTAACAGAGATAAAAACTTTGTATAGAGACTCGAGTGTTCTCGGGGAAGAAAAGTGATTTTCAGATATATATAGAGTTAAATATTTAAATAATTATATCGTAATAATAAAGATTCGCACAATGTTTACCGGTACCGTCTGCTTCGGTTTAGGACATCTCATGGGTGGCCTGTTGACCCCGTTCATCTTGCCATAAAGTCCGCAGGCATTGCAAAGATAATGACCGGCGCCGTCCCGTCTCCATAACGGCGTCATTTGTGACGCACAGTTGGCGCATTCTTTGGTTTCTATAACGGCATTTTCGAAGGACTCGTCGGTACCAGCAATCGGAAGGGTAGTAGTCCATGCCGATGGTCCGCCCCCGCTCGTAGAGACGCTGTATCCACCGCCGGAGTACAGCTGCATATTGGCTCCGTCGCCGACGGAGATGATGCTCGAGTAACTCGGGACGTATTCCAAGGTCGGGGGCGAGGGTGTGCTACCGGCCGGCCAGTAAGGATCGTTTTGGACCGAGGATTGCTTCACGTATTGATACGACGTCGGTCCTGTGCTATACAAGGTCACTTGAGAACCCGGGGAACCGGGTTGCTCGTAATGTAGCGGAACCGCCCGAGCGGAGGTCAAGGATGACGTCAAAGTCGGATCACCTTTCATGAACGCATTGCCGGGTGATTCCACCTGTTGAAACGAATGAATCTTGTATCTTTTCTGGGGTCAAAAAGATAAGATTAGGACAATGTTAGTAATTTGTTTATATATATATATATATATATATATGGTCCCCAACTACCGCTCAATATTTTAAAGGTAGATTCTCTGGCCAATTTAAAAACGATTTTTCCTCAGCGAAAATGTCGAGGCACTAATAGTTTTCGAGTTATAAATGATTGAAAATAAAGGATTTTCCGCAAACTAAGCCTTATGGGAATAAAATATTAATAAAGTCACATTCTTTAGTTAATTTTAGATAGAGTTTACTTTAATAGAATTTTAATTTAAGGCTTAGTTAGAAAGATACATCATGACAAAAATTAGGAATATGCAAAAAATAATGTAATCTTCTTCGGCATTTTCGCTGAGGAAAAATCGTTTTTAAATTGGTCAGAGAATATACCTTTAAAATATGGAGCGGTAGTTGCGGGACACCCTATATATATATATATATATAATTGTAATTTTTTAATATTTATATAATTTTATATAGTTAAAATTATAAAAACGAGAGTAATTAAGCGATTAAAATAACAATAGCGCATTTCTAAAAGCTCTCTCTCTCTCTCTCTCTCTCTCTCTCTCTCTCTCTCGCTCTCTCTCTTTCTTCCCCCCTCTCTCTCTCTCTCTTACCTCGGTCACTCTCGATCCAAGTGGCGTTGACGGTGGATACGCCAGGATCACGGGATCGCCCGGTTTGGCATAACTATAGGTCGGTGCCTGCTGAAACGTCTCGCTGGCCGACAAATATTGCGTATATTGAGCGGTTTGCGCGGGTGGAATGGCGACTGTCTCTAGAGTGGTGTACGTGTTCGGACCTTTGATGGTTTCCACGGCGGTCGCGGACTCGGGCGGATCGTACTTGACGACGCCGCTGGCGTCGGAGTAGCTCGTCGACACGAGGTGTTGCTGCGACTGTTGCTGACCGGGACGAATGCCGTCCATGGGCGGCGAGTACGGCGGTGCGGGTGATCCCAGATGGACCGTGGATCCCGATTGCGCGGCGATCGTCGTAGCGCCGTAATCCTCCGTCGTGGCGGTGAGAATCGGCGATGTGTATCTCGCCTGATGATGATTGTCGTGCGGATTGAATTTCTGATGCCCGGCCTGGTGCTGGCCTCGCCGATCGGCCATTTGTACGGCGATCACTTGATTCTCCCTTCGTATCTCGTGACCATCCGGATAAGATATCGCGTACCGGTCCATCTCGGTACCGTCCGGTGCGGGAGTCTCGTATCTTCGTTCGACCAAACCACACGACGTTTAAGTGCGCGTTTCTTTTTCTTTCTCTCTTTTTTTTTTATAAACGCTTAGTTTTAGAAAAAAATTTCTCGACCGTTCTTACCTGGGTGGTTCCTTGACCGTAAGCGCGATGGTGCCCCCGGAGCTCTCGGAAACTTCGACCTGTATTTGAGGGCCGTTACTAGTGCCGTAAACGACGCGTTGTTGATCCGCTCGTTGATCCACCTCGACCGCGCTCGGATGAGAGATCTGCACGTAATGCGCCTGATGAGTCTGCTCCTCGTGATAATTACGCTGCTGCGTTTGCTCGTGTTGCCGCTCGTTTCTCTGCTGATGGAGATTCCCGCTGACCGAATTGGAGTCCGGCGATTCCGGATCGACCTCGGCGATTCCCTCGGTTATATGACCGGCGGTAGTGATCGTTCGAACGTGCTTCCTGCTCGTTATGACACTTTGAGGGCTGGACGCCGTCTGATCATCGGTTCCGGCAACTTGCGGGGAAGTATCGTCCACGTGATGGCTCTCCCACTCCATTTTGATCTCCTGCTTTACCAGCGTTTCTTTCATCATTGTATCCTAAGTAAACGAAAGAGTTGTCATTATTCAAAAATAATGTAATCTAATCTCTCTTGCATATGTCTCAAAGAAACTTGTCAACTTGTTTACATAGACCGAAATGTCTTTGTTGAGTCATTTATTATGTGGTAGTCAGTAAATAGTTTCAAATATGCACGTTATATTATATTGAATTATTTATGTGACAGTCAGTAAATAGTTTGAAATACCCATGTTATATTATGATTTATTACGAGTAACTTGTCGGAAGAGGAAGGTGATGCAAATTTTTCAATTTTCATAGTCAAAGTTTAAGCGTTCTCGACAGTTTAATACATAAATAAAATTGCTTAATAACGGAACGACCACGTGCGAAAACTCGCGTGTAAAGACATCGGAATAGCGTTATCGTCGCGATAACGGAACCGTGCGAGTAAAGTCATATGTCGGATTTTCAAACCGGATAACACGAGAGATTGGTGTCTAGGTCGGCGATCTTTACGGAAACTTTTGCTTTCGCTCCGATGGAGTAAGGCAGGGATATTTCGCCGAAGAAATCATTGACATCGAATACACATTTCGCGCTTTGCGCTTTCGCGAGAGGACAATTTTTCTAAAAAGATATACATCGCTTCATCCAAGACTCGGAATAATTCAAGGATCGGACGGTAATCGAGAGTAAAGGTAAGGAGCGCATTTACCTAAAAAATTATGCAAAATTGCCGATTAATGAGATAAAGGCTAAAGGATGATCCTGACGGATTATCGATTAGTCATTCTTTCAGGGGAATCCTCGAGGCACGCGACACGAGATCGTTTCGGGCAAAAACACACACACACACACACGGCGGATTTAGCGGAGAGGGAAAGGACCGGGACACACCTCGTCCGTCTCGAGAAAAATGCGAGAGGTACTGTGTTTGTCCTGCGTCACACTTCCGCTCGGCAATGTCAAGTTTCGACTTCCGGCACGAGAGCTACGCGACGGCTCTCTTTCTTTGGCAAAGACCTCGCGCGACTTCCGCTACATCACCGTCGGCGATGATCCCGCAATCTGTGTCCCGGTACCGCGGACGTCAAATCGGAGTAACGCGACATGGTGAGTCATATTAAACTGCGTTAAAGCGAGCGAAAAGCGTTATTATCGTAATCGTAAAATTAAGCGTCAAACTGTCGGAAATGGAGTAACGGAAAAAATTAATTTGCGAATGACGATTATCGTAAAATTAAGCGTCAAACTGTCGGAAATGGAGTAACGGAGAAAATTAATTTGCGAATGACGATTATCGTAAAATTAAGCGTCAAACTGTCGGAAATGGAGTAACGGAGAAAATTAATTTGCGAATGACGATTGCTTCGTGAATACTTTAATTGGAGTGAATGTTGTCTTTCTCAAGTTTGAAGAAATCATACGTTCGAGAGAACAAAAATTATATCACGTTTATTTTTGTTTCGTGAATATTTTAATCGAAATAACGAATAAATATTTCTCTCTCAAGTATCGAATAAACTATCGCGCGTTGAAGAAAATAAAAATCATATTATATATGTGTTTATTTGTATGTGGGAAGCAATCAAAGATTTTATTTTATTTCAGACTATCATTTTTTCTGTAAATAACAAACTTTTGAATTTATCATTTTGTAACGAGTAAAGTCGAAATATAAAGATGCTTCAATTCAAGACTTTCGAGACTCGACGTGTTTACTCTGAAATAAGTTTTATTTAGTAATTGAAATGTCGCAATTTTGTCAAGTACAATTTCTCGATCGACACCAAATTCTTCGGCAATTCCATACATATTTTTCTGAGTGAAAGTCCATCGGTACCTCGTTCGATGCGTGTCGCATTTGAGACTCGTGTCGCGTCCTCGCTTTTCCCGACGCACCCTGCAACGCACTAATCTCGGAATAAATCGATGTTGGCATGCAATGTACATGCACTCGGAAGTAATCGCGGATCGTTGAGAAGAATCGTTCAAGTAAAGAGACGCTTCCTCCGCTGGCGGGAAGCCAACTGACGATGGCAAGAAGAGACAGCCCGTACCACAAAGAGATGTGCGAAGAAAGGTGGTGGAACCGCAGCGAACCGCCGGTGAGTTTCTACTATACCTGTACCGTACCTGGATAGGTAACGACGTGCTCTCCTCTTCGATGCGTAGCGAGGGAGAGAGCGAAAGAGAGAGCGAGAGAGAGGGAGAAGGAGAGAGAGAGAGAGAAGCTGCATGTGGAGGAGAACTTGCAATAGACAGTTTAGATTGACAGCAGCGGAAGCGAATGATTGGGCGGACCTTCGCGTTCATTGGTCAACTGGTTACGAGATTCTTTCCACAGTTATTTTTTCGTGCTGTTGTTGCTGCCAGAATCGACCGTGCTTCTCTTTCTCTTTCTCTCTCTCTCGTCCTTCGCTGCGCAAAAATGCGACGTGCGAGAGCTGCATGCTTTACATTCCTTCGTCTCTCCTTTCCCTTTCTCTCCCCGAAAAGTAAATATATATATATTTATCTCGTCTTGAATTCAAAAGGAGAATAAAAATGTGTATTTAAAAAAAAAGTCTAATTGTTCCAGTGACGAAATTGTTTTCAACAACAATATCTCGATAAAACGAATATTTACTCGATGATATATTTTCGAAATATTTTTTAAGAATTTCAAAAATTATTTCATGAAATCATATCCGTCGACTCACAAGCCAGTTTGTAGCGTGGACGATAAAAATAGAAAGAATCCAACGAAACCGAATTTCGTAATTCTGTCCACTCGGATTGGGTAAATTACACACATATAGTACGGGGGGAAAAAAGGTCGTGAAGGTGTCCGTTTGTTTGCTCGTTGATAAGGCACGATGTAGCTGCGACGAGATGAGATAACGAGGGACGGTGCGGGGGAACGGGACATGTCCACGTGAGACCTCGTCGTCATCGTCGGCCATCGTTGCTAACGCCATTTTGTAGCGGCGACAGCTTGACCATATAGAGAGAGAGAGTGAGAGAGCGAGAGGGATGATTCATTCCCGTGCGCATCGATCAGTCGGGGGAAAAGGGATCCCCGCTGCGACGGATTCGTAATAAAATCTCGTTTCGATCGAACAGAAAGCAGATGATATCTTTTTCCTAGAATCTATAAAATTTCATACGTTTAATTACGCGTCTTGTTTTTAAAAATATTCATATAAATATACATTCATTTATATATTCATGTAAATATACATTCTAGTGATATATAATGTATATAAATCATGTATGAGTCTAATCCAAAATTTGATAAATTGTCTTGCTTGATTATAGATTTTGCAGCCAATTAATCGAAAATGTAGAGCTCATTTATTGCAAGTATATTATACGTACATTAGCACAATTAAATTTTTCCAAATGTTTTCGACATCAACATTCAGAAAAGAGTTCAATTTTGTTCAATTAAAAGATTAAATTAAAGATTAAAAGATTAAATTAAAAGATTAATGTTTGTTAAATGGTACGTTTGTAATGGTTTGCGCGAAATATAATTGAAAGTGTATCGGTTTTTTCTTTTACAAAAATTACAGCATACGACTAGTTATTATGCCAATAATGATGATATTAAAGTTTTGCCCGCGCGATAAAGCCCGCGAGTATCTTAAAATGTGATTGAATATCATAGATAATCATTGTGATACATCGCATCGATCAATCATTATTTAGTCCCAAAATTTAGAATGAAAATATAATGTTGTGCATGCTCGCCGAGAGAGAAAAAAACATTTCAATTACATGGTACGAATAGCGTAGCTCGCAAGCCTCGCAAAATCATCTCGAGATAATAACTATTGCTTGCATCACGTTGTGCGTCCTGATTCATTTCTGCAAACGAAACGTCATCGATAGGCGAAACCGTCATAATTTCGGTAATCAAAAAAAGCATGACACACGTAAAGTACCTTTAAATACGCTTTACCTGCATCCGAATTAATCTTCCCTGCGTTATCTTTCCAGTCTAAATCAAGATTAAAGAAGAAGAGTTTATCAAAGAAAGATATTAGAGTAAAACAATCTCGAATTAACTTATAGAGACTTTGAATAAAAATACGCGATGTATTTAATTTTCTAAAAAATCAACTTTCCTCCGAATTTTATTATTAATCATTAATTAAATCGAGTGAATTAAGGCAACTCATCATAATTGGTCTTTGTCGAATCTTCAAGACTATAAGTTAATAACTGATCTCGTGATCTCAACAAACGAAATCAAAATGAGAAGAGGAGGTGGGGGCGAGAAAGGAGGAGAATAACAGATCGCGACGTTCGAGAGGCAAAAAAATATCAAATCGCGAAAACCTTTGGACGCGCATGAAATTGTCCGGAATGGCGTACGTGACGATGACGGATATTTCTACATGCGATCGCAACGATACCGTGTAAGCTCGATAGAAATCAAGAGCACAAACATACGCACACGCAGGTTTCCTCTCGAGGCAATATTTCGCTGATAAGAGCGAGCTGTTACAAGCCACGACAAAAGGAAGAGAGGAGATTGTACACAATTGCAACACATCTAAAGTTTGGTGCGATGGATTACAGTTCTGTTGATTTTGTAACAATTTTCCGTTGTTAACCTGGGCTTATAACGTGGGAAAATTTATACGAGGGTATGAGAGAAGAAGAAAGAGAATGACGCGATTCTATCGGGAGTGAGAAATATTGAAACTTACGTTTTGTATTCACCGTCATTATGTAACGCGACAATACATGATGACAATACAAATAAATTTGAGATTGCGAATTTTGAATATTACCTTTGCAATCGCATAATCATTCGAATAAAACAGAAATGATAAGGTTGGAAATTTAATTTCCCACAAATCGATTAAAAATCAAATTCAATAGAATAATGAGATTATTGAAGAATCGAAGGATAAGATGTACGATAAGGTTATAATAAATAGTACTTCTCCCTCCCCCCTCTCCGAGTCTAGTCTTTCTCTATAGTTATAAAAAAAATGATCGATGCATTATCAGCAACATTTATTCCCTCGTTATTTCTCTATCTTTCGATCTTGGCGCAATTCGTCAATCGACGAATTTGTTACGATTCCGCTGTCAATAAAAAAGTCATTATCGTAAAGCGTCGATTGCAGAAATGATGCGTTTTCGGCGGAACCATAAAACCTGATCTTTCCGTCTCGTCGCACCTCGATAAAGCGACGATCCGATTATTGACTCGGAAACGCATTGACGCGGATTAACTTGGCGCAATATGCAGTCGCGTTAAAGTCGAACCTACATATGGGGCTTTCATAGGCGAAGTTTGGCGATCATTTGAGTTTACAATCGCGTTATACGTCGCGGAATAAGCAAACAGCACGTTGTCGGCAAACAAGAGGAAACGGCGACGCCGGCGATTATAATGTACAATTGCGTGGAAGATTTCTCAACGTCGTAATTAAATTCTAAATGAGAACGCTTGTCTTAAAAAATAAAATGCAGAGATAGCAAATAAATAAATAAATAAATAAATAATATTTTTTTAAGATGGCAGAAATTGATAATTTTGATACGTAATTTTAAACTTATTAATTCAAGAGATACATAAATATTATGTATTTGATAATATTTAATTTTACTATCTTTTATTTAATATTTAATTTTTACCTGTCTTTTATTTTAATTCAAGTTTATTTTCGAATTGAAGATTTTAATTAATCAGCAATGTGACACAAAATGAGGATTACGGATATAATTTAATTATACACCTAATTAGATTGAAACGATGAAAATGAAGACGATAAGAAGACGACAATGCGCGGCTTTTCGGGCGTTTGGTTTCTGTCGCAGTCTTATTGTATAATCTGTGCGACGAAATTCGGGAATGCGCGATTATGTAGACACAGGCAAAGTGCAAAAGACGAAAAACCACCCGAGCGATGATACACAAAACGCGCAGCGTTGAACATTGCCGATGGGGAGGCGCGCGAGTTGCCTCCACGCTGTCAAAATAAACGGCACTATCGCGATTTATCTCGTTTCCCATGATAATAAGAGATAAAACTGCATCCTTACATTAGCTAGTATATCAGCTAAAATGATAATTTCAGTCGTCGGGTCCGCCAAGAGCGCGTAGGGCCGTTCTTACTTGTCTCCGATTGCATCGATCCGTGAATCTCCCCGGGAATTCACGATAAGAACGCGGGCTGCGAAACATACTTTGACCCAAAGTGCATTGCGCGAGATCCATTCGAGTGTAAACCGAAAAAATGGAAGCAGAAAGGGAAGATTGACGATATATTTTCTTCGCGCTCGTCTTACAGCTCCCTAAAGAAAATTATTGGCACGTGTGTAATAATATGTGAATGAGTCTTGGAAATAAATCTTTGGAATTTTTATAAAAAAAAATTTACTATACTCGACTGTAATCGAAGGATAAAATATGTAAGATTTATATATTTATTATCAAAATGAGGAGTAGATCAACAACTTGAGTGTCTCGAAAAACTCTATAAATAATGTTCTGTAAAAATAAAGTAGATAATGACGTGCATCAGGTGCATCGAGAATATACATACATCATCGAGTTTCGCCTGGAAATTGATTCGTGGATGAACTTTTGTGTATTTCTGACACAAATACACGACGGAAGCAAAAATCGCAAACGAACACAAGGAGGATTTACGTCATTAAACGAGGCACGAGCGCACATCGAGGTCATTTCTTTATCAGCCACGTAGAAATCCCTTATCATCGTATGTGAGAAAAATTGAAGTATGTATGTCGATGTACGTGTAAAGATAGGCAGCATGATTCGCGCGAGCATCGCGTGTGTACGTGAGAATCCGTATCATTGAGAATCTACGTGAAAATGATGTCTTATTTTTGCACGTTGACATCATGCGGTTCAAGGAATACCGATATACGCAGTGTTCAAAAATCATTGGATATTCTTTTAACTTTTTTAAATTGCTTTTTACCTTACTAATTTTACCTTAATGAAATTTTATCTTAATGAAAATGTCAACGCTCTCATTTATTACATCTCTTTAACTTTGATTATTGTATCTTTTTTTTTATAATTAAGCTATTCAAATTACGATTTTTCCTTTACTGAAATACATCAAAATAAATTTCGTCGATAAACCATTCTCTCTCGAAGAATTGCACGGCATTATAGTTTGATGTACAGACAACAGATTTAATAATTATCAAGGAAAACTCCCACATATATGTATATACGCGCAAAATGCCATAATTTGATAAGAATGGACTTAATCTGTTGGGGAAAATTTCCAAAGTATAGTACTAAGGCTAGCTTCTCGTCTCTCATCGAATGCTAAGAAGCCAATAAAACTTTATTGCAATTTGTCATCGTTTTAATCAAGCATAGTGCACGCCCGTGCATCAAAATGGCGAGCGTTACAAGTCCTTTATTGCCCAATCGGCGCGTGTTTAACGACGTCTCGCAACGCGTGCAAAGATGAGAAGAAGGTTTTACGGCGCAATTATTAAAATTTACAACGAGACGGAGCTGTCTCGATTTTAACGTCGACGGGATTAACATCGCGCTACAACCGCGCCGTGCAAACAAATTTCACGCTCATTATTTTCGTCGCAAATACAGTGCGTTCCTTCGTCGTAAAATATCCGAAAAATGAGCTCGAAAGCGGAGGATGATAACTAAGATACTCGCAATTACTCGCGACTATTTATGACAATTAAATTGCTAGTCGCGAAAAAAATATTACAGAGTTTTTGAAGAAATTGCCCGTCGTTTCTCGAAGAGGAGAGACACGCGCGTGGATATATATCGCCATGGTGATGTTTGCGTTTCTGCAGCGGCGGGATCGAAACTTTTTATTCCAATATTTGTATTTCGATCGGCCGACTACGAATGGAACGTCGCGAGACCTTGAAAAAAAAATGATTTACACTGGGTTCTCGCATTCGGAACTAAAGCCCGCGCCGCTCTTTCCATTTTTAACGGCGACAGATCTTTACAAGCGGTATCATTGCCAGATCCCTATTAATGCGTAACGTAACTATTAATATATGTATATTCGAGTTGTAAAACATTTCAAGCTAAAATTCAAATTTACATTTAGTCGATGATTTTGAAATAGAATTAAGTCTACTGATAAGGGCGCGTTATTTTTTTAATTAAATTTTTTCACGAAATTTTAGTTTCGCGCGCGTTTTCTTTTATTAATATATTCTTTTATTAATAATTATTTAAAAATTTGTGTAATATCTAAATCCTTCAAGGAAAATATCTCACGTGTAAATATTTCGATTTTATCGAAATATGCGTTTCAAAAAGAAAGTTTCTCTTTCGGTTGTCGCTGCTGAATCGAAATACTTTCGAATTATTTGAAAGAAAAATCAAAGAAAAAGCGTTGCTATTTCCCATGGCATATTCACGCGACAGTTTGTTTCAAAAATAAACTTTGCCAACATTCCGAATAAATTGATCGATAATGAAACGACGACCCGACGGCGCGGTGCGAGAGGACCAATAATTAACGTGCACGACAAACAGTATTATCGTCATTGCCTGATATTATTCCCATTATCTTATATGTACGGCGGCTATGTGCTTAATGATTAATAAAATATTATCTGCGCTCTCTCGGCGGATATCTCTTTTCCTGCGACGGATAGTTTCGTGCCAGACATCGCAAGGAACACCGATGTCGAATCGCGGATCCGTATTCTCTACAGGTGACAATTGAGATTTTAATCTGGATCGATGAATCGTATTTTTGTCAAGATGGAACACGTCGGGAACGGACCGAGAAGAAAAGTTTGCGCGCAATGAAAAATTATTTTGTCTTATAAATGTATGGTGCGCGCATGTCTACGTGTGCGCGTGGACGTACAGATGATTGACAGTGAATATGGCTTTCGGTTGTGACATATAATCGATGGTTAAAGGAAGCACCCGTAAATTTTCGAAATTCCAGATTTGTGAAAGTAGAAAGTAATTTGTGAAAGTTGAAGGTACCTAATGCTAACATATTTCGAACGTGTAATAATTGGAATATATAAATTTTGAAAGAAGCTTATACAGAAAGGTACAAGATTTCGTGAAGAAATTAAATTAAATTGCGATTCTTAAAATTTTATTAAAAAGGTGTCTGAAAATATTTGTTCATTGAAATCTTCCCTCGCGAGCGCACCATTGGACCGACTCGAGTTGATATTTATGTCGATTTAATATTTGTCGACATTGTTGTAACCGAATAATCTGAACATCGTTTGGGACATGCTTCTTGAGCGACAGATGCAGGTAAATTAATTAAACGTTAAAATAATTAATTTGCTCTTGAGAGGGAGAAAGAGGAAGAGAGAGTAAACTCGAAAGTCTGCAAATATTTTCGGTCGTTTGTATAAACGAAAATTAAACTGAAAATTACGTATACTTTAATGAGCTCATGCTTTTATAGCTCCAACTTTATAATACTTTGCAGAATTTTTCTTCAATTTTTTAAAATCTAATCTCCTCTAAAAAATAAGATGCGCTAAATTTCAACGATGAATACGTAGAATTAATTTTCGTTTTAATAATTCAATAATTACGTTGCTTAATACGTTATGTTATTTAATCATGTGTCTATTTCACATCACAATTCTGATTTTATGATGCAACTATCATTACACGGAACAATTAGTCTCCATCATATATTAATCATAGCGTAATATCGTGCGAGTTTCGCACGATACGCATGTGCGATATGTCTTTGAGTGATAAAACGGACGAATTAACGGACGAATTGACCGATTGATGAATCAAGACCTTGAAAAAAAAGACTTTCGAGAAAAATAAAGAGAAAGAGAATCGTCGGAAAAAAGGGAAAGGGAGAACCGAATGATGTTCGACGAGGCTCGTGCCTAGATTAAGGAATCGTACTGATGAAGAGGAGGAAGCGGGCCAGGTACAAAGCACAAGTGTCGAAGAGGTTCGAACGTAAAACACAAGTGTTTCTTTCGTTGCTCGCATTACCACGAACGTTCGGCTCTCTCTTTTTTTCTTCTCTTCTCTTTTTCTGTCTCTCTCTTAACTGAGATGAGATGAAATCGCTTTAGCCGATTTGCTCTTTTATCAACGTTCGACTTTATTACATCTTAATGTCTTTTTTATGTTTTCAAATTAATAAGACTCATCGCCTCTAGATACATGTGAAAAAAGATTTAAACCATATTTAAGGTATCCAGCTATTTCAACCGTCTAATGCGATTTCAAGGTCTATTAATCATTCGATCGCTTCGATTTATTTCTCAATCTTACCAATCGACTCGCTAATTATATTACAAGCGGGAAAAAATTTATTCAACGACAATTGATGCTTGCGAGTCCGTTGAAATGCAATCATGCACGAATGCTGCTACAGAAGCGGCGTCGCCATGCCGGTCTCTGTCAGCGCGCGAAACTTGACAAGAATGATAAGGCTTTCGACTTACGAGTAAACGGAGCCCCGTGTGATTGATTCGTCCTGACTGCACCTGATTGTTCCTGATTGTCACCGGGTCCACGAGGTACTCTTGACGTTCGGACCAAGTGGACTCCTCGTTTCGTTCGGTTCTCGCGAGTGAGCTTGTGAGCGAGAGACACGCACGCGGCGCGCGCTTGACACAGGTGCGTTTTTACGAAGTGCGAGAGGAATGCCTGCCGCTCTCGTCGTCGCCGTCGTCGTCGCCGTCGTCGTCGTCGTCGTCGTCGTCGTCGTCGTCGTCTTCGCCGCCGTCGTCGTGGTAGTCGTGGTCGTCGCCGTCGTCGTCGTCGTTGCCGCCGTCCTTATTCGATGGTCGTCGCTCAAGCTGCCGTCTAGTAGCATAAAATCGAAGCTTCGATTTGATCCGAGAGCCCGTCAAATATTGACTGACGACGATTACGAGACGACTGCCATGCTGGACTCTCCTTCTGCTACGTATCGGCTCCCCCCGGTCCTCTTCAGCCTTCGGTCTCATCGTTATGAAAACTGCAGAGGTGAGTTAAAATCATAGTAATAATAGTCTCTTTTAAAAGTAAGCAAGACAATCGTTTTCTCAAAGCACCGAGAGATAGAAATTTTGATTCGCTTATTTATTTATCGATTAAGCATCAATCTCAGTTTTATGAGCGTGAGAATGTTGGAATGTCAAAGAAAATAAGATAAGATATAATAAAAATAATACTTGCGTAAAAATAACTACACCGCGGAAAATCATATATAATTTCATAATCACTTTGTTTGAATAGTCTATGATATATCATTTTTCTGTCATTAGAGTAGGAGAAAAAATTTTGATGGGAGATTAAGCAAGGATGTGATTTATGTCAACAAAAAAATTTATAACTTTATCAATATATGTATTTTTTTTCAGAAAGAAAGAAAATTCAGCTCGTGTTAAAAATTCTCCATGAGATTTTCTAGATATATGCATATTTTATATTTTATAATTATCGATTCTATTCGATGCTATGATTATAAATATAATTTAGATTATGATTATATATTATTTTAATTCCTCTATATTTATATCATATATTTAAATTAAATATTTTATTATTGATATTATTCTACCATTTTCCCTTATTAAAATTTCTGAAAATATCTACAATAATATTGCAATAAGCATAAAAAATAGAAAATATCAACAAATATATAATTTATATTTTGGATTTTGAAATTCCATTCTAATAATTATTTTTCTCTTATTTTATAGATATGTAAATATATTAGTATATAAATATAAAGTCTAACACTGTCATTTAAAAAATATAATTTAGCTTAGTTGAAAGAAAAATTATTTATTAAATTAATTTAATATTATTTGATGTCTCAAATATTTATACATTTCGAGAGGACAATACTTTTTTTCAATATATTAAATAGCATAAAGAAATGGCACACGTGTAGAGAGTGTGCTTTGTAATATTTTAATACTTGAAAAAAATTTGAAATTTTTTTAGTCCATACCACCTCATTTTATTTTTCTGATTTGACTTTCCAATTTGAGAATTTAAATTTTCACGAATAAATAGAACGAGATGTCGAGATACAAATCTTAATTATCAGTGGCTGATAATTATCAAAGATTTGGTAATTCCAAAATTGAAAATATATTTTATAATTCATGTTATACCCTTTTGATTAATTTTATTCCATTGATGTATTTTTGAGAATTTAAACTTTCACACTATGTAATCTTTTGATTAATTAAATCTTCCGATATGCGTATATTTCCGGCTTTTATAGTTTAAGGTTTCGCATTTTTCAAATCCTTGAATTTAAATACTAAGGAACCTCCATCGCGGCGAATCGATAATTATAAGAAAAAAAAATTAAACGAAATAGAAAAATATAATGTTGAAACTGAAATGTTACACAAAGTAACTCTCGAAGATGTATTTAAATCTTGTGAGTTTACGAGACGAGTCTTATCCTAGGCGCGTTTATCTCGGTTATGTACTCGTTTTTTTTTATTCACATGGTTTAATATTTTCTTATTCCAAGTTATTTTCGTATAGCTCCCTGTGATGACGGGATCAGTTTACCTTGCTGTGTACAAGCGCGCGTCCGCGCGATGTGTATCTACAGGTATACTCAGCCTGGATTATCTCTTATCACCTGCCTACCAGGAGGGAGAGGTATGAAACTTTGGGGGTGGAGGACTGTCGTCATGGTTACAGAGCATACACCGAGGTATCCGCTGATAAGCGAATCAGGTGAGACATCGCTCTAATAAGACGACGATTCAGCATGTATTATTGCTCCAAATGCAGCAATAGCGTAATCGTATTATTTAGAGGCATTCTTTTTACATAACAAACAATTGTATATTTTCTTAAAATAACGAAACAATTTTATTATAAAAAAATTAATATCGTAATTTGTTTTCAATGATTTTATTCATTAGTTTTTAATAAATTTATAATATATTAATAGAATTACAGGAGATTGGATTTTTAATAAGTCTTGATAAGTCAAGTCTTATAAATTTTGGAAAACTTTCCAACACAGAAACTAATCAGATTTTGTAGATTATATATGATTACAAAAAATATACTAAAGAATGATACATTTTTTTAATTCGAACGTTGGCAAATTCCTCTCTACGGCGATATTATTATAAAGTTTTTGTAGTCACGTTGTGCGTTAGCTACGCCATTGCTACGGGAGGGAGCATATGCGACTCGCGTAGAGATTAGCCGAGATATATTTTATTATCGCCAAAAATACACAAGGATGAACTTTCCGGAGGATGACTCCGGTCGTTCACTGACTCCTTACTTCGTCAGCTAGGTAATGTTTTTGTAGATATAACAGCGCAAACCCCGTATCAACCATATAACTCGGAAAGTTCAACCTCATAATTTTACAAGTTCATTATCTGACTTTTAAACAGCGCGATGGATGTAATTTCGAGGAAATGTCACGAGTAGCACGCTTTATATTACGCGATTGCGTATGATGAAAATGTACATCGCATCAGTTCCTCTTTCTGTTACAAAATGTCATTTTTCTTCTCATTATTATTTTTATAATTGTCACATTGTTTCATAATTATATAATTGACATTATAACATTACATATAAGTCATTAATTTTATATACAGTGATATTTGTTATTTCTAAATTCTTAAATGTGTTTTTTTTTTTCAAATGCAAACTTATATATAGGTTTAAGATGTAATATGATTACATAGGCATCGATAAAGCTTCCTAACTTCGTTTCTTAATTATCCCTTTTTATTTAAAAATAACTGATGCTTCAATATACAATATTCTAAAAATATATTACACGAAATAGATTTGCGATGCATTATTGCAGCACTATATATTAAAGAAAATATATAGTTGTATATATTAGTCTTGTAATGCCATCGAGAGAAGGGAATATGTTCACTCGTATAATATATGCAGCAATTATCGTTACATGCTTATTGTCTAGTTGTGTATTACATTATTCTTATTATTTTTAAATGCTTTACATATAAAGGCGATACCATTTATATATCATATATAACAAAGGCACTATATATCCATCGTAAAATCCTTATGTTTTTACCTATTTATTCTTACATTCGAATGATATATAAGGATGTTTACTAAATCTATATATAATATCTAAATCTTATATATAAAAAAATTCCCGTTATATTTATATATATATATTTATATATCTATATATACAGATAAAATATTTTTTGCAATTTGGTATTAAATGTCGATTCGCAAGACTCGTTAATAAAGTCTTCTTTGGTAAAAAAAAAAGGAGAGATTGAATAAAAAAGTACAATTCATTTTCCTGGACAAAGAAAGTTCAGTTTGTTTTTTTTTTTTTTTTTCGAAAAATTCATGTTAAAATTTTTTAAAACGCATATTTACAACAACTACTGCTTTCTCGCTTTCTTATACACACGATTTCTACAAAAGTATAACTTTCAATTTTGTGTATCACAATGCGCGCAGAAAACCTAACAAAATGCTTATTTTGCTGGTTGAAAAAAAAATAATATTGTGCAAACGACAATTGCACAAATTGAAACAAGTTCTTTCAATTAAGTCATATGTAAATTACGAAATTTAATAATATATAAATATATAATGTATACACTGTATATAAATATATCATAAAATTTCTCAAGAAATATAAGAGCTGTGACAACTCGAGAGAACTATCCGGCTTCCTTCTAAAGCCTGAACTTCTAGGACGATATTGACACAACCGTAGATCTTTCAAGGTGTCCGTTATCCAGAATAATCTTAGGACCAGCTGGACTACTCGATGGACTGCCCAGAGTAACGATATGCGGCGAAGTGAGCTGGTGATGATCCGGTGATTGACCAGCTGAGACCATTCCGGGGGAACGGGTGGCACAAGGTGAAGACGGACACTCGATCTTGGGCGAATGAGTCTCGAGCAATTGCTGTTGTGGCTGCGAATTCATCATCTCATAATAGAGACCTGTGGTGGGAGGCTGATAGGACATTATCCTGTTCGAAGCCTGGGTGTTGTAGATATTGCTCGTGTATGACACTTGTGACACGCCAGTGTGAGCCATCCTCAGATCGCCATAAGTATCTATCGGTAATGAAATAATTGAATAAAAAAAACTCGAATTGCAAACGAGACTAACAATAAGTATAGTGAAACGGACGCGGAAATGTCGTGGGAGTGTTTCGAAAAATTGTAGGTGAAAAGAAAAAACGCAAACGAATAAAAATTAAAAATTCTAAATTATTTGAGATCTTTAAACGATGAAGGGCGTTAAATCGATAGATATGTTCGACACGCTTACCTGGCTCGAGTTTGACGTTGTTGTTATTGTTATTGTTGTTGTTTGCGCATTGCGCAACGTTGCCCGAAAGAGGTGTGTCGCTGGTTTTCATTCCGCCCTTAGGTTTCCGTTTGCGCGTTTGAATGCTATCTTTCTTCATAGTCGACGGCCTGTTGACGCCGTGTAGCTTAAAGTAAAGACCGCAAGCGTTACACACCGGTTCGCCGCTTGCGTTGCGACGCCACAACGATGTCATCGTCGTTTCGCAATTGCTGCAAGAGAGACCAGCGCGCCTCGAAGCAGACTGAAGAAATAGGAAGTCGTTATTACAACCGTTTCCTGCCTTCGATCGAAAAGAAAAATTTGTCTTTGAAAATGAGGATCCGATGAAAGCTAATGAGAAGGATGGGGTGATTTGCTCTTAAAAAGGTGCATGATTTTATCTCGATAGAATCTCTCTCGAAAAACGAAACATTGAAATTTATATATCAAAAATATGTATAGATGCATACAAAATATATATGAAAAATAACAACTGGATCGTAAAAAATTTCAAAAAAAGTATGTAATAAGGAAGTCGGAAAATATTTTGAATATTTAAAGGGAAAAGAATCGTTTAACGGAAAGGTGATAATGGGTGATCAATCGCCTTCACCAGATCGAGATCACTAGTGAGCTCGGGAAGGGATTACCGTGACTAGAAAGCTTTCTGTGCAAGGTACCGCAGAGAGATCGCGGAGTAGAAAAGCGAGCCACCCTCCGAAGATCACGCGCGAGCCTGGAAAAACTCAACAAACGTCACAAAGAATCATTCTGTGTGATTGAAAAAATTACGAGCGACACGAGACGTACTTTACATTTAACAGGCTGCACGTGATTTCGGAGGGAGGAGGAGAGTGCTCGTACCATGGGTATAGTGGCACCTCGGGGCTTGCGATTCGAAAGTTGTGTCTCCTGCTAGGAACGTGTCGTCGATGACGAAAACGATCGGGAAGAATGCTTTCGTCGACGATAATCGATTGGCGTTTAGCGTGATGATTGATGAAAGCGCGAAATTGAAGGGAAAGCCAGGACAGGAAGAACATTCGTCGATCCTTGACCGTTTCTCGAAAAAAGCTTTCTAGCATAGATTTCTCTAATGCTAGTATTGCGCGATTCAATTTTAATTATTGGTTCTTTCTAATTTGAAGATTATCTTAAAATTCTCAAATACAAACTTCGTTTATCCATCGATTTTATTCTTACGTATATTTGATTAAAAGTAACTATTTCTTTTTTAAGTATCAATCTAATATATCGTTTAAAGATGGACAAAAGATTGATAAAGATTGAAAGACAAAAGTTATTACCGCAATCATTAACTATTATCCCGTACTTGGTCGGAGAAGGATTCAACGAAGATGACGAGTATGGGAAGCGCGACAAACTACGGGACAAGGAATGCCGATGATATTGCGGAGGAATAGAAAGAGAAAGAAAGACAAGAGAAAAATATCATTGTTGATTCGATTTATAACGTGTATTGTTAGGTAGAAATAGAGGAAAAGACAGAGTGAGAAAGAGAGAGAATGCTGATTGGGAGGATGACACCTACCAAACGACGGCTCGTTTTCTCCTCCGCGAGGACGCGACGGGCGCCACTATACCCACAGAAGAGAGAAGAGTCTTTGTAGAAATTGCCCTGGTCCGCCACTGAAACAGACATGAGGCCATACGTTAGGGATGTTTCTTTCGTGCGCGTATTAAACATACACGGGGCGATGCTCGATGGACGAGTGGGGCAATTTTTTTTTCTTTTTCTTTTGCATCGCCGATCGTGCGCGACGAGAGGATTCGTTCCTCCTCGTAGAATCACAGTCGGAGAATGAGGGATGCGATCGCTCGGACTTACGGGAAGGCAGAACATCACGGGCGAATTTCCACATAGGCTCCTGGACAGTGATAAGAAAGTGACAAGCGAGAAAGAATCCTTTATGCTTCTCTCTATCTCTCTCTCTCTATCTCTCTCTCTCTCTCTCTCTTTCTCTCCTTCTTTCTCTCTTTTCGTCTCATTTTTTCTTTCGGCTGTACCTTGCAAATTCGATCCAAAAACACGAGAACGGAACGGTATCAGAGACAATTTGTCCAGGTTTCTCAAGAGACGATTTGTAAGAAAAATCACCGTCTAAAATTTTGCTCGCTCTCTCTCCCTCTGGATTCTCTCAAATTCGGCAAACAAAAAGCAAATTACGATAAATCTGCGAGTATATCCCGCCAAACAAAACAACTTTGTCAGACCGTTCCGTTCCCGTTACTCCGGATCGCGAATGACGAGGCGGAGGGAGGAAGGGGCATTGAGTCGCGAAGCCTTCCTTACCAAGCGGCGTGGTTGTTTAACTAGAGGACGATTCATTCCATTCATCTTGTGGTAGAGACCGCATGCGTTGCAGAGATAATGTCCGGTGCCGTCTCTACGCCATAAGGGTGTGGAAATCGCGCCGCAGTTTACGCACTCGCGGCCCTCCGTAAAGTACTCCGCCTCGATGTTGTGCACTGCGTTTCACATTCACACGGAATTTCTCAAAAGAATCAGACAATCGCATGCAAAACACGCACACGTATCCGTATCGTGAGCAATTTTTATATAAATATTATAAATATAAATATATATATACGTATATGTATTTTTTTGCCGTTTCTTTTATTTTTAATTAATTATACGCAGATTGATGTAGATGAATAATCTTGAATCAGCTGCGGGGAATGAAAAATAGTCGATTGTCCATGCGTTGTTGTTTTAAAGATGCCATGATGTATCGTTGACTCATAATGGTTCGTCCGTAAAGATAAAACGATGGATATAAAATTATGTAATATAATATCTATGAATCCTAATGACGTACATGTATAACGTATGATAGCGCATTAATTAATTGTCTAAAATATAATTGTGACGCATCACTCTCCCCCCCTCTCTCACTTGAAAAATACTTGCCTTTTGAAGACACGCGGAAAAAAATTATCGATACATTTTTGTCTCGTGAGAAATATATGTAACGCGTCTCTCGTCTTTATTCGTGGATATTTTCCGCTTTTATTTCTCGCAAAGGCAAGTATTCTTTCTCGTGTTTTAAAAGCAGACGTGCACAAGCGCGGTGCGGAATAAATTTCCCGAGAGACGAACGGTTGACCACACTCGACTCTTTCCCACCCGAGTATTTCCTCTTCCATCGCAGAAGCGAAAAATGCGCGATATAGCCATGGCTGTATGCGACACGTGCTTCCGGCACGCGCGACGCAATTTTCGCGGCCAGGTAAAAAGAGCACTTACACGCGCGTTCCCGACGAGAGTAACCGTATCTGTGGCCTCTTTTCACGTGACCATTCGGAAACAATTGTTTCGTTGGCTCTCGCGGCGATGCCCTCCCTTCTTCCCCCCTCATTTCTACATTACGTGACTATGAATATGCATAGTCTCTCGGACCGCGAGCGAAACTTGAGACGTAAACTCCCGGAATATCCCGCAAAAAGAAAAAATAGAATGTATGAAAAAGTATTTGGTTCTACTATTTCGCTTATGAGACAAGAAAAGCGAGAAATTACATCGTAATAGTATAAGTAATAGTATAAGATCGTCGTAGAATAACGTCGTGAAAAAATTTAATACAAGAGTCTAAATTATTTTCTGTAATTTTCCAATGTTTCGACGAAAATAAATTTTGGGATATTAAAAGTCAACAACCTTTCACGGTCGTTCTTAATGATAACTTAATATATAGAGCTTAATATATAGAGTTGAGTCATTACTGTAAATATTTTTTTAGAATTAGTCTATTACAGAGAAATTACAGAAAACAAATTCCTTTCGTTTCCGAACTCCTGTTTTGAGAAATAAATAAAATAATTTATCGCAAACTGTCAACATTATATATAAATTTTAAAGCGTCAATTATTTATAACATTTTATATGGATCGCTGGGAATATTAAAATATTATTACGAAAAGAAAAATATGAAAATGACCAGAAACGCAACATCAAGGAGCATCAACGAACGAGCGAAGGAAGGATGCAGGAAGTATAAAGGCGACGAGGGAACGGACACGGCGTTATCAGAATTTCCGGCGTTTGCCGATAATAACGCGAGGCGACCCGGTCTAGTCGCGCCATGTGCCGCGACTAAAACTTAAAAAAAGAAGTAGAAAATTATTTCTATCGTGACAAAATTATTCACTGCCACGTCAAATTTATTTCTGCTATAAATGTGTCATTTAAACAAACTTGAATTCGAAACAAAGCGAAAAACGATATATCCTTCTCGTTGTCGAAATTTAACGGAAGATGAAGAAAAAAAAAGGTTGAGATATTCTCTGGATAATTCATCTATTAAACGACGTTTGCTGGAATGCGCGAGAATTAAGAGAAGCCCCGCGTCTTATTCTTCCTAGTAGAGTCCGAGCGAGCGCGTCACTTGACGGAGAGAAAAATGGGAGAGGATTCATCTCGGGTTACTCGGTGAAAAGAGAAAAAGAAGAAGAAAAGCAAAGCGCAGAAGGAGAAAGAATGAGGAGAGGTCGGTGTACGCGAGCAGCACATCCGGCAGAAATGCCACTGGGAAGCAATCGGATATTGTATGTAGGTAAGCAAGAAGCTGCTGATGTTCGTCCGCGAGTCCTACGAACTCTCTCATAAAGAGCCGTGCGTATTATGCACGCGCGGGTCGAGTTGCATTCTCGCGCCTTCACGACGCCACCTTGACCCACAAATACTAGGTTATTAATTGTCGGATTTTATCGCCGCTCTCGCGAGAATTTGCAAGTGCGAGTCATTTTTCTATAGAGAGCATTTTCTGCAGAGACGTCCGCGGAAAGTCATCGACGTGAACGCATGTGCGTGTGCGTGTGCGTGTGCGAGTGTGCGTATGATGGAATTGTAACAACGATATAAAATATATACATTATATACATTAATATTTGCATAAATATATAATAAATTCATATAATATATCCAAGTTATTACTTAATAGTAATAAAATAAATGAATATTTAATAATAATAAATAAATAAAATAGTAAGATAAAATAGACGAAGAATAATATACAATTAAATTAATATTTTGTGTCTTTTGGATGTAATTTATGACAATCGTAAAGCGTGTTTACGAGGAAAATAAGGAGGCTCGTCCTCTTTAACGTTACATCCTCCGAATCATTAAATTAGAATCAAGTTTGAGATATCCGACTGCTCGCGTGTCGTTTATGGCGTCTATAAACTTGGCACGCTGTTTTCAAGGTAGTAGGAGCGTCCGTAACTAGATATGAGAGGAGAGGTAAGGAATTAAAATGCAGGAATCGAGTTACCAAACCGACACGAGGACGAAAAGGTCAGAGGACACGAGAATCTTCTCGAGATAGGGGCGGAATCGGACTTGGATAGCAATCGGATATTATATAAGCGAGATGCGGCTGACGTAGCCCGGGGGTATCCTCTATATGGCATACCTTCGGAACGTTGCGTACGAGGGTTCACGTTGCATTTTCACGTCCGAACGACGCCGTCGCGACGACGGAGAAACGACGGAGGGGAGAGGAGAGGAGAGGTAACGCGCGATACGTTTAGATCGTATCGCTTGAAAGATCAAGTGCAATAAATCGGAGATTGTGACGTTGCTTCTCGCAGGCGAACCTAATTTCACAGTTGGACGATTATACGTCGACGCGCGATAATAAGCGCTGCGTTATCGTCGCATTAACATTCTTGTTCACCTGCGCTTTTGTTTCTTCCGACCGTTCGCTCGCTAATCTACCCTCGGCCTCGCGACACTTGTTATTTCATAATGAGAAAGCTCGATCGATTTCCCCGCGTGCCTCGTTTGCAACAGGTGTGCGAGCGCTGCAATTGCCATTGTTTATTTATGACCTTTCTATCCTTTGATATCCAATCATTATTATAAGGGATTATTTTTGCGTCAATAAACCCTCGACGTTCGATAGTTTTGCATCTACATAAAAAGCGACATTTAATTAATCGGAGAAACATGGGAGAGATTGCTATGTACGTTTTAATTTTATTTCGAACCGTAAATGGAAAAAAAGAGGCGAGCGATACATGCTTTTAAAAAGGGAAATTTTCGAATCTCAATCCTCCAGATTAATTTACGGACGGCCACGTGCACGATCCTTCATAATGCAGAGCTCCCGCATCGACGTTGTACAAAATATACCATGCCAAGAGAGACGCTCTCTCTCTCTCCCCCTACGTAGGTGGAGGGATACGCGTGTCTGGCGCGGTTAAACTTAAATGCTGTACGGCATGATGAACTCGCGGACTGGAGATATTCGAGGTCGCGGTATGTTAAAAGAAGCATCTCTTTTTCTCTCTCCCGGTCTGTTGGAGTCCGGATGGTGCGGCATGTATAACCGCAGACTCGAGTCCCTGAAGAACCACTTAAGGTCTTCAAATTCTCCCTCTTCGACCGATACATCCCTCAAAGATGCGCATCTTGCCCTCTCCGTTTCTCTTTTTTCGAATATTACAAGTGTCTCGATTATTTTCATCTCTATACGTATCATTTTTGCCAATCGTGTTATAATGCAGTTGGGCGTTTTTTAGACGCAGAGGACACAGTGTATCACTCGATCCTTGTTGGTTGCCGAATGTAAACAAGGATGAAACGATTCACCGTGTTACTGTGTCTTTCGTGTCGCTTGCTGGAAAACGCCCAGTATTGTTGTAAAATAGAAAGGACGAAAGATCGAGATGTAAAAGTCAAAGCAGATAAACATTTGACACGAGCATGGGAAGAGAAGATTTGTAGATTCTAATTTATTCCCATACCTTGAGGTGATAAAAAAAAAACCACAAGACAAATAAGAGAATATTTTAACGAAGATTAACAATTTAAGAGAGAGAGATTCGGCAAGTTATTTTTTTTCAACTTAAACTCGTACATTGCTGTGGTGAACTTTTACGTCACGCGGATAAAAAAGTCTGATCGCGACCTCCGTGAACTTCGAAAGGCCAACATTTTATCTCGGTCATTATTAGTATCTAAAATGAATTCAACGTTGCCAAGAAACGTTAACTCGATAAACATTACTATATATTCGCCGGCGACTATCGGGCCAGCGAGACTTAATTATTATCCGAAAACAGGGAAAAGAGGAGTAAAGAACAGCTACGCGATATCAGCTACGGTCGTGAACTTGAGCTTGCATAAGAGCCAAAATTAAATGCGAACGATACCACCAGAGGAGGTATTTAAAGAGAAAAGGATAAGGAAAATTCGTGTGTTAATCAAACTGCTTATCCTCGTACGACACGCCCGGCGGACGTGATATTTCATCGCCACGAGTCTTGGATCGAAACTTGGCTAAAGACACGCATCGCGAATTTTAATTTACGTCAGCTTCAAAGAATGACACGACTCTTTAGCGTCCAAGTCGATGCTTGATAAGCACAGCCTCGAAGACGTCGTCCAACATCGTGGATCCAACGAAACTCTCGCGCTTCGTTCTCCCGCGAAAACTGGAGACGAGCCGAGTTTTCGCGAGACGTTGCAGCCGCCAAATCGCTCTCTATCCGATTTTCTCGGAGAAGAGAACGCGACGATGCGTCGCTTCCATTCCAGGGTTACCGCCAGTTTTCGCTGCGTGTCACTGACCGGTTTTAGATTAGATACCTAAGAGATGTTACGCCTGAAGAACATACACATTACGGTGGAATTATCGTAAGCCGCGCGTTCCCGCTAGATACAGCCCTATCGTTACCTCTGCGTATCGCGAGTAGACGCAACTAGATTAGGCTCGTTCGTGCAACCTAGGTCATGGTCGTATCAATGTTCGCTGCCTCCTTCGATAGCGTGCGTGACGAAAACAGGTGTCGCGGAAGACGAAGACGACAGTCTCTCTTTCTCTCTCTCGCGGAGAGAGAGATTGTTTCAGGACACCTGCGACGAATACCTTCATTCGCTGGATACCGCGAACTCCGAAATCGTAGACGATAAAGAGCAGACTCGAGAGTCGCGCGAGCAAAGTCGGAGACACTGACGCTTCTACAAAGTAAAGGGACGAGGAGAAAATGCGCCTCGAAAATTAATTAATATATATTATACGAATTTCTTTCGAGAAAAATAGATACAATTGAACTTTTACAGCATTAAATAAAGCTTTGTGCGAGTTGAAAAAAAAAGAATTCATTATTTATTAGTTGATCTACTTTCGATAAGTCATAACAAGACACAATAAAACCGTTCTGAATGATATATTGCCGACTATCGTTTACAAAGTCGACGAGTCACATCGATAGCGATCGACCCGAGTGTGAACTATAAATCTTTCTCTCGTGATAACGAATATAAATTCGTAAAAGATACGTACCACCTATCCTACGACCGATCGTACACGCATTGATTTAACGTTACTCATAAATAATTACTACGATGCAAACTCTGAAAAAAGTTGCGCTCGAGAAATATCGCCAGCAAGGATGATAGGGCCAAGTAAGGGAAAACTGAAACGCGATATTGGAATGGTATGCCGGGACCGCCCTAATTTAGTGGACGAATTAGTCACAACTATGTGTGACTATTCGTACCACCCGAATCTCCTCTCTTATTCGATTTTTCACGAGTAACGAGTAATCGAATCCTTTTTCTTCTCTTATTTATGACGACCGCAACATGACACGCCGTTGATCATCGCGAGAGCGTGAGTTAAACGTCAATTTATCATATGCAGAAGGAGGAATAGTGTCTCATTGCCCAAAATTATATAAATCTCTAAAAAATTAAGGGAATAGAGCAAGGATTATCAATATAGTATCCGATTATACAAGATATCTCACACCTGCGTGCAATATTTTAATAGCATATTCTAGGAATAAAATGGAATCAAGTCATTTGTTATTGATTTTTAGACAATAAATAAATAAATAATCAGATCAAAAGAAAAATGATAGTTTTTTAAATACGTGTGAAAATATTAGACTTGTAGTTTCCGTTTCTGTAATAATTAATTGTTTAAATCATTAAGGAAAATTTAATCGTTTTACGTACAACATTTATAACTTGTTAATATCAGTTAATTACCGTACCAACATACAAGAACTAGTAAAATCAGCTATAGTAAAGATCAATAAAAATCGTTCAACTTGTAGGTAAAAATCAATAAATGACCGGAAATGACCTCAAAATTTTTGTATATGACTATTTTTAAATTTACATTAGCTTCAAAATACAAAGATTGTGAAACATTCTGTATAATGTCATGATTGGTGATAAGACTCTCTGCCACGAAAAATTAATGATATAAAGATAAAATGATGATTATAGTCGAATAAAGTTTTCAAGAAGGAAGAAACTATATATAAGAAAACAATGCGCGTGTCACTAACGCGGAATTTGAGAGCTCGAGGAAGCGCGCGCGCGCGGCGTGTGTGTGTGTGTGTGTACACGCCCACCGATCTCTTTTTTTTTCTCTCTTTCTCTCTCTCTTTCTCTCACGCTTGACGATATCCACGCGCACGCAAGAAAACTCGCGTGTGTGTTGCTTTAGCGCCGGCGTTCATTTATTTCCGTACGGATGCAGATGCGCGCGACGAAGGATCGTTGTTGCATCAAAGGATACCGCCCACTTTAGGGACGCATGCGGCGCAACACGGCCACAGGGGTAGTCTCTGGCTTCTCGAGGACCACCTCGGATGAGGGTTGCTTATACCGATCGGTCACTTGCAGCTCGCTTACGTTTTCCTGCCTGCACTTTGCGGTTTCGTGTTACGAACCGCTTGGAAGAATTAATTCGAGAATGTGTCGGAGTTTATGGGAAAAGAAAAAAAAAAATAGAAAAAAAACGAGAAGAAAAATATTTCTCACTAAAGTTTGCGGGTCTCCGAGCGATTTATGCATCATATTTAATCAACTTATATTTAAAAATATTTAGTAATGAACAAATTTTGCGAGTCTAATGATATAAAAATATGTAGATTAATTGAAAAATCAATTTAATTAATTAATTAATTAAATAATTGTAAGAAATTATTTTGTATTTTTAATAACACGAGGCATGTTTAACATGCCTCGTAAGTCTAAATATAAAACTACTAACGCGTGCGAGCATATTTAAAAAATAAAAGAAAAATGTTTTTTATCCTCGACGATGGCTTAATGAAATAATCAGACCAATATTCTATGAAATAGAAGATAAGGATTCGAATATATTATCGCAAAGCGCTGGGATGCGCGTGAAAAAATGATATACGTGTATATCCAGCAAACAAGTCGCGATGATTAATAAACTATGAAGAATGTTTCTCGTCAATTTCCACGAGTCGAATAAAATCCAGCACACGTTCGTGTTATCGCGGGACTGTTCGATTCTCGATTTCATTGCCGGAGACACGAACGTCGCGATTTGATTAATCCAAGTCGTGAGAATACGCGACGATCGCTGTATACATCGATGGGATTAATTTTTTTTCAAGACCGATACAAGTAAATTCGTTATCGTTGTGCATGGATTTAATGAGAATTGATGATTTCCTCATGATTTCTTTCGTGACAAAACAAATGAGATTATTAATTTACCTATAATTTTGAACGATGAAACCGTGCGATGCGCCTGCTTTTAATCAATTTTTCTTAACTCTTTCAATGTCACGAGAAAGGAAAGAAGAATCAATCTTCTTTAAAATTATATGATAGGAATAAAATGTATGAAATTATTAAAATTAAAATATAAAATTATTCTTTTAAAAAAAAGCATCTTTCTTTCCTTATCTCACAAAGATTAAGAGAGTTAAAAACGCTCCTAGAGACGCTTTCTCTAATCCTAATTTTATTACACCTAGCTGCATCACCACTCAACTCAATTGTAAACTTAATCATAATTAATTTACTAGTATTATTTTATGCTTAAATTATCCGCTTGATTTTCTCATCAACCCTTTTATTACGAGAAAATATTAATCTTCTATTCTCTTTAAAATTGTGCGATTGGAAATGAAATTATAAAATAAAATTATTAAATTATTATATAAAATTAAAATAAAATTATAAAAAAAAAAAGAATTCTAGCACTTTCCTTCCTACCTTTATCTCACAAGGAATATTATCTAGCGCGTCAAGAGAATCAAAGGGACTCTTTTAGAGTTGCTCTAATTTTTCTTTTAAACATACTAACTATATCACAACTCTGCTCGATCGTAAATAAAAAAGAGACGCTAATTAGCGCGCTTTGATTAAGAAAAAAGAAAATACTCACTTGCGCTTAGACTCGCCGAGGCGCTGAGTTGCGATGGTGCCGGCGCCGAATTAACGGTCTGCCGTTTCTGAAACGTGCCATATTGCGCCGTCAGCGGATCGCTCGTGGGCTGAGTGCCCTCGCGGATCGCGTACACCCAGGAGGCGGCCTCGACGGCGCTGGCGGTGACGGCGCGGCCGGTCGGCGTGTCGGTATTCTGTTGGGACGTCGCGTACGGCGGACTGTAACGGTAGCCGGATCGCGCTCCAAACGGCTGCGAGAACGCCGGCAAGGATTGATGGGACACCATGCCCGACGTTTTGCTGCTTCCGTAATCCTCGGCGATGGACAGCCCGGTGCCGAGACCTGTCGAAAGAGAGCAAGAGAAACGAGGATAATAGCGTGTTAGCGAAGGTCGTGTCTCGGAGACACTCCACGGGGTGTCCTTTTTAACTCACAGTCTTTCTTCGCTAATTTTTCTTCTTTTCAGAGAAAGACAATCTTTTCTGCTTTTAAAATGTCACCGTGAAGTTATTTACTGCGTCTCAATTCTCAAGTGAATTGTATAGCTTGTAAATCAGATTAGGAAATTCCATTTGTATTAGAACCACTTGAAATTTTGTACTTGTGTGTATATCGTTGAACGATAAACAATTCATCACGACTAATCCTAATTAAGTAAAATTATGAAATAATTGCTAAAGCTCCAAAAACATGCTCTTACAAATGTAACAACAATTTTCTAAGTACGAAAAATTAACCGAGGTAAGATAAATGATTAACAAATAGTGCGATATGTGTTTTGCACTTGTCAATTTATATGACAGAGATTAGACAGAATTTACATCCAAACTGTTTGTAAAATTTAAAGTCTTTTTATGACGCATCCTATCCATGTTAAGACTGATGGTTAAAACTTGTCGAACGTAGCGATAAATATTTAATTTTAATGGAATTTAGGACCCCAATTTATTAGAAAGATATTATTAGAATTTGCTGCTATAAATTCTATGTAACAAACACAAATACAATATAACAGAGATAGAAAAATAACGATACATCTTTATTGTGACAGAAATGCTACCTGCAAAACATTTTTTTTTTTTTGAGTAAATATAACTTTGCATTTCTGATTTCTGCTAAACAAAATTTTTAGAAAAATTGAAGAAAAATGAAATATGGCATATTGTATAGAAATTATTGTAATAAAAGAATGAAATTCTCTTTTGCATTGTTAAGTGCAAATAAATCTCTTTACAAAAACTATGATTTCTTTAGAGAACTTTTAAGCTTCTCGATGACTCATCTACAGGATCATTGTTAGGAATGCTAGTAGTCATCCGTCAAAGGTATAGCTGAGCAAGGACGCGTACTTATCTCGTCAATTAGCTCCGCTGATACGTACCTTGAGTGTTCCAAAGCTGAGGCGACGACGCCAGTTCTGTAGGGCTACTCGTCATGTAAGGGAGAGCGTAGGTGCTCCCCGCCGTTCCGGTTCCGACGCCCATCGTGCTCACGCCGCTCATCTGCCGATACGATGAGCTGTAACGAGAAGAAACTTGTTATATACATGCGAAAACATTCAAGATTACCTCAACAAAGTCAAGAGCGAAAGAAAGATTTGATCAATAACGATTACAAGTAGAGAAAATTAATAAAATGAAATTGAGCTTCTCCGATTGGATCATTTCAAAATTATTCAACAACGAATACACTTGAACGATCGAAGCAACGAGGCTTCGCGGTTCGTGTTGCGCGCATGGATCGCGTCTCGCGCGAACAAATACGCCCCTACCCATGGGATTTGAAGCGACGCGACACCCCGGAGAGTGTAAGCGTGCAGTAAAGTAGCATACGTATTTATATATCGGACGCAAAGTTTGAAACATTTGGAACTTTGTGACGCAAATTGACCATTTTTTTTCCTCCCGTTTCCGCGCAGCTGAAACGAACGCGAGTGTCCGGTGTCCCGGTTGTCGAGCGTTCCGCTCTATCGAGGACGCGCCGGAAGGCGACTCTCGCGGGGGAGAGCGACTTCGCGAATGCGGGCGCGTGCCCGAAAGGGTCACCTTACTTCTCGACCCTATAGTTTTCGTTGCGCGTCTCTCTTCTCTCTCTCTCTCTCCTTTCCTCCCGCTGACCCCGCATACAAGTGGCCGGAACAACACGGCTACTCCATTACCTTTTTGCCATTACCATTACACGACGAGTTGTTTATACCTGTCTCGGCTCGCCGGCCACTCGAACGCGCCCGGGGGTCTACCTGAAACGAAATAACGAGGCTTCTGGGGACGCACGGCGCGACGAAACGAGTTATGGCTCCACTTTAAGTACGCTTTTCTCTCTCTCTCTCTCTCTCTAGGTCTTTCCTTCTGTTTCAAAGCGTGACGTTATCTTGTCGGCGGAGAATGCGGGCGAGTCACGTAGGGATCTACCCCCCGAGAAGTTCCGGAAAATATTCCGTTGCGGAAGTCAAAGTGATGACGTGTCAATTGGACTCGGTTACAAATGAAGCAAAAAGCTTGAACAAATATATCGTCTATTTAAGTACGTTGATATCTTTGTTGATTTTGTATACTTGTATCAACGATAAAAATGTCATCTTACTTGTCGCTTTTAGCAGCAATTATATCGAAATATTTCGTCAAAATTTTTTTCGATTTTTGCCCGTCATTTTCAATGCCATCTTCTTATTCAAAATTACAACAACCCGATAAAACAAGAATTTCATTTTTCGGAGGAAATTAAATTGCAAATTGCAATAAATTATAAAATTGCATATTCATACTTTTGGCGACCCTATATACATGATTATCGCTTGAAACGACGACGACGACGATGTCGTCCGTGTAACGAATTTATTTTATTGCGCATAATTATGCGTGCGCAAAAGGCCATCGCGTCCCAGGCGCACGTGCGCTTTATCTCCGAGCGCGGATTAACGTGTTCCAAACAAGGTAAAGAAGCGCGCGGGTCCAGTTTAAAACAAACGAAAGCACCGCCTTACGTTTGCGCGTAATGTCAATACGGATGCGACCTTGAGCGATCGCGCGGTACCCCGGGCACGTTTCTGCATACCGGTACGTGTCCAGAGGCACCTTCGCGACGTCCACGATTCCCATGATTCGTGATGCTCTCTCTCGCGCGTTTGGTATCCTCCAAACTTGGCCCGCTGCTCGACAGCGGAGAGAGAGAGAGAGAGAGAGAGAAGCATCGATAAGCGCGAAATTTACGAGGCACGAAAAAAAAAGAAGAGACACTCGCGAAAGCGAGTAGTATATTTTATGTACGTAAATATTAGATTATCCTTATTTTTTTTATTAGACTTTTGTTTTGAATTTTCCGTCAGTTTGTACATGTATATTATTGACGGAAAATTAAGCGAAACGTAATAAAGATACGAAATAGCAGTTTTAGCAGAAGCGAAAAGTGCAAATTTGGCATTTTTAAACTCGGAAAAAAAATTGTGTCTCCATGTATTAGGACGGGACTATAAATACATTTAGAGACTATTTTTCTTGGATAGGACATTTTAAAGTACGTTAATTCGATAAAGTACGTTAATATTTTTTTAGGTCGAATTCTTTAAATTTGGGACTCGAGTCAAACCAATGTTTTTTTTTTTTTAGCATACACGAGCGGCACGTAACTAGACGAAAACTGCGACTCGCGTGCAAAAGTGCACGGGCCAGCAATATGTCTCGATTCACCGGCGAAGCCGTGACGAATATAAAATTTGCAGTCCAACAACGAGAGACACCCGACACCAAATGCGATCTGACCCTCGCGAAATTTGCTTAGGCGATTTACATTTACGTAACATTAGGGCAGGTTATGAGTCGCAAAGGTCGAGTATCGACGACGCTCGAAGCGAGATATTTCCAACGACGACACACGGATAGAAATAGATTTCCAAGCGAAAATCAATAATCAAAATTTTTCGCGACGCGTAAAACGAAGCTCCAATTACTTTATTCGTTTTATTTGGTCAAATATGCCGCATCGATTCACTGGCGTAAGCGAGACATTCTTATACGCGCGTCTTGGATGGCAAATAATCGTCGTGCGAGTGCATTTTTTTACGGCGGTGCGTAAATATGCCTCTAACGGTTCCGATTGTCTTAGGATGTGTCGTACATTTGACACGAGCTCGAGGATGACACGAGGATGCGCGTCTTAAGTGCATCGTATTAAGCGCTAAGTGCGACGGAACGTCCATCCGATGCACGACGAGACCGTTTCCCCGTGAAACTGGTTGCGCGCATCCCGGATGGTTTGCAACCAGGTGCAACCGGGTACTTTGTAAACCGCTAAAATACGAGAGAGAGAGAGAGAAAGACAAAACGGTATTAGACGGGCACGCGCTGCGTGCAATTACACGCTCGATGCAGCGATCCGCGTCCCGCTGCTAATGCGTTTCGCAATGTAAACGACCGACCGATGGCGTGTTATATAGACGGAAGAAACCTTCCTCCGCCAACGAGACTATAAGAGGTCACGCGCGTGGACAAGGAGACAAAATGTACGCGCTACATTCCGCAAATATGACGATATAGAGTGATCGTCGCGAATCTAGAAAACATTGGTGCGAACAAATGCAGTCCTCTTTATACAATATTATTGTTTTTTAATTCCGCTGACGATTCCACGTCATTCTCCATCGTGCGGTAAGATGTTTACGACAAGAGTGATTTTTGTTTCTTTCATTGCTACTCGCGGGGCGAGGAGGGCGTCTTCCGCGGCCTCTACACCGCATAGTTTGCGCTTGGCAGGCACGCGTGACGATGGCCCAACGTTGAGGAAAGTAACGCTTAATGACGTAACGTCACCCTAACAGGAATCGAGAGCGACTTTATGGGCGACTTATGGCTGGCGCGGGCGTACGTGTGCGCGCACGCATAGAATATGCGTGCGTAACGGCTGCACGGGGACGGGGAGCCGTCAATAGCGGATCTCGGATTTCTTCCGAGAACCTTCGCCGCATACTTTTATTTAATATTGCCGCCGCCGCCGCCGCCCGCCTAATCTCGATCTCGAACGCTTCCTCTCCCGCATGATGTAACAATCGCGACGATTATTTAGACAATCGGACATGTAAGAGATGAACGAGATCGACACGGAGAGAGAGAGAGAGAGAGCTTTCCTCGATAGAATAAAGAAAATCCTCGATAAAATACAAGCGAATAAAGCTGCCAATGTTGACGTAGGTTTTCTTTTCGCGGGATTTTATTTCTTCAACTTTTCGATTATTGTCCCCGGGAATTGAAAATCGGCTCGCCGGAATCGCGCAGCGCGACAAGTTTATTTAATAAACAAGAGATAAAAATGCGCAGTAGATATAATACGCCATTTGTATTTGCCACCGGAGAAAGACGTAGGGTCCCTCACGCTCGAGGAGTGCGAATTTCGCGAAATCCAATATAGCGAGTTTAATGTCGACGGGGTTATAGCCCTGCTGCCGTAGGACTATCTGAATCCACCGAGCTGATAAGACGCTTCTCACGATGGCCTGCCATGGAAGGAGCAGGGGGGAAGAACGTTGCGGGTAAAGATGAACGCGAGAAATCTACGAGACGAGAGTAAACGCATCGGCATCAACGGTGACCGATACGTGCGTTTGTTCGGGACAGATATCGACGCGGAAGTCGATACGATCTGAATCACGATACAAATCGAAAAGCTGAATTTTCAAGTATCGAATCGAGAACGCGAAAAATTCTTCGAAATTCCTTTCTCTATTTTTAGGTGCAATAAAAGAAAATAAATCTCGATATAATATTCGCGGGAGATAGAATTACGTTGATTATTCGTATCGTTAAAAATTTTAATCAAAGACGCTTCGCCTCGGTATCGAAACAATTTTCTCGTTTCTCCCTCGCAAATAACTTTGCTTCGACAATCTATAATTCGTGAAAAAAAATCAAAACGGAATTCTATTTATAATTTTATGCGCCAGCATATATTTTAATGTATATATATTCTAATCTCTATTTTATATATATATATAGTACTTGTGTACAATATATTTTTTTAAAATTGTTTTTTGTATTATATACGACGCATAAGGCTATAAATAGAATTTTTATGCTGAACTTTGTCGCAAATAATACATTTTTTAAAGCGGACTCGACTCTCATTGCTAGTTATAAAAAATATACGATAAAACATTACATATAAGAAATATATTTGAAGTTATATATGTAAAGATTCGTGTCGTTTTGAAAATCTTGTAACACGGTAGATATCTCGTATGACAAGAGATAAGAAGGGCACCACTTCTTATTTGCTTAGCCGCACGAAGACTGCTTAAGATATCATAGCTGATCTTTTTATACGGTCAGGGTTGTATAACGAAGAGCGCGAGTATAAATTACGTTAGCGTATGAATTTAACATTTGCATACGTAATGTACGAAACTAATACAAAAAAATGTTGAGCATACGCGAGATGTAAAATGTATCATTCCTTTCATCATTTTCAATTTTAGCTACTTGTAAATGGCTAAAAACATATCATTAGATATAAAATTAACGACTTATAAAAATGTAGAGAAAGCTAAATTATATAATTATCGATACTCTCCGCGCTGCAGAACAATCATGCGATATCGGAGATTTTACAGAAAAGTTTTTAGCGTACCAAGTGTCGATTAATATCGGAGTTGTTGTAAAATAATGATATCTTTCGCTTCGCATTTATTTGGCTGCAAGCTGCCAATTATCATCGATTCGCCATTCGTGTTTTATTTTATTTTAAGATTGCGATAAAACGCGAGGGTTTCTGAGAAAAGTAAATTCAATCGATGAAACCAAAAGAAAGAATGCAACTAAACGGCAAACTGATTAAACGTAAGTATATGTATGCGAGATTACTAACGGACAAAATAAATAACAAATTGTGATGCGATCTACGCAAAGAGCGAGCCGCGAGAAATAAAATAAAAAATAATGTTTTACGATACATAAATTTACGTCTTTTTCGAGCAACGTCTATTTGTGTAAGATATTTATCTTTGCATAATAAAATCATTGTACATGCGATAACTTTAATAAAATAATATTACATAATAATGTTAGTTGACGCGGTATTAAGAAGAGCGTGTAACGAAATAAACAAACGCATGTTAAAAAATATCGACGAATAGAGATATACATATATATACGAGTAATAATTTTGTTACTCGTAACAACGTAGCGATTATAATCTCGAGTTTAATTCAAAATCCGCGTAATGTACATAATGACCTTGTTTTATCAAGATTCAGCTAATTCAACGCGTCGCGTTAAAAGAAAAAAAAATAAATAAATAAATAAACAGCCCATAACGGAACGTCATTCGGGAAGATATGGAATGTCGCGTCGCGAGATGGAAGCGCGTGGAAGCGTGTTATAAACTGTCGGGAGGTTTTTCGTTAGGAATTTTTGTCGTTAGAAGAAGACTCACTGCATGTTGGCGGGCGCGACCGACCGGCCAAAGGTCGATATGCTTCGATATGTATCTCCTTTCCTCGCGCGTCTCTGCCTCTCGGGCTCGTCCTCGGCTCCGTCGCGAAGTAATAGAGATGTCGAGGAGAAAAAGAGAAGAAGAGAAGAAAAGGCGACGCCGCAAAGGATATAAAGAAGGCACCGGGAAGCCCCGTATCTGTCACCGGGCAGACAAGAACTGAGCGGGATATAATCTAACAGCGTGCACGAAACGTCGAGTCGAGCGTCGAGCCGAGGCCGGAGGAGTCGGAGGACCTCGCTCGAAGGTGGTCAGGATTTTCCCCCTCTTTCCCTCTCCTCTCCACGGAGTCCCTGCCGGTGTGGGGGCTCTCTCCTGCCGACGGCGAACAATTATCCCCACTCGTATTATTTTTAGCGCGTCTCTCCCCTCGCGCCTCCACTTATCGGAGCATCATCGCGCCGGCGATCGCATTTCTCTCCGGCCCCGACATCGTCGTCGTCATCGTTTTCCCCGACCGCGCCTGTTCGCGGCATCCCCACCCCAGCGTGATCGACCACTCGAGACGCCCCCCACTATCCGAAGCTTCTCCGCCGATTACGCCTCGTTTAGCGAACGAACGCTCGCTTTTGTCCTGCCTCGACGGGCCGCCGCCGCGACGCCACGCGTGGAGAGGCGACGGGGGACTTTCTCTCTCTCTCTCGTCGTCTACAGGACGGGAAATTCTTCGATCGGCGTGAATCATGCGAAAACCTTTTTCCATTTTCTCAGAAATACCGACTTTTCGTCTTTTTATGTCGTTCCAATCTTTTTTGTTTGCGTTTATAACATAAATAGTAAATGTAATACATCGACGATAATGTATTTCGATACGTTACATTTTATACAATTCCGTTTTCCTCCTCCAGTTGTCGTCCGTAGTTTGAATGAATAAATTTGTAAATTAAGATTATCCTCGAATGGCCCTCGTTTCGATTTGAATATTCGAAATTAGATATTAATGGCATGTACGATTGAATAAATCTGAAAATAAATGACCTTCCAGAAAATAAAATCGGACATGAATTATCCCCGAATGACAGCAAGTCGTCAGTCGCTTCGTTTCAAGTGGAATCTACCACGTGCCACTTCCGCCGGCATCGAAAGACGACCGCACGTGGACATAGGCGAGGGAAAACAAATGCTAGAATCACCTTCGGATGTAGAGACAGCTGCGTATATTGCACGCGTGTCGCACGAACCTCGAATCGTGTATTTGTAATTGTTTTAAGCGAGACATTGCAGACGTAGGACGAAATATTTCGAATACATTTTACGCTCGTTCAAATATTCATTTTAAGAAAAGATTCTCTATCATTTATACATCGCGATAAAATTACACAGATATAAACGAATATGTTATGAAAATAAATAAATTATACGACTTTAGGCGATTTAATACAGAGCGTTTTATTTTATGCGATTCGTAGAACGCGATGTGGATGTATTTATGAATTATAAACTCTCTCAAATCATCTACGCACAACAAACTTTGCGTCGCTATTAATGATTCGTTCGTTCTCGAATTTCTTTCTTCGTATTAGAACTGTATAAATGACGATTTAAATTGAGATTTTGAAAACCGACATTTCTCTTCATCCTTCGTTTGTATGGCTTTAATTTAATAAATTAAGACACGATTATAACATTTATAAATTTTTTCGTAAGATTTTAAGATTTTATAATCCGGAATCTGTCTGCAACTGATGAGATAGAGAGAGAGAAATGGAGCTCATACATTTCTTTTCTTTTTATTACGTTACAAACTATTGCAATCAACAAAAGATTGATGTCTAATAATAATTAATAACTCTTAATCGATGTATGTTTAAAGTAGATTTATATAATGTCACATGTGTGCACCCTCCCCTCCACATATATATATATATATATATATACGATTGCGTAATAGAAACGATCAATTTCTCTGCGCAATCTCTCGCATCGATCGCAAAAAGGAGCGAATCGCGCGCGATCTGACTCGAACTTTGATATCAAATTTGGAAGGTCGTGGCCTGTAACACGTGTACAGTGCGTGAGTGAATCGACGAGCGCGAAACTCTTAAATGTAGCCTCTTCTCTCTCTCCCTCTCTCCCTCTCTCGCTTCCATTTTATCTTTTTCCGTCTCGATTACATTCGCGGTGATGAAAGTGAGCGCGGTCAACCGACTGATCTCTATTCGTGGAATTGCGGAGGGACAACCGATGGAAATCTCTATCAGTCAATCGCATCGATCGGTCAATAAATCCTTATCGGATGCAGATTCAGAGCAGATAAGACTGACTGTATTGCGATCGCGAGGAAATAAATGGCTGGATTGCGATAACGCAACTACCGCGAATCGTTAACAATTATCGATCGATCCTACATCAATTATATTTATACCTTGCGCCGGGATTAATTTTTTCCTTCTCCGTCTCGCGAAACGATACTGAAAACTTTGTATTTGCCAAAGGTGCGTTCTTCATCCCTCGATTCCCTTGCCAATTTACTCTGTCGGTGCAATAAAGATAAATCTAGCGGTCATTGTGTGCGAAAGCGCGTCGATCGAACGAATCAACACGAAACCTTGAATTCCATGACGCACCGATGTCTTCGACGAGCCTCGATCGATCTCTCCCATCGTATCCTCCCCCTTCCCGGAATCGGAGAATGACAAACAATGCGATCCGTAGATCACTTTGATCGGTGAACGAACTCTCATTGTCGGGTATACGGAGAAAAGCGCAAAATTCGTGCGAAAAGTCATTCCTTACTCTTGTTTCTAATCTCGATGCATTTCTCTCCGTATTTAAAGAAACGTTTAAAAAATTTCGAATCTACTTATTATTGTTATTAGAGAAGAAAAATTGTGTAATTCTAATTAAACACGTTGCGTGCTTCAGCGCGTGAAACACGTTTTTAATAACAAACAAATTAATACTCGAAAAAAAATTGCCTATTAATGAGAAAAAGGAAGAGGAAAAAAAGAGAGTCGAAAAAATTCCGACAAGCTAATCGACGACAAACGATCGAAACAAAACTGCATCGGAGCGGATATATCGGAGCGGTAATAGAGACGACTCTACACATACATATACGATACACTAGTCCTCTAGGTCCTGGAGGTACACCTAAATTGGAAGGCTCGTGCCCGAGAATCAACAAACACGTCGGCGAGAGAGTGGGGACAACCTTCGCTTTCACCCAACTGTTAGCATAGGAGGAAGCCCTCCACAGACGGTCGCGCTTTGTTTCGGCCTTGTATCGCCTACGCACACAGCCCTTTGCGAGGACGGAACAGCCCTTAAGCCCGCGAGTAAATATTTTTGCGCAAGCGTGATAAAGATCGCGCACGTTTGGACGCAGCGGTTTCGTCATCTCGCGCTTCAAGGCAGATTATTTTTCCAAGTTAACATTTAAATCGCGCGCGCGCGCGTGGATAAACTAACTCGGTAGAGTCTCTTGCTCCCATTAATTATTAATTATTAATTAAGTAATTATTATTCATCGGTCGGACTTGAGGCGACGAGGTCATTTCCTTTCGTCGCATTTGAAAGCGATCGGAATCTATTATTACTTTAATAAAGTTTTATTTTATACGCGAGATAGGAGATGTGACACATACTTTATATTATATCGTATTACGTCTAGCGGCTCGATTCCCGGTAAATCGTAAATTTCAAACGAAGCTATTATTCGCGAGAAATAGTCGCGGATATCGTAGAAAAACAATTGTCGACGAACGACGCTAATACAATTTGACGTTACATCGCCATCAATCCGTTGGAATAATAATATCGCGTCTTTGCATGGCCTCGAAGAATCTCGTCTCGGTCCAGCACTCTCTTATTCACTCTCGATTCCAATTAATCTGTCTAAGAAAGATTTTTCGCCTAGAGACGAGGAGATTTTTCTACAACAAGTCCGACAATTGCAAAATCAATTCGTTTATACCTGACACATCCGTCTGTGACGCGCGACAACGATAACGATAAGAACTAACCTGGAAAGCGGACTAGGCGAGTGCGGGGTGGAGGGGCCCTGGTCGTGCTGGTCCTGATGATGATGCGGGGTACCGGCGGTCGCGTGATGCGCGTAAATCGAGTCCATGTACAGCTGATCGGACACGCGCTCGGTCTCCTGCAGCCCGTGATTGGTCTGTACCGGTGGTTGCATGGCCGTGAGATGCGTGAAGGACTGCAGTCTTCCCTGGTCACTGGGGCTATAACCGGCTTCCTGGGCCTGCCGATGCGGCGACGACAGGCCCTGATCGTCGTGCGGACTGTGACTGGAGGTCGGGGAACCACCGACGGTCCTCACCGACGGCGAGCCTCCACCACCGACGCTGCCGCCAGCGCTGCTGGTCGGCGGGGCACCGGTGCGAATCTGATGTTGCAAATACGACTCGTCGGACAACACGTCCTGCAGGTGGTGCGACGCGTGATGGTGATGGTTGCTGCCACTGTTGCTCGACGCGACGCCCGAGGTGAGATTCGTAAAGAGTACACCCAGATAATCGCCCCGCGCGCCCCTCATGGCCGCGGTGATGCCGCTCACTCCTCGGTCCACGTCCTCGTCCGTCTCCTGATGATGCTGGTGTTGTTGCGGGTCCTCCAGATGACGGTGCGCGGACGATAGAGCGACGACGTGCTGGTGCACCTCGGACAGATGGTGATGCGACTGTTGCTGCTGCTGTTGTTGTTGTTGTTGTTGTTGTTGATGATGATGCTGCTGATGGTGATGGTCCGTGGTCGTTGGGGAGAGTGTTTCGGTACCGTAACGATGCATCGTGGAGTGAGGCATGTGACTGCCGGCGCGGCGTCCTTCCGACGCGACAGAGACCTCCGACGGGTGTCGGTTATCCCCTCCCTCGGGAATCGGGACCTCTCTCGCCCCGAGCTGAACGTACTGCTGCTGCTGCTGCTGTTGACGGTGGTGGTGCGTTTGGTGGGGCGGCTGCGAAACCTGTTGCTGCTCTTCTCTCATATCGCCGCCCCCGAAACTTTGAGGGTTAAAAAGAAGTAGAAAGGACATTTTTTTAAATTAATGCACGATGGAATTTCGCGAGCGACAGACTCGTTTCATTCATCGATAAATAAGACGAATCAAAATGATGATATTTCTCGACCTCGATTAATAAAAGATAAATAGATTTGTGCGAGATGTAATATTTGATAATTTTGTAGAGATGTAATATATGATAAACGAATAAACGTTTCCAATTTTGATTATAAAACACGCGGCGACTTTTTGTTTACACAATCCCACTCGAAATCATATAATATCGACGTTGAACCCCCCCCAATTTAAATACCACAAGCTGTACAAAAAGTCGTTGTTCCGCGAGATTACCGGGGTGCGTAACGCAATAATAAAAACAAAGGACGCGAAGAAGCCGGCAACGATATTCCATCGGGACACCCTGCCGTTGCCCTGGCTCGCTCACCTCTCGTGGATTATGTGCGCGGGATGATAGCCCAGCTCGTGGAGGGTGTAAGTGGCGTTGGGATCCTCGTCGGCGCGAGCATCGTTGGCGACGGCAGCGACGGCGGCGACCGCAATAGCGACCGCTTCGGCACCGGTTGGCTGTACCATGACGCCATTTTCCATTTCCGGCTGTCCCGCCTCCAGCACGCCCACACCGCTCTCCTCTCCGGTCTCCTCGGTCGCCACGTACGTCGCCAGCTGTTGCTGCTGTTGTTGCTGCTGCTCCTGCTCCTGCTCCTGCTGCCGCTCGACTTGGTTCTCGATGACGTCTTCGCTCTTTATCGCCATCGTCGCCTTCCCCTCCTCCTGCTTGACGACTGCCTCCCTGGTGGACGCTGCTTCCGCGGCCCCGACATACTCGATCAGCACTACGCACAATCGTCAAACGGACTTGTTGACTATGTCGATCGATATGTTACGAATGTGTATGTTCTCGGAACGAAAAACCCCGAGCCGTTGAGCTATGACGGTTTCAAATCCGTCCTACCTACCTTGAAAAACAAAACACGAGACAATAGGGATGACATCAGCTGTGAGTTTGATTCAAGTTTTTTTGTTTTTTCTACGTCGTAATGAAAAAGGGCCGCTTCGATTAACTAGATCGTTGACCTTTAAAGGGTTGCCAACCTGACATTCAGTGTGGCCAATTGTATTTCCGACGATATATGTAACAAAAGATTTGGTTAGGACAATTATATTGCCAGAAATACAGTTGGTCACACTGTGCAAATTATTTTGTTGTCACGTTGGCGACAACCTTTGAACAACGATTGAGGTTAATGGAGTTTGATCGAGACGGCCCCCAATGATGATATTAATAACAAAATGGCCAATTTGGCCATCTCTCTCTCTATCGCCGTTTGTCAAACCTTTCAAAAGTAATACGAATACTCGATATGTGTAAATTCAAGTTTCCTATTCTTCGAAGTTATCAAAAAAACATTTACGACACGGATGTGTGAAAATTTCTCTAGAGCTCTAAATTATATACTCGCAAGTATAGAATTAAGAGTTTGCATTCAACCGATGTATATTTTTACATGTTATTCCGATTAAAAGATGCGATCAAGATGAGAGCGTATCGTGTTATCACTTTGTATTATATATCTGGGTCATAAATTGTCTGCTTTGTAAACAAGTGTCTACAATATCGACAATAAATTACGTAATCATGTTGCAAGATCTCGAAATGTAGATCCGTATACACAATTTCGCATATCATATACAAATGTATATCTCTGGATATGATAGCGTAAAACGTACAATTATAAACGAAATGTTTTAGAGAAACGCATTCAACCGTTTCATTCATCTTATCCAAGATTCGCGCTATCAAATATTTCGAAATCCGCTTTAAAAAATATATTTATCTCTTTTTTTTACTCTTATAATTTATTATGATTTTTTTAAAATGAATAACGTCAATATTGAAAAATTTTGAGGACATTCCTCGATATCTCTCTTCCGAGAAAAAGTCTGTTTTAAACCGATTAGAGAATTTGTTTCTTGAAATAGTTTTCCGAATTGCAAGACATTATATTGCGCGTACAAAGTGCGATCGATTAATCAAATATATCAATTAATTTAATATTACTTAATGATAAACGTTCGATATGTCGTCGAAAACTGACTGGATTATTTCGGTGCAAGTCTGGCATCTTCTTTCGAATCCAATGACCACGATCGTATAATCGCGCAATAAAAAAATGATCGAGATTCAACAGAAGCGTTGGACACACGAAGACAGAAGCACGATGACACCGAGAAACTGTTGCTAGCCGGTGCGATACAAAAATAACTACATATGCTCTTATCTACGCGTCGTAATGGTGGCGCACGCACTCGCACGCACGGACGGACACTACTGCGTGTGCGAAGGAGCAAAAGATATATATATATATACATACAAAAAAAGGCAGAGAATGCCCGTTTCGCGAGCTGCTCTTTCTCTTTCTCACAAAGATAAAAATATTTTTAATCGTCCAGGATCAAAGAGCGCGATTCTAGTCTTCAATTTGATCACCGATATACTTGGTTTACATCCGTGTACGGCTTTCAGAAATTTCTCCCCTCGTCGTGCATCTCTAGAATCCGAAACTTTGAAATGTACGTTCAAAGTTTCCAATGTCTCTCGATTAATTAGAGCGAAATGCGACGCACCGCACGTACGCTCTCGCGCTCTCAATAGACCATTGTCTGACCTCGAGCGATGCAATATGGGCCGATCGTGACGATTTGATGCGTAACTCGATTGTCCACGCGGCCGCTGAGTAATCGGTGTGTCGCGTGCAACGCGCGGCACACGAAACCTCAAGAATATCACGTGCGCCCCGCAAAACCGATCTGATCTTAACTCGTGACTATACGCTCATCCGACAAAGTCCAGATATCATATAACCATGACTAATATATGTATTTCTCTACTCGACGAGGAATCGGACGGATCACCAGCTGTGCCAAAAGTTAACGAATCTGTCAATTCATTTCAGAGATTCGTGAATTTAATCGCGCAGAGAGCTTTTAGCCACTTGAGAAAAATAAAATCAATCATCGATTAAAAGTTCAAATAACGATTCGTCTTGTAGAATACAATCTAATCTAAAAAAAATCGCGCGTAAATCTATCTCATATTAATTTCATTTTTTATAACGATTATAAAAATTTTATAGTGACTGTATAAAAAAATGTACAAAAAATGGAGATGAAACTTTCAATTCTCATTATATTCTAAAAGAGCTCTGCGTAATGCCAAAATAACAAATCCAATGCATTCGAAATGCATTAACTTTTGATGCTAATCGGTCCAATTCCTCTTTAAAAACTCGTGCGCAGCTTTAAAAACTGATCTAAACTAAGTTGTTTTGTGAGTCAACGAGTATTTGGTCCATTTCAAAGCAGACTCTCATTATTTCCTTTCCTCTGAAAAATTGGAAAGAATTATTAAAATCTCTCTCGCCAAAAATGTTGCGTCTATTTAATTCATTTACTCTCATCCCTTTCTAATGAAAGTTTTCATATTATTTGAAATCTTTCAGTGTAATTATATATTATATTATATTATAATATATTATATTATATTATGGTATACAATTTATAATGAATGTATATTTTTAAAAAAGAATCATGATTTTTTTAAAATCAGGATAATAATAAAATATCCTCAACTCGAGGAGTTGATTCAAATCGATTTAGCCAAGTTCTCATTTAAACCGCAGTATCATCCTCGAGGATGGTATATCGACCGTTTAACATTGAATTGACCTTATTGACATTACCTAATCAAATTGGAAAGGTCAGGCTCGTTGGATTATCTGGTCGTTGCCGCTCGACGAATTCTATTAAAAAACATATTTTTGCACAAAGGTCCAAGTACAATTCGCCTCGACTCAGTTGCTGCGGAATAATAGAATGTACGTATTTAATATATAGGGTGATCTGGCAAAAATATAAATATCGTTACATGATGATACTTTAGCCAAAAATTATTTTTTAAACATCTAAAATAATAACGAGCAATTGCGAAATTTCCATTTAATTAATGCGATTTTATTTGTATTAATGTACTTACTTTAAATATATGTATTATAGAGCGAATTAATTTTTCAAAAACGATAAAAAATGTTATATTACGTTTCAACGATCTTATTTCAAGATTTTATTTCACAAGAATGCTAAATATATCAAATGAAAAGCTGAATGTAGCCACGATATGTAAAACAATTGTACGAGTGTTATTCGAGTGCAAAACTTGGAATAAAAGACTTTTAAAGAGATTGGAAAAGAATTAGCCGCCCCATATTATCTGCGGCGAGGAGATGCAGAGAGCCGCGACCCCGATTAATCATTCGACGAAGAAAATATACTCGTCGAGCCGACGACAGCGAGAGAAGAACCTTTCCCCATTGTTGCAAGAGTAAAACGAACAAATTGACGGTCAGCACCGACAGAAAAAAAACAATCGTTGCGCGTCGATTCGCGCGCAACGATTGTTGCTCGTGCGCGCGCGGACATTGTATTTCATTTATAATGATATATCACTATACATCTCGCGTCGTACATTTATATAAAATATAGATCAGAGTTCTCATCTTTTCGTCTCTCTCACATGTTTTTCCGTAAGATCCCGTAAAGATATCCCATAAAAAGAGACGTGCCCAAGAGGTCACCCTTTATATTAATATTTCACGAGGGATCTCTGTTATCTTTAGCCATGTTAAATATTATATTCTTTAAATGCTTGCTTATACATAAAGAATATTATAGGTAATAATCTTATTTTCAATTATATAATAATTGCATATATATAAAAAGAAAAATATAATATTTAATATAGTATCTGAAACAATTAAAGGTAACATGTATGTATGTATATATATATATATATATATATATGTGTGTGTGTGTGTGTGTGTGTGTGTGTGTGTGTGTGTGTGTGTGTGTGTGTGTGTGTGTGTGTGTGTGTGTATAACTCGTATACACATACTTTCATCTCGCGTCTGCATTTTCAACAAGCCGACATTTAGTCCATCGTTACAAGATGCGTGCGACACGATGCGTTTACGAATTACCGAGTCACAGCTCGCCATTGCGCTTTTATTGTCCGATATATATATATATATACATACGAGGCGAAAATCGCCGATGCCGCTCCTGAACGGTAGCCGATGGAGCGAGTTTCACAGAGTCGCATGGACGAGCGGAAGAGGTTTTGTACGTCGAGGCCAGAGGTTGTCCTTATCTTTAAGACCCCCACAAAAACAGCCTCTGTTATCCGCAATACGAGCAAACGCGAGAGAGATATATATATATACACATGTACACATACGTGTCGATGCGCTTTACGACGAGATTTTCAGAGATTGAATGGCCTCTTTATCTCTACCTCTCGAATCCTCATCTTCGAATCTCCTCTTTTTGCCTCTCCTCCTTCTTCCTCCTCTGTTCGATGAAGCTCGTATAGTAGCTCACGATCGACTACTTTCTTATAGATAGAGATAATATATTCAGATAAGATAAAAATCGACGATAACATTCAAGAGTCTTCGCAGTTGCATGTACCGACACATTTCGCCTTGAAATCGACCGAGAAAAAATACAAGAAAATAGGGCTACTCTCAGAGACACACATTTCCTTGTTATCATCTTCTTTTTATCCATAAATTTTGTACAGATTTAAAAGGTAAAGTAAGGGTACTTTTTAAAAGGTGTACCACACGCGAAGAAACAGGGAGAGCATTGTGGATAGGCGAGGCTTGGACTAGATGCGAGTGTCAGGCGCGTTCTGTCCATTTTCGATAAGAGGAAGGCCAGGTGTTGTCGCCGCGCGAATCGTCCACGGGAGCTCCCGGTTTTCCAACCGCTCGCAGCCCGCTTTTGTCTCGTCGCTCGCAAAAGCGACAATAATTTATAATCGCCGACTTTCGCGAAGCGCGACGAATGATTCACGACGACCGTGCCATTATTCCAAAAAAGCACGTATGAGAAGAGGGTGGAGAGAAAGAGAGAGAAAGAGAATGTATCACCGCGTGACGTTCAGCAATCGGTCGATTAAAAAGAGAAAAAAAATCATCAAGATGATGTCACATGGAGGAGGAGAGCAAGCAGTCTACGATATACACATAATTTATTTTCATCGCGACATTTTCTAGACAACTTACGTTACTTTATCTCGCGAGATTTGCGAAGGAATATTTTTCTCGTCGATTACTTTCCTCCTTCGTTCGCGCGTTCGTTCGGCTCATCATGGGCGAGCCGTCGAAATCGCTCATGCCGCTACAACTCGCCCATCGGACTCATTGTCAGCAGTGTCTGCCGTCGCGGTGTCTGCCGCTGAAATCCGCATCGTTGACCGCCGTTGCAGATTAGGCACTACTATGCGACTCTTAAAAGACGATAGAAAGCCCGCAATCGCGTGTACTCGGCTCGCGCGTACTACGCACGCTTATGATAAGTCCACGCTGGCAGTAGAAATAGAAGATAATACAATCGCGCCGTATAATCGTACGTAGGCTCTCATTCATCCCGCGGCTCAAGATAGAGCTAATCTGCATAACGTCACGTTTTCTCGTGTCCTTTGCGATTCCGCGTAATTTTTGGCGCTCGTGGAGCATCTATTTCAGGCACGTAATAAACATGTCTATAAAATTAGAACAGAAACGAAATGATTATAATTTTTGAGAGATATGTAAATATAAATAACTATCTAAAAAGATATAAAAATACAATGATTTATTATGCCTTTTTATAAAGAGTTATTTATATTTATATCAAAATATGTATCACGCAAAAATTATAATATAATTAATTCCGTTTCTGTCTAATTTTATAAAAATTTTTCATTCTTCTCTCGAGTTTTGCGGACGTTTCCGAAAAGAAACTGAAAGAATACGAAAGATGAAGAGAGTCCTTTATTCCCTGGAGGGATTCCTGAACACGAATTTATGGGCTCGGCTTGTGAGACAGTCTGCATGCCGGCTATAAAATGTGCAAACACCTCCGTGTGTTCTTCAAAGTGCGGTTTAAATGTTTGGCTCTTGAAGAAACTGACGCTGTATGTATTTAAAACATTGTTGTTATAGTATAAGGAGAATAGACATTTTGACAACCTAAAGGAGCAGAGAACGTTAAAATTTCTCAAAGTTATCGAGTGCTTTTCCCAAAGAAGGGGATAAAAATTGTGAAAGAGAATATCACACGTATATTCGATTTTTAAAATAAGATCAGCAACATCTCCAAAACATATCTGTTAATAATTTTGTGAATTTAACGAGAAGGAAAATCGATATCCATCCATGGCGTTATAAATGCCGATACAAAATCGCCAACGGATCGTGATAAATCATTCGCATTTCGTGATCGCAACGACACCTCGGTATCTTAACGCGGAGTCGTACAAAACTACTACTCGGCTCGATAAGACGCGATAAAGCCGATAAGGTGATACGAGACGGCACGCGACCACGATACGTGTTTCTCGCACATGCACGTGCGACGGTGAATGAGAGAAAAGAAGGAATGACTCGAGACATTTTAGCCACACCACACCACGATTATCATTGTCAACATTGTACACATTTACATTCCTATCCGAATGCAAAGCGCGACGATTTTCTATCACGACGAATATGGATGAGGTGAAATTGACGTCGCGAATGAAATACGCGAGCCCATGTAAGATATTGTCAAAAGTGAGATTTTTTGTGATAAAATATTGTACTAATAACAAAACTGATGAGAAACGCCCTTTAAAAATTAAAAATTTGTCACCTATTTTTGTTCTTGCAAACAATTAGAAAGCATCCGACGTAATTATTCCATATGTAATTTGTAAGAGACTGCTTCTCAGAGATTACATACTCTCCGATTCTCGCGACACTTTTACGACACGCCGTGACTACACGAGAATAAGATGCATAAAGATGGGATTAACCCAATTACAACAACTGTCGGATGAACAATGGAGTCGTGACTTTATCGGACCGTGTTTGCGCGCAAACAAAGAGGACGACCGTCGATGACGCGAGAAACAACAAGACGAGAGAGACGACGTCGGACGAACGGAAATTTCGCTGCAGTTTCGACGAAGACTGCGCATCGTATGGTAAAAAGAGAAAAAGACGAAACGCGAGTATATATTCTATTCTCGATCACGCCGTGACCCAGAGCTGACCCTTGAACCGCAACCGCGCTTTCCTCTTCCTATCGTACTTTGTTTGGATAAGCTCAAGAATCACGATCGTACGTTATCAGATGTTATTCGATAAAATGCGACTCGATTTAATTTTTTAACGATTAATTGATAATTTTAATGCAACGGCGCGTCGAAAAATGGAACAAGGAGAAAATATTCCTCGAGGAAAAATAAATTTGAAAATTGGAAACGTGATTACGGTCGTCACATAAACGCTAATATAAATTACAATTAATGCCCGTAATTAATAATCTGGAATAAATATCGTTAAAAGATGACACACCGCTAATAAAAAATCTGACGGACACGCGCGCGTGTCAGCTATTAACTATTTGACGCATCAGATTCACGTTAATGAGTATACTAGCGGTATATTGAATCAGACAAATGATTGTCTAATTAAATCCTTTGGGAAATATGGATTAGACGAATCGATATATAATTCAATCGCGACGCATGTCAGCGAAAGACAAAGCTTGCGAAAATACACATTTGCACATTCCAATATCCTTGTACAAAACTTTTTATGCGGATTTTTATAAAATAGCCATAGTATGTTAGTCGATAATTTCAAGTTGGATATAAATACACGAATCCTGGAAGCGTCGCGTTTAATAAAAACTTGACATTAAAGTGACTCGTGTCAAACACAAATTGAGATATTTTTCGCATTTCCGTATACCTAAAAATATTTGAAAGCTTGTATTTTCAATTGTAACTGCGCCGTTTATTAACGAGATTAATAAACGACGAGCGTGTCGCTCAATTAGAAGCGGAGACGATCGAAAAATTCCGAAACTCTCTTTCAAAATACTAAATTAAGCTTTGCTTCAAAGTTAATGGGTAATAAAACGAAACACCCATAACAGCCGTTACAAAACGGCTGCTAAGTATCAGACTGCGACAGAGTCGACATGCTCGTCTCATCTTCTTCTCCCCGAAAGTCATTTGTATTTTTTTCTCGACGTCAAAAGGATTAACCGTTCTCACAAGAGAAATTTGATCGCTGTCATACATAGTTTAATCCTATATACTTGGGTTGACAGATGCATTACGATGCATTTGAAAAATCGATTGTACGAAAGTAGGTACCAAATAATATTTCGCAAATTCATAAATATATTCGGTGTAAATATTGTATACGCGTGTTTATAGTTTAATATACACGGAGGAGAGGGAGAATCATATTTAAAAATACACATTTATATATATATATACACGATTGAAATATTTCAAGTCGTAATAAAGAAAGTTGTTTTTTAAAAAGTAAAAAATATCACTTATTAATTAACATGCAAAATTTTTAGCTAAAAAAACAAAAAGTTATTTAAATTAATTTAATTTATACTCTCTCTTTTCGTAAAATGAAGTATTTATATCACATTTTAAAAAATAAGCCATCAATATAAGTTACGCAAGCATCAAAAAGTTGGAAAAGTATGTTGAAAAAGTTGATGATGGTTGAAAGTAAGATTTTGTTTCAAATATTAAGATAGACATCACCGATGATTAAAAGCTAGCTCTTCATTCTCGCCGTACGTCGATAAAGAATCATCGAATGAAAAGATAGCCAAAGATTAATATATCGATCAGCAGATATACTCGCTCGCGGTCGGAATTAACAATTTACGATAAGTCGTTTCTCATCCGAGTTTGAGGAAAGCTCCTCGCGAACGAGACGAAGAAATCGAGATGCTACATGCATGCGCGGCAGAGAGAGGGAGGGGGCCACTAACCCCTATTTATCTCGAAAGTCTCTCTTTTATCTCTCTCTCTCTTCTTTGGCTTTATTATAAACAAATCTCGAGCCAGCTGATTTATAGGCTGTTTCTCGCTCTATTTAATCTAAATACCTATCGATATAACGAGTAGAGATCCATTCATTCCCGCGTTGCTACGCGAATGTCGATTGACTTTTCGAAGCGGAAAGATTCGCAATTCCAATTTCCACCACGATTATATCCTATGAAATCATCAACAACAAAAAATTGAAAAATCTTATCATGTCGCTATCTCTTTCGAAAAATTCCATAGACAGTCACCTTGTTTCCCCTAATAAAAGTTAATTATAAGATTATTGCAATTTGTTTTTTTTTTCTCTAGACTATAACGTTTCTGTAAGAAATTTCACAGGGTAAATCGACTGTTTTGCGCGGTTTTAATATAGCACCAGTTCAGGAAACACGAAACAGGCACAGTCCTCTTTGTATATAAGATTCGGCGCAGGACATTCCGACGAAGGAAGGTAAGCAAATATTGAGTGCGGCGCGCGGAAAAGAAAAAAGACGCACGGTCGGGTCATTAGCGATGCCTTACAGAAATAAACAAAGTCGACCAGGTGAGAGAGAAGGTGCCATAAGTCGCCCGAGACGAGCCAGGATATTTGCCATTTTTTCGTGGATATTTTTTTCTTAATCGTCCTCGTGCCACATCGCTCGCTTTCCTTCGCTTTACGAACGGAGACGACAACTTTTATTTTGGACAAATGGAAATCACTTGAGAAAATTTGAAAGAAAAACGCTAGGTTTAATAGTCGCGGAAAAGTCTTGCTTGAAAATATCGATTAGTAAGTAAAATTAAACCCGCAACTTTATGGCGTACATTTATCGCTTTCAAATCTTTTCCTTTTTATAACAACAAATGCGTCTCTTGTATACAGACGTACGTCTAGTGTTTGTGCCTTTCACGTGGATGTCCGACTGGCTGCGACATTTCGTCGGGTCCGGAGGTTTGTCAAAGACAGGTTTCTTTCGGTCTCTCGCTCGGTGATGAGTTTCAGCCGTCACGAGCCGCGAAACAACGAAACACAGACAGCGTAGCGTAACGCGAGAAGGGCACAAATCGCGCCCAGCGGGGTGTTTAAGAATCTTGGTCGCTTTACGCCGGCACTTTTTAGCCTCTTTCCTCCTCTCAGATATCGTCGCTCGCAATTGTAAGCGGCACTTTGCGAAAGTGACGATTTCTCGAGAGAGATTATCGTTGCAACGCGCAACGCGCAACGAGAGTTGCCAAATATTTGCTCAGAGGTTGCTCGAAAATGGAGCGTTTTAAATGGAGCGTTTTAAATCGTGCATTTTTATTGTTGCGAAATTAAACCGCGAGGTGTCAGGTGTGAATATTACGATTGTCGATCGTCATTGTCCATTCTTCTAGAGGCACTTTGGTCAAAGTGGAACACTTCTGGGAGATTAATGATTCGTCGGATATTGTCGAGACTTTTGACAGCGCGCAATATTTTCCGAGCGTCTGTAAGAATCCAAAGTGCTCCGACTCTTGTTCGCCCGTATCTTTATCCGCCGTGTTCGATGAGGGCGACGAAAACTTAACAGCTTGCTCGGGAGTCTGTTACGTTTTTAATGGCGCGCACCGGCCAATTCCGAGTATCGCGTTATCAGTGACTTTCAGGGACACGCGATGGGTATCTCGAGTACCTCTACTTGCCGCTACTCCTGGATTTTTATGAACCGCGAAACATGTACGCGCAACGTCTCTTTATCACGTTGCTGCTCCCATTCAATCGTAATGCCTCGCTGCGTCTTAACGAGTCTTGTTTAAGAGAGAGAGAGAAAGAGAGAGAGCACGAATATATGTGGAATCGAGATTTTAAGAGCGAGAGCGAAGTGTCGCGTATCGAGCTCGAATATAAAAGAAGGACAATTTTTCGCGACAAATTTCATCTCGGAAAATTCATTCCGACCGATAGAATCTCGATCGATCCCGATCGTTGCCTTGAAACACGACACGCGTAGAAGCCGCTACTAATTTCGGGCCCTCGACGAGTCGCAAAGAGTCGTCGAACCCGAGTTCTCTCACGAGTTCCCTCTGAAATTATCATGTTCGAAAGAGGTCAATTTATATATCGATATTCTACGAGTCGTGCGTAACTCTATTTGGAAAAATGATGCTCCCACTCACTACTCGAGCGGAGAGGAGAGAGATGGAGAGGAAAAAAGCAAAGAGACGATGATTACGAGGGAAGGATCGGTTTCGGAGCGAAAAGAGAGCGGTAAATCAGTCATCGGGAGGTCATGGGTCGCGAACGGTGCCCTCCTATATGTATTCACATTCTACCGCGTAATAGGGTATTAGACCCCGAAGGGACTTTCGGTGCCCCAAAGTCGAAGATCGCAGCTGAGAATGAGAGACCCTTATTAGCTTGGCCAGATATTATTTTACGTCACTTTACGGCCCCACGATCGTCCCCGGAGTATATCAACGGGGTGGGAAGGGGGTTACCAAGGGGGACGCTTGACAGTTTTTCATTTCAAGAAATACGTCGTCCCAAAAAATATCACACCTGGGTACGATAATAATTAAAATGACATAAACATGTACATAATAATTAAAAAAAGTAAATCATAATTGAAAATGATAAAGATACATATGTAACAATAATTTAAGAGCAAAATTCTCTCTCTCTCTCTGTCCTATGTATCTTTCATGCTGGACATTAGTGAGAAAAAAATTATTCGCATCATTATCTGCCAAAATTATTATTATTTTTATTATTAAAATCTGAAGAATCTGAAAAATCTATATAAAAAAATTCAAATTTACCGAATGTGTAGAGATAAATTTGGATGATAAATGGATAATTTATTGCCATGAAATATGCAAAATTGCTTGGAAAATTCTTTCGAATAACGCAAACACTTGTTTTGGACAATGTAAACACGTGTTATTGTAGTTGCTCGTGCAAAGTAATCGACTCTCGGTTCGAAAGACCAAATTTTCCAGTTCGTTCTCGGTTAAATGAAGGATCGGACAACTTTTTACGTGGACACTTTACTGTTATTCTTTTGATACCGGCGTCGCGATGAATCGTGCCAGGAATACAACAACACCTGTCCAGCTAGTGCACAGCCACGAAAACAAATATATACATTGACTTGAAAAACTAAGGCATTCCAAAGTCCAAAATTTCCTCGAAAAAGCTCCTCTGTTTTCCCATCAACGTCATTTCGTATTTGTTGTCTTCGGCAAAAAGATGAATACGTATTTTTGAAAGATAATTTGTAACTTTTATCACAACGGATATCGAATGCTCTTTTCTTCGAATGCTTGACGCGCGATATAAATTCTCAAAGTAAAAACATTACATTAAATCTAATAGCTTGTAATTAATATCATTGTACTTTTAATAAAAAGACAGCTAATTTAATAATAAGACATTTAACTCTGTATCTCTATTATTAGAGATAAATTTAACGCTGGCTAATTGCCAACTGATAAAATGCTTGTTGCATTGTTCTATTTAATTTGAAACCACCGTATCGGTTTTCAAAATATCGACGCGGATAAGAAATTTCGTAGGGCGAAAGAACGAGTGTGGCGCATGGACAAAAGGGTACTCTCGGGACTTGGTGCAGGGAGGCAAAGGAGAGCGAGAGAAAGAGACGCATAGAGAGGAATATGTTTGCGTCGCAAACAGTCGGGCAGGTTTACGGTACTTGCCGGCCTGCCAGCAGCTCTGACGTCACATCCTGCGCGGGCGGACATCCGGTTTCGCTGCCGGACTCTTGCCCCAGAGCGATAACAAAATCTATGCTTGTTAAAAAAAAAAGGAAAGAGACAAAGAAAAAGAGGGGAGGGGAGGGGACGAAGAGAGGAGCACCTCCGCGCGATCCATCCCACTCTATATAATAATCCTTCGATTCGACTGTAAGATTCGGTGCTAATTATAGCAGTGTCCACCTTTTTAATAGCAATTATTAAAAACAATTGTTTTCAGGATTCTTCTCTCGAGGAAACAATATTTAATAGTGCTTGGATTTCGCGTACTCGATGTATCGTCGATCCTTGCGGCGGATGAGCTTTTTCTCATCGCCGAGTCTCATTTCCTGCGACGCAGGTTAAGTCCTTCTCGTGGGAAATTCGCAAGAGTACTCCCACGATCGGGACAGGAAATCGTGACGCATTTATTTATCAAACGCGGTTGTACCGAACGCGTTACGCATTTCTGGTCAAACGGGTCTGACGGGGCCGTCCTCGTTGGGCTTTGCCGGGCATTAACCGTGCTCGTCGCTACTCGCGCGCACAGCAACGACGAAAACATAACAATTAGGGCCCGTATTATCGCCGGGATAATGCGCGTCCCCGTTGAACGTGTCTTCCGCGTCGTTCCGCGAACGTTCGATAAACCCCACGGCGAATGGATCGACCGACAGAGATAATCCAGTGTTTTACGATCGCGCATTTACGCCATTTAACGTTCTCCTTTCCTTTTTTTCTCTTTGGCGACTGGAAATATGAGAAGCACGTTTCAATAATAATCTATGACAATATTTTTGACAGACATTTTCGAGAAATTTATCAAGCTTAACGCCACGCGCAAACTTTTTCACTAAGCTTTCGTAAGAACAATATGAACATTGATACTCCGTCTTAATACTCGTGACCCCCCCGTTGGCGAGGATTAGCCTACGACAGAGATCGATCCTTTACGAGGAGTCTTTCAGCCGTTTCGTTCGTTTATGAACGTACAAAGTTTACAGTTTACCCAAACCGAAAGCGACGTCAATCCTCCTTTCTCTCTCGAAAAGGGCGACGAGATATTTATCCCATTATTGATTTACCAAATATTTGTCCCAATAATTGTTTTTACGACGGTCCTTTGTTGCGGGGGATTAAAAATCCTTCGTCAAATACGTGACGATGGACGCGCGCGGCCCATTGGCCACGAAAGGAAATCTACGTCGCGATCTACTCGGCGATAAACTCGGCATTAAAATTACACGTTGAAGCTGCAAATGGGTCATGTCGGGCAAGATGACGAAGTCGAGATGACTCCTCGAGTGTAATTTCGATTCGAGCTTTACGTTTCGCGATACGCAATGGAAAATTCTGCTCCTTTCATCTTATTATTCTTTATTTCAAATATGAAATTTTCAATATGTACTGTGTAGAGTGCACGGATAATCGCATAAATGTATGTATAATATAGGAATCGATGAGTCATGCTCCGCTTCTCCCACGGCTCGAGCAAAGTATAGATGCTCTCCAATTACACGCTTCGTTTATTCCACGCATCTACCGATAATTAATATAATCGTTAACGTATATATCGTATGTTATCGTATTTCAGGTATCGATGCAACCTCCATTAAAATAATGTTTCCTAAAGAGAAAAACGAATATCGAAATCGAAATTGAAAAATTACATGTGTCACGCGTCGCGTTGTTCACGCCACGAGTCACAGATGGCATTAGTTCGCAGAATAGCGTGCATCACGCGTACTTGTATACGCGTATATACGTATTCGCGTTGACGTTGCGTTGACGTTGCGTTGACGTTGCGTTCGCGCGACGCGTACGCGACGCATAGCGCCAACGCAGAGAATGCGTGCGTATGTGACCTACGGTTGTTAATCTTCTGCGATATTGCATCTCCGTCGCGAAAACTTTTTCTTTATAAAATAATAAATATTAATTTTTACCTATATATATATTTCTTTTTTTTCATTTTATTTATTTTCAATTACAGCGCGCTAATTATTTATTATAAGACTGGTACTTTGACAAAATCGCGCGCGTAAAAGATGTTTCCTGCCGTGTACATATTGGCTCCTTGAAATAATCATAAAACAATGATTAGCTACAAAATGCATATAAATGTTGAAAAATACTCTACATTTCTCACGACGATATAAAACTATTATTTTTATCGCATCATTTATACTTGTAGATTTTTATTGTATAGAGCCTTTTTCTTGCGATCCGCGCGTATCGACGAATCGACAAAATCGAAAATCGTAACGCTGATGTAGAAGCAAAACAAGAAACAAGGAGAAAGAAAGGAAGAGGAAGAGGAAGAGAAAGAGAAAGAGGGAGAAGGAGCAGGCGCTTATTTTCCCATTGAAACGATCCGTATTTCTCGCATTAATTACTACTGCAAGTCGATCGCCTTTACACTGGTATTACACGCGGAACAATTGCGAGAGTCACGACGTTTCCTTATGGGACCCATAAAATATTGCACGGCAGTTTGTTATAATACCTCGTACCTCTGTTGCTTTCCCGCGTCCTTCTCCCTCGGATTTACCGTCACCTTCGTCTTCTCCCGCATCAGCGATTCTCATTTCGTCGACGATGCGACGGTGATTTTAATAATACCGCGTCCCATTTTTAACAAATTTTTAATTATCGCGGGTTAAAAATAAACAAACGCGATCATTTCTTTTACGCGCGCGATATTATTTCCGAAACAAGTAAACGCTTTCGCCGAGCATCCTTCTAAATAGATGGATCAAATATCAAATGTTCCTTCAAGATGCACAACGTTTGAAAATAAGAGTCTTTCTTTGAGTGACTTTTGTTTTTTCATCTTATTTATCGTGAAACGCATCACAATGGCGCATCACAGACGTTTCTTAATGACTGGTTAACATCCCTGCGTGCAACAGAAACGTCGGCTCGCAATGCGGTACGAGATTGCCGATGTGTTTTGACAGACCGTATACGTCTGGCACACGCTGCTGATAACCATTCGACTATTGGGGGCGTTTTCGGGGCGGTTTTAATTCCTCGGGGACACGGCGCAATATGAATAACACGTGTCAATAAAAGTAGTTGCGCATGTTCCGAACAAGTTTTGCCCCTACGTAGCTAGATATATTAATTTACTCACATGTTAATAATAAAAAATACAATATTTATTCTAGTTTTTCTAATCTTAATCTTATTTTCAAAAATTTCATATTTCGGTTAAAATATACACGTGTCTATAATTAAAATAAGCCCTTTATTTGCATAAAAAATATTTAAGGTTCCGATATTTTAATTTAGACCAGAAGAAAGGAGATTTTTAATTTTTTTTTTTACATGTTATATATAGTTGATGGGAAAAATCTTTCCTCATCTTTCTAATGACCCGTCGTTATACAAACCGTTTCTTTTCCGAGAGACTCGGGATATTTTTAGCCGAAAAAAAGGAAAGGATTGTTTTGCCAATCGATTATACGACATACCCCGAGCCGAGAGCAAAAGTTTTCACAAGGGACCTGTTTAGATCCTCGAAGGATGGTTCGCACACTTTATCTTTCGTAAACATCCATTATGAATGTTATCCCAATATAATATACTCCGAGTGTGTATACAATGGGTAAAACAAATGTATCCGTGCACACATTATTTTTTTGGGAAATAATTTTTCGAGAAAAAGAAATATCAGCCAATGCTTTTCTCTATACAAAAATATCGAGTTGTTTTTCACTTTTCAATAGTTTCTTTTCTATAATTGTTTATCGAATTATATTAAATATAATTATAAAAAAAAAAACCGACGAAAAAATATGGTTTTTTTTATAATTTTCAGTCTCTTAATGTCGTCTTAATAATCGTGGCATAAATGCGAAAAAAAGAAGAGAAAAAAAAGGGGAAAAAAGGAAAAAGGGGGAAAAATTGGCAACAAAATCCTCGGCTTCTCGGCGATGCAGTCCACGTTTTCATTAGCATGAGCCGCGAACGTAACGTTCGCAAAGTGGGCCGAGTAGACGTCGGCGAGGTACGTTTCGCGCGCGATAAAACCCGCATAGGGGGGCATTCGTGGTACGATGTCGACGTTTCCGCTCCACGACTCGTATTATATGGGAAAAGAACCGTCTTTTCACCTTTCGCTCTTATCATCGGTCGCACCCCCGCACGAACCACGCGGGTTGCTCAGCTGTCTGTCCTTGGAGAAAAAAATGAAAACCATGGGTTTGGAGAAGATTTATGCGCACCCCCCCTCCTCTCCCGTAAAATGCAACCTACCCAGGTGCGAGACTAAACCGACAAAGCCGTCAAAGCGCGACCATCCTCCAACGATGAATAAAAGGAATATGTAAGCTCTATCCTCTTTCAAATTCAACTTTTCAATCTGCATCTCAAAAATTTTTCCATAAAAAATTAATACATATCCTGAAATTAAATGGAAAATACAATAAAATAACGGAAAGAGAAAATTTGTCTCCGAAGAATATATCTTGTACGTTTTATTCAACGATTTTTTTCGTAACATAACACGTTTATAGAGTTATTATCCTTACGTACATTTACGTCAATAATTTTATGCGCTAAAATTTTACAAGCCGATAATTAAATTAACACGATCGAAAGTTGTCGAATTCGAGCGCGTTTCGATCGACGCAACCGATCTATCTTAGCGATGAGAGACCGAGATTGCGAATTCTCTCTCGCAATCAAGAGATAATCCGAATCCTCCCGATGAGCTCTTACGTAGCTCTTACGACAGGCGTTATCGTCATATATTGACCCGATTAGAGAACATTTCGTGACGTCATTATCGTCAGGAGAGAAGCAAGAGAGAGCCTGCATCTCGCAAAGGTGCAGAGAAGGGATGTTAACAATGCAGCGGTTATCTCCGCGTCCTTGACTAATCTCTCTGCCGCAAGAGAGATTACCCTATCAACGGAGCGCGAGTTATATACCACGCTCTCTCTTTCTCTCTCATACGCTATTCGACACGCGCGATTATCGCTCTAACATAAGGACCACCTTCCTTCTCACTCGAGTGAATGAGAAAGCTCGGCATCCTTAAGCGACGTCTACGATCTCTAATTTCTCAGCGTCCACATGGAGATTTCAAGAGCGATCAACATTCGAAATTGCAAGACTCGAAAAAAAAATAATATGCGCGACAAGAAAAAGCGAACCGCGAAGAAGAGGATAGAGAGAGAGAGGGGGGGGGGGAAGGATAATTTAATCACATTTCGAGAGCGTTCAAGGCGAGCTCGTCCAATTCTTCGCACGCCACAGCATCATTTTCCTTCTTTCGCTCCCTCCTTTTTGCTTTGCATACGCGCATTGCGCGCATTTATGCGACTACGCGTAGAAACGAATGCGTGCGTATGCGTGCATTTGTAGGAACCGTAAATGCGTGACGATGCGTTACATCGGGGCCGCGTTGCGAAGCGCTATCGCAACGCGGCGACCGCCGGCCCGATACCTTATCTCAACTAGTTGCAAGCCGACAGAGGCTCTCAACCAGCCGAGTCTCTAGCTCTCTCTCTCTCTCCTCCCGCATGTAAGAGACATCCGCTCTTTTCTCTAATAAAACTCGAAACAATTTCAATCAAATTATATATTGCATTTTTTAGGATTAATTACAGAGATATTTAAACTTTGAAATCTCATTACCCTCGATCGCTTCAAGTTTGTGGCGCGAGAAGAGAGATCGTCCGCCGACGCGACGGCACTTTTGGCGACACCACCGTTTCATCCGCGTACGGGATTTATGATATCTGTTCTTCGCGAGAAGAAGCGCGATCGCGTCGGGTCAGAAACGATCGACTCGTTAAAGCTTCCGGAAGAGGACGGATGAGGGATTGGTTGCGAGAATCGACGTTCCTCACGGGCGTACACGCGATCCGTAAACAGAGTATACGGATCGGTATGAGGAATCGTGTCGGATGTCGGGGAACCCGAAGAGATTCTTATCTAAGTGATAATATACCCCCTCGGCATCTACGCGCGTTTCATTAGGCTCGCTTTCTGTCGTCCCGCTCGATCGTCCCGTGCATTCTAAAGTCTGTAATAAAACTATTCAAACTTTTCTTCGGACGAGTGGAATATATAATAAGTATATTACTTTGACAGCAAAAAAGTTGTAGAAAAACTACTCGCATTTCACGACTTTCAAACCGCAAAGCTGCGGTCGATCCTTCGTCTATCGTAATCCTCAATTATATTTCCATTATTTTCGTAATGAAAAAATCAAGTACCGGCAGAAACGCGAGAAACTCGGGCGAAAAATTAGCTCGCTAAGAGAACTCGAAGCCTCGACTCTGCATCCATAAACATATCGATACATTCGCTGGCAGTCTCGGTTTATAGAAAACGCATCGACTCCATAAAAGCGACCACTACAGCCAGTCATCCAACTACGTGCGGTAGCCGACTACTCGCTTTATTCCTCGGCACGCCAGTAAATCACGGCGCAATAATACCCGGCGCGCGGACGTGAATACGTAACGGTGAATACACGGCTCGCCGAGAAGTAATAAATGGAATCAGCTGTGGTGCACATTTTTCCCAAGGGAGAAAAAAATCGGCAATCTCGGCGTCGTCCGTGTCGGACGACTTGCAACAGCCACAACGAGGGAGGGAGGGGGGGTTGGTTACTTCCTCGAGGATGATAAAATACGCGCGTTCGAGGGTTCGACAGTCTCCAAAACGACATCTCCGGAGATGAACGCGCGCGCGCGTTCCGCCGTACGCGGCACAAAGATGCGCACTGCGCGTCGCCTCGAGTCCAGGTTTCGTCAGGCACCGGTATATCGTGAGATAAGTCCTATCGCTCGCGCTCGCGGCTGGTACACGCACCGGGGCCCGATAGAGAGCCACCCACCATTTCGCGCGGCACGCCAGCAAGATAGAAACCCAGTGCACGCGGGCCGGATACGACGAACCATCGTCCGTTTAGTCGTTCTCTGTGTGCGCATTATCACGCGCTCGGCACGCATTTCGTGAAATCAGTCGCTGCCAGAGCCCGGAGCCGCGTCGACCGTGTCTCGGATGGAAAAGAAGCGGTGCCTTTTTTTTTCTTCTCTCCGTTAGCGTTACGTTGTCAAAGATTGGCGAGATAATTAGTCTCATCTCTGCGAGGGGGAAATGGGGAAGGAGAAGACTAATCTTCAATCGCAAAAATCCACAATGATTGGAAAAACTCTCGACTTTTGGTCGGAAACCGAGAAACGCGATCTTGGACTCGTGGAGGGGGGGGAAAGAGAGAGAGAGAGAGAGAGAGAGTGCGTAGGGGAAACGGCGCGAGATGCTTGCGAAACGTCGCGAGACGTGCCCCGGAATTGTGTCGCTGAATTTTGCTTTCCGGAGAAAATGCCGCGTCTGGTGAAATTACGTGCGTGGATCGAGGTTGTCGAGGAACAACGACAACAGCGGAATGAGATTTCTTTTCGCCTAGACTAGAATCGGGAAATGTGATACATGTATGATATGTATACACAGACATGTATATATATATATATATATATATATGTACATATGTATATATGCATATACGTGTAATTCTTTCGTAGAAAAAAATTGGAGATGCAGTTCTTCTCGATGCTCGATAACGGTATCGTTGCGTCTTCCTGTATCGATACCATTACGTATTATTGTTGTTTGTTAGATATCATGTTCCATATCCGGAAATGAATCGACGATCGAAGCGAAACGCTCCAGAGGAACACGCTCTGTTAAACGGAATAATCGGTAAAAATTTCATTGTTTAAAGCAGCGATACAAGATTTCGCTGAATATTTCATTGATCTTTGATGAAAATATTCACACTTTGCTCTTGCGTCTCTTGTGCTCTTGTTCCACGATTATTCATCGTATATATTTGTAACATGTTTTAAAGTTGTTTCTTCCATTTATTTCGAATTATTATTGCTATTTTTTAAAACCTTCATACGTAAACCTTCTGAATTAAAACATACATATGTATGGCAAACATTCAAATTTAAAATTATATACACTCTTTTACTCTCGAGATGCGAAAAACCTACCTACAAAAAATGAAGAACGAGATTTTTGAAAATTCAGATATCTCTTTAATAAAATATATCACTATAAATTTATCTTACAACATTATACTGTAACGTGTATATATATATATGATAGATTTTTAAATATCGATCGATTGAGAGAAACTACCATTGATAGATTCTTTGAGTGAGATTTCATTAATTTGCCACATTTACAGAAATCATCCGTGATTATTCCTTGTGCTTTTCAATAATAATATAGAAATTTTCCATTTACGAAAACAAATAGAGCTAAACTCATCATATTTGCCATATCGTATTTTCACTAAAGATGAAGCAGATGTGGTTACATTTATTTCCTGCGCTATGTTATCATCTTGGCCTGCATTACGAAATAGCCAGCTTATCGATCACGCATACAGTTAAAGTTACTTTTCCATTGCGCGAGAAATAACGCGGCATAAGTGGAATTTATTTTCTACTTATTTATCATAAAATTACTAGAAAATTAAAAAAAGAAAAAAATCGATAAAATATATAGTCGAAATTTTCCTTAAATTTAATGTCAAGAAATAAATAAGAATATAATATAAGAATATAAGAATATAAATACTTGGAAATTAATTAGAAAACCGATAGAATATAATTGGTCGAAATAATTGTCTTTAAATTCAAAAATTAAGAAAAAAGAATACAACGTATTATACTCTTCGTGTCGATAAATAATACAGAGATATTTTTACCTCGAACAATTTCAGAGATTTACAGATTCGTTTTTCTACAATATACTCGCGCGAGAAATTGCCGATTCAACATGCGTGCAAAATGCTCGCGAAATGTTGCGCCGTTTCTCGATTACGCGCACAAGCGTGCAGGTCGTTAAATACGATCGTACGATAACCTTGAGCGGAAAAACGTCGCGTATTCCACTTGGACGACAGTCATTTTTTTATCGCAAATTATTGTCGCTGCGCGACAAACAAATTGTACGTTTTGGAATAAAGAATACCAAACAGTAAACGTCGCGCGGAGAAAATTAAACTTTTAACGAATTTAGAATGTAGCTTATATCTATCTTGAAATAATCATCGGCGCCGTGTGCCCTCCCGACTTTGCGGCGACACCCGGTATACCTTATATGACATATAGCTCGCGCGTATGTACGTACCCGTTCCCGTAGCCGGTCGCTGCATCGTTGAATGCGACGCGTGTTTTGTGCTTGCACGAACTCCGGGGCGCGAGAGCCGTTTCAGGAAACTCGAAAACAATGCCTAGCATGTCGGCTCCAAATGACGCGACCTGTCGTGCGGAGCACCTCTCGCTTTTGCGACACAAGCCTCCCTCTTCTTCTCTCTCTCTCTCTCTCTCTCTCTCTCTCTCCGCTCTCTCTCGGTTCTAATGCTTCTACAGACTTTTAAGCTACGGAGAAATTATCGAGCCGTCGCATTAATTCGCATTTCGATTATCTTCTCGACCGCTTTTGGACATGCCTAATCTAATCGGAAGTCTAGATCTCTCTCTCTCTCTCTCTCTCTCTCTCTCTCTCTCTCTCTCTCTCTCTCTTTCAAAGAACCGACTTATATCTACGCTTTTTATAAATGGAGATTTATGAGCGTGACTATCGAGTTTCTTTTTTTTCCAATCTTGAATAAAATCTACCTGTTTCAAATAGAGATTTCTTTTTAAGCGGTCCGATAATAAACTCTTCAATTCTGAATACAGAATTATCAAACTATCCACTATATTTTTAGACATTGTTTATGAAATTAATATTAATAGAGATATTTTCTTTTATTTCTCTTCTCATTTTCTTTCACTTGTATTTTCATTTTTTCATCTTCAATTAATTGCAAATATTTATACATATATATATATATACCGTATACGATCGTTTATAAAATTTTCTCTTCCGACAGTCACGCGGCATCATTAAAATATGAATAGCAAAATAAGCTTACATGATTATTCCCAACTAGCTACTTTACGACAATGGTTCAGTTATATATTAGCTGAACCTTATATAACGAGGAGTGTGTCGTCAAATTTCCATATGGTAAATCGATTCCTTGAACTAAATGACGCGACTAGCGATTCTCGGCGGTCAAAATAAGCTGTCAAAAAGTAATAATTAACTCTACATAAAACGTCAATCTTCTCCCTACATTTTATAAAGTCATTATTTTAACCTAATGACATAATTACTTTATTTTCTCGAGCCTCAAGAGAGACTCGAGGAGAGTGAAAATTTACAGTTAAAAAATACAAAACATTATGAAATAAAATACAGATTTTCTTTTTAACGTAGAAATGTGATTGCAAATATTAATAACTCAAAGGTTTCTGTCAAACTTTTGTCCTCTTGCTGATTGGTACTTTTAAAAAATTTACAATGGAAAACATTTTTTCCTCTTACTAACGCGAAGAGAATTATAACTCTGGGGATTCGAGCTTCTCCGACAAATTTCTTGGTCTTTTTCCTTTTCGAAAATATGCGTTTAAAGGTTTTGTGTAAAATATAGCATTATCTTTTAGTCTCCATTACGAGCACCATAATAGTCGTATCCGTATTGTTGTGGATTCCTCGATGTGAGTGAGGGAATAGCGTCTCGTAGGGCAGACAGCGAGCGAGCTTAAATTATGGTCGCATGATAAGAGAGACGTTGAAAAATAGTCGGGAATGAGACGTTCCATGGGGCAAAACATTTCGGTGCTCGAATTCCGGAGATAGGTGCGGTATGATTACTATCTTTTTTCGTGATCTTTTTTCGAAAAACTACCGTATTACCCAAATAATCCGAGCGCGATTCCAAATATCTACGTTTAAAGATTTCGCAATATACATATATATATATATATGTCTCTCTCTCTCTCTCTCTCTCTCTCTCTCTCTCTGTGTGTGTGTGTGTGTGCGCGCGCGTATATTTTTTTGATTAGAAATGACTCGCAAATTATTATGACAGGTATAGAAAAAGAAATTGCAATTAATTAATTAAATTAATAATACGAATGCATAGCGTATATAGAGAAAGATAATTAAATAATTTTATCAAACGTCATTGCGCAAAAGTAGTATCCTATGCTTTAATCGATAGAGATAATTTTATGCCATAATTATAAGATTTACGAATTGGAATTAATTAGATAATAATGTAATTTCCAACTCGATGCGCGTTTCGTGCAATGTCAATTTATAAGAGATTGGCATATGAATAAAATTCGCGGAATGCTTGGCAATTAATCAGCTGGAATGGCAACGAGCGAGGTGAGAGAGTCGGTTAGCGAGCAAATTTAAATGAAGGCGGAGCAAACTAGTAGGAAGAGCTCGATTCCACATAACGGACCATTCGCCTTCCACTGTAGCGGCCATTTTGGAGCATCCATAACATACCATCTTCCTGTATATAAACCCATCATCTTTTCCATCATCTTTTCCATCATCTTTCCATCTCTATAATTTTGGACGTCTCGATGTAATCGCGATAATATCGCGTCAATCCCGATAAAACCATCTACTACTAGTCATTACCGCGTAAGACAGACTCTTCTTTACAAACGAAAAATTATTACATGTATACATATGTAACTTATTGTAATTTGCAAGATATATCGCTCCCTTCGTCATCGTGATAATTAGCAAAAGCTCTCCATCCATTCTTTATTACTTGTGAATAGAATCCAAAACAAAATAAGAATACGATAATTAAATGGATTAAACGTTAAGTGTACACACAACGTAAAACGTAATATATCGGCGTCACAACGTCGGAGCAAAGATTTTATTAATAGGAAGAGAGCAAAGGCTAACGAAGGAAAACAAGGACGGAAAGAGAGGTGAAATTTGGTGGAACGGCGATAGTTCTTGGTATTGTCGTACATACTCGCCCCATATGACCATTGAACTATGATGTAAGAAACTGTTTGTGGATAGAAAATGTTCGATAATGGATGGACTTGGATCCTTCATTTATACATATATTTGTAGAGCGCAAAATACACATCATAAATCTATAGTGAAATTATATATTGAATATTATTACGTAAACGTATATATTGCTCGCACGGTCGATTCGTAAGTAAAAAGATCTCGCGATATTCTTTTCGTTAATATATCATTTACGTTATTATTTATGAGTAATGCAAAAATGTAAAAAAGTGCACGCACGCTCTACGCACATATATTTCATCGAATCTCTCCTGTCGTTGTTGATGCAAATTAACTTTTAAAACTGTGCGTACGTACGTACGTACGTATATGCAAGTTGCATACGCATGCGAAAGCATCTCTACAAAAAGAGAAAGCAAAACGGCGGCAGACGGATTATCGACAATGAAACGTGAATCACATTGCGACTAGGCACAATCGGATATATTATTATTAGATTAATTTTTATTTACGCCTCGATATTCTAATAACATGACATGATAATGCGATAACTCGCTCGCTCGTTCAGTAATTAAGATAGAGACGCGTATCGGTTATTCGGTAATTACAAGAGATACGTTGTATTATCCGCTCTGTGACATGCGATATGTGCAAAATTGCAAGTGTCACGTCTCGGTGGGGGAGAGAGGAGGAGGGGGGAGGGATGGAGGAGATGATAAAACGTCCGCAAAATGATAAGGACCAATAACACAGCGGCATTTACTTCATCCGGGTTAACGATGTCGTCTAGCGAAAGAGGAATTTTATTGTGGATAAAAAATTCTTATCGCGAGAAGAAATGCTGTTTATGTCAAAAGTAACTCAAAGTAGACTCTCGGTTGTTGAGTAACTCTAAAGATTAATAATGCTCATTTATTTTTGGTTTACTTGTATTTTTAGCGATTATTTTCTCTTTTTTGTAAAATTACACATGCAAAAAATATATACGCTTATCTTATTTAATGTATATATGCATATACAATTACTTTAAATTTTTGTGTACAACAACGCGCTAAAAATATTTCGATCATCTCTGACAGATTTCAAGATGCGTAACGTTAAATTCCATCAACGACATTCCGCGCGGTCGCGGTTGTTTGATTTACCAGCATGCACGGATGTGGTCTGGCACTGCATCCGCACTTCTTTCTTTTTCTACATTAAACCAACATAAAGCCTCTTCCCCCTTCCGATAACAATCGGAATAATAAAGATTTCTCTATTCCGAGATATTACTTTCAGGTCCCTAGTCGCGTTTTATCAAACATGCAAATCGATCGGCATCGCGTAAGCCACGACCAAGAAAACGAACGGTTCCCGAGGGAAATCGTAAGCATGTACACGAATAATGGCTATATACGAAGAGTGCACTGTTCTCCGTTATCAAACAATTAATGTTAATTGTGCGCAAAGTTATAACTTCGATATATACTAATAATACTTAAATCGATTCATCTTTGCCTTACTCGATTTCCTTTGCTGTTGAGTGAAGCTAATTTTTCGTCAACTTAAATATTTGACCCATTTTTGGGTTCTCTACCAATTATACAATAGTACGTCTATTTCTTTTTTCAAGTTCGCTCTGTATATTATAAGAGTCGATGTATCCAACGAATAGAGCAAATGTGATGGAAGATGACGCCAACGACTACTACTACATCGATATATAATGATGATGATGATGATTTAATGTAATTTCGATTTACATGAACCATGACTTTTGTGCGCCACCGTGACCTCGTCGTTTAACTCTCGATTCAGGCACAAGTACCCGACTGTATAACGAATCCAAGCCTTCGATGGAGGCACTCGATAGACAAAGATAACAATTACGATCATCCCTAAATTTTCCGTTATCGGAAAAGCTTTGTACACAATAAACCTTTGATTCCTCGAAAATTCCGTTTTGTTTCGCAAGGACAAATTCGGATTATTTAAATTTTGGATTGTTAAATATTGAGATTAGCCACGTGTAATTATTGACTTATATATTGAAAATTATTGATTATTTGAGAGAGCGTTTGAGTTTTCGATAAGAAATAATCTTTGCGTCTAATACTACTTTTATTAAATATTTATATACATCTTCTATTTTTTTACTTGAGGCAAAAAAATAATATAAAATTTTCTTGACATTTTTAACATAAAGATTAATATTGGGTCATTTTATCATAACTTTCGATCACCAAAATTCACTTGGAAAAGTAAGCATTGTTTGAATAGCGAAAGTATGATTCATATAATAGAAGAAATATATCGCTTTCTTTTAATTGACTGACAACATTTATGAACGATATAATTAAAAAAAATACAATAAAATAAACTAGAAACACTGCAAAAAATTGAGAAATTTACGAGATATATTCAATATTGAAACAAATTTTTTTTAATATATAATTAAAGTCGCCAAATTGTATTAATAACTTATCGCGATTGATTCAATGATTTTTTTATTGAGATAATTAGTTCATGCTGATTATAAACGATAAGATTAATCTGCAAACTCTAATCTGGAAACAAATGTGATATTATCAAGATCATTCGTCATTTATTTACGACTTGTGATATAATTATTGTAAAATTAACGCTACTCACAAATTGTACATGGAAAAACGAGATGAAATAAAATCATTCAGATGAATTAATTAATTCTCAAATTAAATATAAATAAATATAAAAAATACTTATACAATATAATAATGGTATACGATTTAGCAGTCAATCAAATATTTTATTAATAAAGAGAAATCGGTAATTGATTATTATTCCATTTGCAATAAATTATGTATGTTGCTGACTTTTCAAAATGCAAAATATAGATGGCTGATTGCTTGACAGTCGTTTGATTTTATGCCAATGATTTTTTGAAATGTCACATTAAAATCGTCGTGTACATTTACATTCTTCAATATAATACAGCGAACCAACGGTCGACGATCTAACGATAAGTCTCAACAATCCTAAGAAAATCCATTGGCTCGAAAATATTCAGACTCTCAAAAATTATATATTTTAAAATATTACATTTCTTATATATATATGTATCGTGCGCGAAATTGAGAGATATTTTCTTAATCTTTTATGCGACAATTATACGGTATAAATTTTCGAAAGAATTTGTAACAACAATTGAATTAGATAGATTCTACGAGGAATGAATTACTTTTTCATGTACTTTTATCATCTGACCAAAACTGTAAAAACAATCTCGCATCGATGGACTTGACATTTTGCACTCTCGACATATTTACGTAAAGATAGTTACGAAATGAACGTAAAACGAAATCGCCTGACTCAACGCGATAAGATCTTTTTCGAGAACTTTATTCCTTTTTCTCTCTTCTCTTTATATAAAATGTTATATTTATTTTAAACTCGGCATAAATGTTTGCAAAGATTAACAGCGATCGATAGGTTAATGTGCGTATATATAAAAAGTATTTCTTAATAAACATTTTTTTAAATTTTTCGCAAGATGTCTGATAAACGCGTAAAGATCGACGCGTGTTATAAATTGACGAAATATTGTCAAATATTGTCTCGATGAATAACAAAAATATCATCGATGTTAAGAGGATTTTATTAACGCAAGATCAAAGTTTGTCTTACGATATACATATATTATGGTATTAAAAGCAAACGGGCCTTGTATAAACGCACACATGATTCATAGAATCCCGACGCGACAACTATACCGACCGACGCATAACAATCTTCCATTCGTTAATATCCAAACTAGACTTACTTTTAAGCAGGAATTAAGCACAAAAATATCTTATATCTCGATTAATCCGTGTACTCTATAAAATATCGTAAAAATTAAAACAACTCGATTTGCTTATTTATATTTATATTATAATGTTTGCAAGATTAAAAGGTTGTAGAAATGTCTCCTACTTGCACACATCACACTTTATGTATATCAAAAACAATTGTAAAGAAAACTTAGGTAATTATTTGTTTTTTTTTTCGCGTTATCCGTTTTCTACTTCGGATCGGTGAATCGGATTACGGACGGCAAAGGACGAAGGAGACGCCGGTCTCGCGAACGAGAAACGAATCCTGCGAATTAAAAAGGGATCGAAAGTGGCGGCTCGTCTTTGAACGTCACAAAATGACACGCGCTTGAATGACTCAGGAGACATGTGACGCAGCGAGCAAGTGTTTAAATAGAAATAATGGCGCGACCCTGACGAGATCGAGCCGATAAAATTCAACTACTCCAAGGAGCGACCAAAGTGACCGTTATAGGTGCGTGCTAGCGATGCACTCGCATGCAACAGAATCGCTGTTACCGTTGTTCTGAAATATCGCGCGCTTTAACTTACCGTTGCTTTAAAATATAGAATTATCTATCCGAGCAACGAAATGAATGAAAGAGTGAAAATAAACGAATACTACGCCTAAGTAAAACGATAAATATCAACTGCGCTTTCCTAAACGCAAATATTTTGCGCGAACGTTTGCGTAACATCACAATATGCGATAACTCGCGTTAAGTAAATAATAATGAGTAAATATATTTTGACGTAATATTTGATATTTTTTTCGCGGGACATGTAATCTAATTATTGTATCTTATAATCAGCAGCATCAAAGACACGCTATCTCGTACGATTATTATCTCTACGAGTTTAGTTGCGGTTTATTATCTTTATTAATAATTATCATGTGGTTTTGATCGATAGCATTCGGTAATTATTCACCAACTAACCGCAACTAAACGCAGTTGATTGTCGTAAACTGTCATCATTGCGTCACAAAAAATACTCGAGTATCATGCTGAAATTATCTAGAGGCGAGAGATTACATCTAGCGCCAATAATATCGCATTACAATAAAGGCAATAATTGTAAATTGCATGTAGATGACGGACATTTCCAAAGTTGGCTTTAAAAATAAGCATAAAACAGAATCTTAAAAAAAGTATATATATTTTAGATAATTTTAATATTAATTTGATATATATATATATATATATATATAAATTATATTTAATACATTCAAAGACTAACACGCTTCATTGTTTTGTTTCTTAAATTGAACATGAATATTTTATGGATAATTGAAATGCAAAATTATCAAACTATAAAGCAAAATATAATTGTCAAACAAATAAGTATAAAAATAAGAATAAAAAATTAGTTATGGCAAACAAGTTTTAAAAATAAATGTAAAAAATTATGAGGATTTCTCGGAAACCGATTTCTGGACCGATGTTGCTTCAAAATTGTAGACAGACGTATGACATGCGTTTTCGTCCTTTGTGAATGTAAAATAAATGAATTATTCAAACGCGCATGTTCTCTCAATCCAAAATTGCGATATCTCAAACATCTACATAAATCTCGAGTAAGGTTTATAATATCAAACTCTAGCGGAATGTCAACAATAGTTTTATTGTTGACATTCCGCGATTAAGTGTTATAACGGAATTTGACTTGTGTGTGCGTGCGTGTGTATAAATATATAGATTTTGAATTCATAATATAATGTTGGAGCGTCGCAAACACGTTAAAATTACACGTGTATATCCTCTTGGCGTTAAATCTCCCGTCTCTAAACTGTAGGACAATAAATAATGGAATCGGAAACGCGTCTTTTTTTTTCTTCCCTCTATATCTCTATTATTCTAAATATTTGGAGCGATAATCCCGAGGGGGAGAGGGGGTTTGAAACGAAATTGTCGGCGCTTCGCGCAATCGCGAAAACCGAAAGGACGCTCGCGACGGGCGCAACGAGCGGCTGACACGAATGCAGCAACCGGTGGCTGTAGTACGTAATTCAGCCAGCGGCGTGTGCGTGTTATTTACCGGCGAACGTTATCGCGAGAGACTAGGGGCGGCGTTATCATTCTGATATCCAACATATATACATCCCCCACGACCGGCCCCTGGCCTCCAGTGACTCGCGGACCACCGGCCTAGTTGAGCGCTTTAGTGACGGCGAATCGCGTACATGCATCTCTTTCCTCGACGTTGCATCCCGAAGCGAGGGATCGATCGCGAGTTTTAATCACGTTCGTTTCCTACCCCTCCCCCCGCCATCCTCTGTCGACGAGAGCGCAAAATTGCGAGAGAATAAAAGTGGTACTCACGATATTCCCGATGTCGATATTTGGCTGCCGGTTTGCCGTCCTCGTCGCTCCTCCTCCTCTTCATCGCGCTTCTTCGCTCTTCTTCTTCTTCCGGGTGTACGTTTATCTCCGTCCCCGTTTCTCTCTTGTTTCGGTTTCACCAGCCGTTCGTCGATCTGGAATTGGCCACTATCCGTGAGAGGAGACTCCGACACTTTACTCGGCGAGGAGACGATCACGCGCAGGATCACGACAGCCTCACCTATCGAGAATCACCGCCGCATGCCGAAAGATCGAGGGAGCGGATCGATCGGTGTCTATGTACATACCGATCGGCGACTAGATGAAAATTAAAGTCCGGGGACCTTTGCTGGCTATACAAGAGTCCGCGCCACTGCTCTATGATCGGGAGCGAGGCTCGTGTATATTATGCGCGTAGAGCAAACGCGGAGGAAGAGAGAGAGAGAGAGAGAGAAAGGACGGTAAGGCGCGCAAAGAGGGAAGAGAAAGACGGGAAACGCGAGCGAGCGATCGCGATTCCGCGGACGGTCGAGGCAACGCAAACTCGCTGGCGACTCGTTCGAATGAACGCGAGCGAGACGAAGATGCCGCGAAAACGAACGAGAACGGTTAGGGACGACGAGAGGGATCGAGCGAGGGAGCGAGGATGGATATGGACGCGGGAGTGAGAGAGAGGGAGGAGAGAAAGAGAACGACCGATACCAACCGCGGCCGCGAGACGAGTGGCGGCTCGGGAGGGGAGAATTGATGCCTCGGTTGGAGCGCGGCTGATGGTGGGGGTAACGCGAATCATGCTAGGGAAAAGTACAAGGAGTAGTAAAATCTGCGCGCGCGCGCGGCGCGGCGCGGCGGATTATTATCGCGCAGTTTCTATACTCGTCTACCATCACCGTTACCCCCACGGTCCCCCCCCCTCTCATCCTCCCGCGCCATCGCGCGCGTTTTTCTTATCAGCGACGAAAGGGGAGACGGGGCCGGCTAGTGACCACCTCTTACCCTTTCCCTGTAAGCCGAGCGAGGCCGGCTCCCGTACGCGTTTCGCGTCCGCGCTGCTTTGCGACTCGCTGATGGAATTTATGCATCGCGGGAGTGTAATTTTATTGCACTCTTATTAAATGTAACGCGCGCGCTCGCGGAAAAAGTCGACGACGCTCTCTCTTGGATCGATCACGATTACGGCATATTGTCAGGTCGAATTGTATCCTTTATAATATTAGAACGTTTGAAAAATTATATCCGTAAATCTTAGATTCTTTACATTTTATCTCTTTTTACTTTTATTTCTTTACTTTGTTTGTGTGTAATTAATCTTACCTTCCTCCCTCTTTCCCTCTCGTCTCAAGCCACCTCGTTCCGAAATCTATATAATCCGCGATTAAAATGCGACGATAGATTATTTTGCATCAAAAATTGTCCGGGGTACGAATATAATACAAGTCACGTGAGTAAGGTTTCTGGGGTATTATTTACGTAAAGTTAAACGCGTACATTCAAAGTGTCGTATGTATAAATATTTCTTCATGGCGCAATAGGGTTTAATAATATTCAAATACGTATTTGTTTAACGCGTACAATTGATTTTATTCGACATAATCAATATATTCCTTTTAGCAGAGAAAAAGAGTCCGCTTCCTCTTTTCAAATACTTTTAGTAAAGAAATAAATGCCATTTCTTTTAAAATGCTAGATAAACATGCAATTGATTGTCTATCGCGAAAATATATTTGTTCTCTGACATTACAGTAAATGGAAAAAACAAAAGATTTACTCGATAAGGATGATAGCGCAAGATAGGAGAGAAGCTAGATTTTAAGTTCAACGTTTTATTACGTAAATTATGTTTAAAATTAAAATGTTACCTTCCTCTCTTCGAAATCCAAGCCATCGCTGCGAAAGTACATGACCTATGATCAACAAGATAATAGATTATTTTGCGCCATACATAAAATTCTCTATATAGAGAAAAAAGTCACGAAATTAAAAAAGTACACACATACATTTCAAGTGCAAATTCACGGTTCATACGATGTGTAGATGCGCTAGAAAAACTGCCAATTTCACAGATATACATTCGGCGTTATGAATTCGCCGTGACGTTGCATCAATTTATATACATGCATATGTATATACCGCGTCGTATCTATAGATATTCGTGCATCGTGACTATTGGTTAAAAAAAAATCTTATAAATTTTATCTTTTAATCTTTATCGATTAATTAAAGGTTGTATGTACGTTTCGATTGACTTTTTAATTTTGTTTTTATTTCTTGTCAAGTAAAAATGTCTGATTGTGAGTTACGATGCATAAATATCTAAATACGCCGATATCTATATGTTAAAATCGACGTGTTATTTATTTAGATATTTACGAGTTTTTGTCACGCTACGTGCAAATTTCTAGCTTCTACAATTCTATGCAATTTTTAACTTTTGTAATTCGAATCCTTAAAGTAATTACAATTGAAAAACATACATGAGAAAAGGGCAATATTTATCGATCGGTAACTCCTTCCAAAAAGTGTTGAAAGATATTTTTGTAAACATGCAATATACATGCATCTTAATATACGTATTTCGAAATAAATTGATTTAAGAATATATTGGAAATTTGCATAAAATGCGTATATACATATGTATATGGTGCGACTGACATCAAATACACGATGTTGGAAAATATTTACATTGTCGTGTAATCTATATGATCGTCATAAACTTAATATAATTCGTATATTTTTTTTATCCGTCTTTTATCAAACATAAATAAGAAACAGAAGAATTGTGCAATTTTTCTTCTGGCTCCCTATAATCTTACTTTGAAAATCGTACTAATTAAGTTAAAACCAAGGGGATAAGTGCATAATAATAAGGACCTGTGGTACATAATGGCAAAAAAGAAAGATTGTTTACAGGATCGGCGAAGCTGAGGCACATATATAAGCAAGCGGCTGAGCGACTGTTTCGAGAGTGCCAGGTTACAGATACTCGGCTGTCAAGGACAAGCTTGTCCATTCATTCGTCCGTTTCTACGATCGATCGATCATTCATTCGTTCATTCATTCATCCAATTGATTATTACTGGTACACGTGCTGTGTATATGCGAGCGCGATTTAATCGAGATTTATTTTTTATCTAGATATTTTACATGCTTCATTTTCAACAATTGTCGTTCCTGTAAAGGACTCTTTCTTTTTTTTTTATACATATCGCGAAAAAACTTAATTTATCGAAACTGTTCATCTTTCTACTGCGCTATATTTATTTTATAAACGCGTTCACACAATGCCCGGCGCATAGTAAAGCATTCAAATCACCTCGAGCGATCGTAATCTTTCATACATAAACGCTACATTCAATTTCAAACTAATTTCTCGTCGTATGCTTAGTCATTAGAGAGAAAAAAATTCACTCGACAACACTTTGTAACTTGACTCTTATCAGTTAATTACAATTACTCGATAAACTTTCTATTTTGTACATATATATATACTCATTTTGTTATTTTATTAACATAATGCACCGTGTAGAAAGCATAAATATCTATCGAGAGGTAACGATTTGAAAAATATGTTAAATACTCTTATAAATGTGCTTCCTGGTCTATATAAATAAAAATTTGTACATATAAAAATAGATGATTGATACAATAATATTGCTGTTCGATATAAAAAAACTAAATTTGATTAAATTTTTCTGCTAATCGAAAATTTAAACTTTCAAAGAACTGCAAGCAAAATAACTTTTCAGTAGTTAAGAAACAATGAGACGATGCGTTGTAAGAAATAAAGTTTCGATTATTCCTGCAATAAATATTATTTTTCATTGATACGTATGTACAATGAAATTTCTTTGATAATTCTATCGAGCAAAGTAAACTCTTTAAGTAAAAATTAAGTAAATTCCAAGACATGTAAAGAAAAATAATTATAATAAAAATTATTTCAGCTTATCTTTTCATAAATTTATCATTGCAGGAGAGATTCTTTTTTTCTCTATATAAGTAAAATAATATCTCAAAATTTTTGCCTTTAAAGAAAAAAATATCGATATAATAATTTTTTTTAACATTTGGCAAGAGTTAAAAGCATTGTGACTTTTGCGAGCCAGCCTCGATATATTTGCGAGTTTGACAGCTTTACAATCACACACCATCATACGCGAAACTCACCTCGAACTTTTAATGATCCCCGCGCTAATTGCTCATTGTTTTTTTTCAAGAAGTAAACTCGCAATTGCGCGCTCTGATCTCAGGAACCCGATTTATTCAACCAGAAGTGCGATATATATATATGTTTATACACTATTTTAAAAATATATCCATTTTTTATAATATAGAAAGTAACGAATATATACAAGTTCCTTTTCTGCACACATGTTGGTTTTGTTCAACAATATACAACTTTATTCTGTCGTACTTAACAATAAAATTGTGTACAAGCAGATTAAAGAATACAAAACGACGTAAGTCTCTCCGCGCGTGCTTACAACTTTAAGCTGGATTGTCGCCTTCTTTTTCTATTGCTCCTATCCATGAGGTTTTTAACCGAGGTGACAATATCTATTGCAACAAACTTTGCCAATTGATGGTGGATCTTGGTAAAAAAAAATACAATATGTGCCTCAATCCACGAGTACGTATACATTGCAGGAGATTTCGGCTTATGAATATTTCTTAAGAATGTTGCGCATGTTCGTCCATTTATAATATAATTATGAGCGAGTCCATTTGTGAGCGATAATTATGCGTGAGTCAAATCACCAAGACACAAAATAAACATTGCCCCATAACAGTACAGTTATTATATTACATCGATCGGGTGGCACATAATATTTTATCATAATTTTTGTGAGTTATTTACAATTACTTTTTCGACGGATTGAATACATGAACACACACAAATGTTCACGAACCTTTCATCATTTTATGAGTTGCAGATTGCCAATATGGAAATTCCTATAAAGTTAATAAACACGCACATTCATTAATTTATGCAAATAAAATACAAAATGCAACGAATTGCTTTTACGTTTAATAAATGCATTGTGACGTAAAAAAAATTACTATTTGAATAAATGCTAAAGTTAAATAGCGGGATTCATAAATATGTGTATACTTTATCTATTTGTGTTACATTAGTGAAAAGAATCTTGGAAATTGATCAATGTTTGTGAAATAACATTTCATAGTGAGTTAGAGAAGTAATTATATTACTTTGAATATTTTCGCTTATCAAGTGTTTACAGCATTATTAATATTGGTTTAGTGTAATAAATATAACGAAAATTTTTTTTTCAACCAATCGTTACTCGATATCTTTGTTTCAATATTTTTGTAAAAATATATACCTTTTTTTCGTGTAATTTTCGCAATTTGATTACAAGTTTTACTATCCAATGGATATTGATCAAATATATCAATAAATTTAATAATTGCTCAGAATATATTGTCAATACACAAATGTATGTAAAAAAGAAAAAAATTTTTTTGTGTCGTTTATTAAATAAGATATATATGTTCACGAAATATATATCTGAATCTCTCATTATGGATCTCATTTTTATAAAAGAAATAACATATTTACTATGCATTACCTTTCATTTTAATTTTTTTATCTATATTACCGATATCTCAATGTTAAAAAATTGTTATAGATAGGAAGAAAAAAAAAAAAAAAAAAAAAAAAATTTGGACAATGTATTAAAACGAGAAATTCAAAAATGTGTATAGATCTTTTAATCAAATTAACACGATCGCTTAACATGAGTCATAGTTTTAATGAAACACGACATGCCAGATGTTCTGAATGAAATCGGAAAGGAATCGATACAGCATCTTGGATCTTAAGATTGCACGACTGTACGGAAAGCGGAGTTACTTCGGATTTGCATCTCGCAAATCGAGCGTCGTTCTTAACCGATGATTAGGCCGCAACCCAGTCTAAACTGCTGCTTGCTGTGATTGATTACACCACTAAGCGCGAACGAGAATGGTAACGGTTGTAGTCTCTTTTCTAGAACTGCTCCTACCGTCCAAGTCGTATCTACGCTACCTGCGCATCATTAATTAAATAGAGAATAGATTATGCTCAATAAAGTTAAAATAGTAAAATAATTACGAGCACAAGCACACCTTTAAATACTAAATCCGCTTTAGGTAAATCGACTTGATAGGCAATTGTTGCCGTCGACTCTTGCATCCGCGCATTGATTTCTAATTCCACTCCCACTTGTAATTGTTGACTAGCACGTTGGTGAAAACAGAGATGGCAAGCGGATGGACCTTATAAGAAAATTGTTTACAAAATGCAGAGACTTAAAAAATGTGTTATCAGAGAAGCCGGAACATTACTTACTAATGCTGCCGCTAAATGTGGAGTCGCCGTGTGTATATCTTCCTGCAGCGGACAATAATGCAATTTGTCCACCTGGCAAACCAGGTCCACGTTGATACGCAAGTTCACCGCCCAATGCAAGTGATGGTGTCAAACTTTGTAAATAATGTAAAACAAGTACACCTGAAAACAAATTGACGACATTTTTTTATATAAATGATACATACACTCACCGATACTTTTTAATTTATCAACTTACCGGAACAATTGAGGATATCTGGATTGCCTAACGTTAGGGAGCAAGTATACGCATCACCTCGGTAATCAGCTGTCATTTGTATAGCGGTAAATTTATTTCTCTGTACTTGCGCCGCCAATTTTCCTTTGAGTCTTGAACCAAGCTGATGAAGGATATTGGCATTAAGATTTCCACTCGGATCGATATCACCCAACAATACAGGATATGCTTCCGTAGGTGAAATTTGTTTTGTACCAACATAAGTTGCACCAAATCTGAAAAATTGGTGACGCAATAAATATATATTGTAAAAATTATCGAGGTAAAGTTTTACACGTATATGCGCATGCACGCGCGCACATATAGAGCTATGTTAATTTACCTATAGCCAGACTGTATTACAGAACTCATGTTAATGGTATGTGAAATATGGAAATGGTTGCTCAATCCTTTATTAACAACCAATTTTGCTCCCTCGAAATTTATAGGAAATATATCTGTAAAAAAATATATAAATGTAGTCAATTGTTAAATTGTTCATAATACACGTACATACAATGTATCAATGTATAGCGTAACAAAATGGCAAAATAATCAGTCGGCAAGTACAATGACGAAATAATTTGAGAGAAATTGCACCTTATTACACTTATATCGCATCGAAATAATAAATTTGTCGAAATATGTCGTGTAATCAATGCGAATATTATAATATATTTTTTGATTTTCCGTTTGTCATTTCTTCTCGATTGTAGAGCAGCAACATTGGTACAAGAGAAAAGATAAACAATGGGATACGAAAGAAATCTATATAACATGAGGATAATTATAATATATATATTCTTTTTGCACTCTAATCCAATGATGGACGAGTCATTGTCCGAACGAGGAGGATCGTTTCTCGAGGAATAATTTAGAAAGTTCCGGAAAGAGTCGCGAAAAGTTTTCTGTGATAAAGTGAAAAAACACACAAGTCCACCCGAAGGGGAAGCGATCGAGGATCGTGACACGTGCTTGGACGAGATACCTTTACACTTCTTGTGCAGATCCTCGATGGTGCCCGGGTTCTCGATCCGAGTGGTCGTCTCGGCGGGCGCGTACGCGTCCGCGGACGACGGGTCCTGTTTCCCTAAATTCGGCATCAGTCCAGGACCCGGTGGCGGATTGTAAGGCGGCGGAGGTGGAAGAGGCGCGGATGCCATCACGTTACCCATTATTTATATTTATTCTTATCGGCACGATTTATCGATCAATTTGTCGCGCGCTCGACGCCTGTCGCGTCCTCTCGGTCCGGTCAGTTTAACGGATATCGGCCGCGCCGGAAACCTCAACTTTTTTACTTCCACGACGAGGGAAACGAGGGCCGGATGAGCCGCACGGGTTATACGGTACAGCGTGTTTCACCGTAAGCCGCCATTTGTACGTGTGAAGAGCAGGAGAGTTTCCTTCGCGAACGCGATCGGCGCTGTAGTCGCGCCACGCAGGGATGCCAACGTATTCAAGGATCCTGGAAATAAAGAGAAAAAGAAAAGTATGGCGACGTGGCGTAGCCAATCGGATTCGTCCTTTACCTTTTGGAACGTCGTCAGTCTCCTCGCGCCAGTTGTTTTTTTTTTCTTCTTCACGATTGGCGACATTGCTCGATGGAGTCGTCGCATCGTCATCGTATGACGTATATATTATGTGTGTACACGGTCCGGTCACATCTGTTCGGTCGCATCGTTAATCGTTACGGATGGAACGGTGTAATACTGTAACAGCATGGTGAGACTCTCGCGGAGATTCGAAAGCTAAATGAATTTGCTCCAATGCGCGATAAACTGCCGTTTACGTTGTACAAAAGTGGTAAGAAGAGTCTACAAAGGAGACGAAAAGACGTGATTTCTTGACTTTTCTAAGACTGCCATAAATATATCAGGTAATTAGAACGCGCACTTTTTACATACGTATCTCTCGAACGTTGCAGTTTCATAGTTTTTTCACCATTAATCATGCGTGGGTTAGATGCACATGTTCGAATTCGAATCTCGCGACTGGAGATGCATGTGCGTTTTTTAAATTCCTTCATAGACGAAGATAGATTTTATCTGTGAAATCTGACGAAATTGAATTTATGAGATAGATTACGTTACGATAATAAATATAATGTCGTCAGTGATGCAACATTCGGAGATTTTACTTTTTTTTCTAATTTCCGATATTATATCTCTGAGTCATTAAATTTATTACAATCTTCAACAAGATGATTTTCTTGGATCTTTTCACAGAGCTCCATGGACTGTTGCATCGCCAATCAATATGATTGTTTACAAGTTACAGAGACATTGCCAAATATCTCTAGTCCAGAGATGTTTGATAGCGATACCGAAAGAAAGGTGGATAATAAAATTGTTAATACATTACTCGATAGTAGTACGTTAGCGGCAGTTAGCCCTCAAAAACCTTCTCAAGTAGAATTAGTTGCAAAATCGGATAGTAATTTGCTAACGAGAATTAACAAGTTTTTGAGAGGCGTGCCACCTCCGCCAAGACATACGATATGTCAGAACGATTGTTTTGATTTCTTACAAAATATTTATGAAAACCGCCATTTGTTCTGGACTGGATATCCATTATCGAGTGAAAATTTGAAAGCTGTAGAAAGCACAAAATCTCAAAAGCAGATAATCGCAGGGAGAGAAGGTCGAAATATTTCTCAATGTACAAGGGCTACTCCGAGAAACTTGACAAATGCCTTTGACACTTGCAATTCACCGTTCATTAATGATGCAGAAAGTACACAATTGGACGCAAATAATATTAATAATATTATTAGCGGCGGTGTTAGTAATTATATTGTTCCTATGGAAACAAAGAATCCAATTAATATGATTAAAGAAACGGTAAGAGTTCCACCAATCTTGGATAATTCAAATTTACCTCCAAATGAGCGATCCCTTCTTTATCGTACAATTGATGAAAAGGAGGCTATGACTTTAAAGTGGCCTCAGGCATATTCTCACAAGTTTTATGGCATACAGTAAGTTGCGTGCGTTTAATTTATGATAAAGTATCTACCCTGATATATATATATATATATGTATCAAGTTTATCTATCCCTATTGTTTTTTTTTTTTAATTTTAGTTATAATAGAAGCAAAAGTGTAGAAGAATTTGAAAATTTAACAGTTAAATTATGCGAGAGGTATATAGGAGCTGAAACACAATCAACCTGCAATATATGGTTTTCGAAAAAAGCACCAGGAAGTGCAAGAAAGCGAAGTTTGTTAGTAAAGCGCGGAAACGGTCAGAGTCCAGAGAAAAGATTGACACATTTAGCCAGGAGACGTAAAACCTTTTGTAGCGCTAATTTGCAAGGATTAGGACGTACTAATAAAAAGCAGTTAATGGTACAAGTAAAGTATGTATCTCATCTAATGTATAAATATGTACCTCGTATGAAAGAGAAAATAATTAAGTTTGAAAAAAAATTAATAAAAAATTTTTGCGTGAAATTTAGGAAACCTACACATAAGAAAGGAAAAAGTCCAAGAGGTAAGAGTCCACGGGGCAAAAGTCCAAGAGGTAAAAGTCCGAGAAGCTCGGCAAAAAAGAAGGCAGTTCGGAGACTAATGTTGGATGGACCGAGTCCATACAAAGCCAAGCTAGAGACTTCGAGACGTGCGCTATTTCAAAGCCCATCGTCGGATCATGCCGGTCCTAGTAAATTAAATACAATTAATTCAGATTCTCAAAGAATCAAACGTGTTTTATTCTCGACACCAAGAAAGGACGAATCCGAGAATCTGAAACAAGCATCATTGAGAGAAGAAAGCAGGAAAAGAAAATGTGAGGAAGAATTGCAAGGGCCACGATTAAAATGGGCAAAAAGCTTATCTTTCGATTGCATGCACGAATTAAAAACTTCGAAAGTTACATGGGATAGACATTCGTCGAGCAACATTTTTTTGAAAAATGACACGTCTTTTAATCAAGAAAGGAATGAACTCAGTGACTCGCATAGAAAGGTATATATATCATCTCATTTTACTTTAATATTTTGTGCGTATATGTCTGCGTACTTTAATGAAATAATTCTTTCATACCGATCACATGTACGCATGTATATTATATGTAATATTATGTATAATTTTTTTTCCAGAAATTACTTTGGGCAGTTGCAGAGGCTTTACGATGTAAAGGCATCGGCATGAATCACCCGAAATTTAAACAGTATGCCGCGAGTTTAGCGCGTATAATAAAAAAGTTCATGCCCGATCTCGAAAATAGGAATATTCCGCGAAAACCTGGTAGTACAACTGATCGCATGTTGAAATTGGCCAAGCATCATGTATTGTTTCTTATTGATACTAGACCAATGGATTGACAGTATTGTCGATATAAATTAGTCAAATACAGAAAATCACACAAGGCTGTTTACTTTTGGATGAACGGGACATTATTAAAATGACCAATGTAGCTGCTTATATTCTTACCTGCATACATTGTATGTTTGTACACATTGACTTTTATATAATTTAAATAACACGAGAAGACGAGACGCGTTATAGTAATAGTAATGTAACATTTAAGAAATGGGATTGTATGGCACCCCTCTATTTGTAGGGTGTCAAAATACTTTTTTATCTTGTATATAAAAATGTTTTTGCTTTTTTTTAATAAGCATAGTGTTTTATTAGCTTTAAAATAGTTATCTTTCACAACTTATATAAATAATTAATAAAAGGCGCTTTCCTGTGAAGTAAAACGCAACTTACAATAACTTTATCGAGTTAATACATGTATACATATGTCTGTCACATATCTAAAATGTTTGTATATTTAAGACAGTGAATGATAAAAAAAAAAAAATAGACTAACCGCGTCACAATTGCGACACGTGGCGCAATTAGTCTTTATTCTTATTTTCACTCCGAGTTTCCATGCCCAACCCTAGCGATAACCTCGTCTAGGATCTTTGCCAGTTCCTTGTTTTCCTTAGACTTTTGCTCTACAAGCTCAGTGAGTGAATTACTCTTAAGTTCTGCTTTCTTTATCATTGCACGCAACTTTACCGTTTCCGCCTCGTTTTGCTTTCGTATTCCGTCCAACTCCAGATTAGCTCTAAAAAAAAATGTGATATTAATATATATCTTTATTAAGAGAGATTTGTCTGTCTCATGAGAGATTATGTATTGATAATGTGTGTCGATCGCATACTTTTCCAATTGAGTCATTGCGTGCTCCTTCAATTGATCGTATCGTGTCTCCAGCGTTTTTATAGTATCTACATTTTCCTGAATACTTTCTTTTAATACAGCTTCGTTATTTTTGTACACCGATACAACTCCTTTGAGTCTTTCATACTTTTGATGTACATCGTTAAAAGCCGCCTCCGTATTGGTTAAATGGTGATTTGCAGCTTGCAACTCTTCTTGCAACTTTGCCTTTTCTTGCTCAAAGTTTGTACGATCCCTCTCCCGCTCTGTGAGTAATCTACTAATCGATTTCTCATATTCCTCCACAACAACCCTAAAAAATGATTATTTTCATGTTTCATTCATTATTTATACAAGTTCTTTGATGTATGTAAATAAATAAAACTTATACATACATACATACACATCTAAGTTTTATTTAATTACATACATAAAAAGCATTTATATGCGGAATAAATTACTTACGTCATTTGGGTTTTGGTTTTTATTTCTTGTGCTATTTGTGTCTGCATTTTATTAATTTTTTCCTGAAGAGCTGCCTTTTGCCTTTCCAATTCTATTTCCCGTTCTTTATTTTCTTTCTTCTGTTTCTCCAATTCCTCTTCTAATTGTAGTACTGTCGTTCTTACAATTTCAAGTTCCTTACTCATGTCTATATCGGCAATGAGCGGTGCGTCGGATTTAGGCTCTTCTACTGGTTGCTCCTGAAAGAATTTTGTTGTTTCACGATAGGTTTAAAATTTAGATATAATTCGTAGCATAATGGTTAGAAATATACATGTACAAATTCAATTTTTATTTACATTTTTCTCTTGAGCTTCCTCTAATTTTTGCACCGTTCCGCTAGGAAGAGGACTATAAAAAAGCAGCCTGTCTATAGCTGCTATGGCAGGATTACGTTTTGGTGTACCAACAGAGTCGAGAAGTGGCGATTCGCTTTTGCCATTTTGCTCTTCATTTATTGGCGGGACATTACCTTGAGGCAACATGCTGATATTCGATATCAATGGATCAAATTTAACATACAAAGATTCCGCTCTAAGGCGATCTATACGCTTGGAATTACTTCGTGCTAACAAGAAATCGAATGTAGAAGGATCTTGGAAAACTGCAAAACAATATCATTCAATTAATAAATCTCACAAACTTGCGAAAAAAAGTCTTAAGAGCGTCCACAATACTCCAAACTCACTTTCATCTGTTGCGCTAACAAATTGATCCGTCTCTTCCACAAGTTCCTGCGAGGGATTGAGCAACTCATTAGTAACTTTTTCCACTGTGGATCTGAATTCTTCGAAATCTGCTTGTTTGCTGCTCAACAATAATGTAGTGCTTTGTCGTTGAGGCTGAAATTCTTGATATTGTTCTTCATCCGATGCAAAGTTTATGTCTACTTCTTGCAATGTAAGCGTACGATCGAGATCTTCTACAATAGTCTCTTTTTCTTCAACAGAATCCTTCGAAACTGCACTGTTTACGATATTTTCTTCTTTCTCTATAATTATAGTTTCTGATGGATTACACTGTTTTATAACACGAGTCTCATTACATATTTCTTTTTCAGGTGAGAAACTCTGCGTTTCACTTAATATTACGTTTGTTATTTCTAAATCTCTCTTATCGACATTCGTTTCCTTAACTTCCAATATTTTTGGTTCTATAATACTGGTTTTGTTTAATAATCGTGCACTGTTTTCTCGATTATCCGATACAACACAATTATCCGATTGTTGTAAATCTTGTTCCTTGGTAACTTTGTTGTTTTCTTCTGACTGAACGACTGATTGAGGATCGTTTATAGTTATTTGCGATAACACGCATGATCTTTGATGAGTATCATCGGAAGGCGATAATGATATTTCTTGTGCAAGTTTTGATAAATCTTGTACATTATTTTCTTCCGATTTGCTATTCTGCGTATCTTCTAACAATAATGATATACCGGGTAACAAAGGGCCTTCCGCATATAGCGTTAACGAAGATATGGACGGAACAGAAACTTCGACGGGACACAATTTTGGATTTTCTACTAATGTCTCGACGCTGCGATTGTTTTCCACTCTCTGTTCCTTATCGAATCCGATCACATTGGGAATTGAATCGTTAGACGAAATTGCGATTGTTACATTCGATTGATTATCATTCTCATATTCATTATTTGTCGGTAATGAGTCTTTTGCAATGTTATTTGCAATGTCACATGTCCCAGATTTATTAGCTACATTATCACTTTCTTCTTGCGATGGAATACATTTATCGATCGATTCTTCTATCGGTGCATCTGATGCATGCTCTGGATACGGAGTCAGAAATTGCGAGTCTTGAATGGGAAACGTGCTGCTCTTAGACGACCCAAAAGTATCGGTTGTTTGATTCAACGATATATATGTTGTCTCATGTAAATCGGCGCTCGCCTCGATTACTCGCGCCTCATTATCGGCGTTATCCGGCAGATCCTCGTTAAGGGAACAATCGCTCGCGTGAAACGGCGTCTCATCTGTGGCCGATTCGAAGGTTTGATCCCGACTGAGATCCTGGGGAGCGTCACGCTCACTTTCCAGATGGATGTCGGCGTACGCAGCGATCAAATCTTCCAGACCGGGTATGTTGGAGTTGACGTAAGACGTATCCGCGATGTCGTCTGAACTTTCAAGCGTCGAATCGGGACATATGCCGCTGCTGCTTTTCGTGCTGAGAGTGCTGCTAAGGCTGTGGAAACTGCTGGCCGACGAGAGACTCTCCGGAGCTGAGCAGAGGTTCTCCGTCACCGATCCTACGTCGGCAAATTCACGGGCGAAACGGACCTTGACCTCATGCTCCGCAGTCTTCGACGCGATACTGTCGTTGCCGTTCTGAAAATCAAAATGCGCGTTAAAATGTTTCACAGTATTTTTCATTCTTGCCTCGCATCTCTCATTTCCAAAGGATGAAGTATATTCGCTGAACACGGAGCGATGGGAATTCTATGATACACACAGAGTGACTTTATCGTCAAACAGAGAAGAAGCTTTCTTCGATCTTTCGACATCTTTATCATCGCAGAGATAACGACAGATAAGCGTGGTCAATCGTGAGGGGAGATTTCGAGAGAAAATCGCGCCTACGAAAGTGTGCGCGACGCAAAATAAATACCGTCGGTATAGATGAAGGGGATATTCTTGGATTCGCGATGGCGCGATGCAAAAGCTTATTGATGTATTCCATGTTGATCGCGGCCGAGCGTAGTCTATGAAATACTAACGTTCACTGGGAACATTGCGACCACGTCGCAACGATCAGCTGACGGTCTGGCGATTTTTCGTGAAAGAAATTGCGCAACTATCTCGCGCCTCGCTCGGGCTAATTATAAAACATATCGAGAGAGAGAGAGAGAAAGGCTCTGGCCATGGTTCGTGCCACAGTTCCGCTCGTCTCTTCAAGGCGACGACGTGGTTACGGAAAAAACGTGGTTGCTCCACATCGGGAAACGAGACGCTGGAAATCACGCACATTCGTCGGCTTAGAGTGCGGAGTATAACGGTATGCGGCGGTATTAAATACAGAGGAACGTGAAGACACATCACGCAATTGGAAGATTACAGAAATACATCTCTGTACATAAAGTCGTGACGTACTGCGAGAAGACGTAAAATTCAATTAAATTTTTTTCAAGTCCAACTCTCTATTCTATCTATCCGATATTGACTGTGCGTGTTCAACTATACAACTATATAAACTAACTTGTGAAAATCAGCAGGAAGGAAGATATCTTTTTTTTTTTGATACACAGTCAGAGATAACAATGAGCATTCTAATGGCAGAAATCATATTTGCTAGCGATTTTATCTCACGCGGTAATTAACCGAGTATCCGCGCTGTCGAGCAACATAATTCTCGCGTGATGCAACAAACAAGATATGCAAAAAGAAATAATGACGAAGCTACTTTGTTATACATGGTAACATGGCCAACTTATACCTTTGACAGAGGATTCCCCATGATCTCTCGCAAGAGGACTTCCACTTTCGGCTGTCACCAAACGCGCAGCGTAGTCCCATATTTACACGCAGGTTCGAAGAATCTCACGACGAGACGTCGTTTTCACTTCCCTTTTTGTGCTTTTACCCTTGACACAATTGTTCTCCGCCAAAGAAACGTTACCACGCGGAAATAATTTTGAAGTTGACGTAAATATTATTATTCGGGACATTAATATTTTCGGCACTCGGCCCACGTTTCTATTTCTCGACTGCATGGCTATAAATATTTTCGCGCTGTCTCCTTTCTCGTAATAAATACCGAGCATAGTTCATTATCATTAACAAGAGAGACATATCGTGATAATTTACACTCGCGAGGAAATTTATTAGCGTTATATACCTTGAGAAGTAAGAAATGAAGATTGTACATTGGAGGGTGAAACGCACGGGCCCATCTTTTGGAAATGAGGTCAATAAGCGACAAAAGATACAAGACGTAGATGACAAAGTCGAGTTTAATCCGTAACGAGAAACACACGAGTTGTCTCGCGCTCCTTATTCGGCGCGCTCTTGACATCATCGAGACTGCAACGCAATCGTCATGCAATGACTCATTCTCATTTGACCGCGCCAGCGGAGGCTCCAGAACCATCTCGGGGTGTGTCTGTCTCTCTCTCTCTCTCTCATCCCTCTAAGACGAACAACCCTCTTTAGTTCTGTGTGAACGCGCTCTCATAATATTTCCGATATAACCGATGGTGCTCTCGAGTCGCATCAAGTGACGCAACTCAAATGCGAAGATGTACATAATTCTTTATCACAATTATAGCGCGTCATTATGCGGGGTCGGATATTGACCTCTATAGAGGAATAAAAACGTATCGATTGATAGAAAAAAATTCAAATAGTTATAGCGTGCAAAATAATAAAAAATTATTTAACTTATTGGCAAAAGATAATTAGCTGACAGATAATAAAATATAGATAAATTCGCATGTTCTATATATATATATATATATATATTCTTCTTCAAATACGTTCTTAGAATAGAATTCTCTTGATAAAATACATATTTTCTATATATATATAATCCTCAGTTACAAAGAAAATATGTATTTTATTAAGATTTTATTAATTCTATTCCAAGTATTTGAAGAAGGCGGCAATGGCGATGAAAGCGCGAGTAATAAAATACAGAAGAAAATACATAGAAAACACAAGTTGTAGATACGAGAAAGTGGCCGATAAGATTATACGACGCGGCAAGTATCCTCCCTGATCAATTCCAGAAGACGGTGACGCTCGTACGTCGCATCCTTATTGTCGCGCGCTCTCGTCCGGAATCTACGACACGATTGACGCCTTCGTAACAAAGTCGAGAAGAAGAAGGTACTTGACGGAAGCGGACCCAAGATTAGGGCCCACGGCGGGAGGTCAACGACAAGACGCGTATCTATCCCGTCGGAATTCTAATATTAGCTCGGCGCGTTCCCTAGTCGATATTCCACCTTCACGCTATCGCTATCGTCACCACCACTACTACCACCACTGTCGTCATCGGTCGGAACGAGACACACTCGGCGCACGTAGGTGCATGTGCACGCGCAAGGAATCGTCGTCGACATCGTCGAAAAGGTAGAGGAGAGAGAGAGAGAGAAAAAGGACAACGGGGTTGATCGCCTCACCTCTTTCGACGAGATAATTGGGATAATCCCCGGGAAAGTTTCACACGACGATGTCGTCGTACGACGGCCGGATCTTCGGCGAGTGTTGTGCCGCGAGTATCATCGCCTCCGCCGTGATGCCACGGTGATGCATACTAACTCTCGGCCGCCTCTCACTGCCGAGCCGTAGCGTACAGTAGCCGCGCACACGCCGTACGGACATTGTGCCGCAAAGATCGCCAACTATGGAGAAAAGTGGTGGGAACGTTAGGACTTGTCTGGTCATATCGAGCCGCCTGAGAGTCGCGCGACCAGCGTGGCGCTATCTGGAGCGATGCGATCGCACTCGGTAGCGCGGTGTCGCGGAGACGAGGGTATCGTCGAGGGTGCAGCGAGCACATTGATAGCGATTGCCGAGGGAGCTGAATTCCAGACGAAGACGCAATAGGGATGAGGCAGTTCGATGAAAGCGAGCGTATCTTTTAGATTGCCGATTTATTAAAACACCTGTAATATATATATATATATATAATATTATCGAATCAATATGCGTATGTACATGTTCTTAAATGAATACATACACATGGAGATGTGAGTCTTTAGATTGAAATGTCGAGAAATATATATTTTGCATGAAATTAAATTTAAGATGATTATAGATGATGATGATTATTATTACATATGACATAGTACAATCAATTATACTGATAGAGACTTAACAGTTATATCTCGCTGTTAAAATAAATTCGAGTAGCAGTTAGAGGCGAAAGAGTATTTAATTCGAATTCCCAAAACTACCAATAATTATTAAATCGCGAGAAACTTGATGAGATTTGATATATAATGTGTGCAATATTCCAGCTATCTCGAAAAAAGTGCATCGTGGTCCTTTTCGTATCGTGGAAAGCATTCGAGGATTTAATATCGAAACTCGAATTTATTCGCGTTCTTTTGCTTTCAAAGAAATGCTCCCGCATGTCGGGAAGCGAAGCTTATTTTTGTTTCGGGGTACTTCTCTCTCCTGGAGATACGGAGTTTATTTATAGGAATGCATTCTCCCCGGTCTGACTATCAGCCGCGAAAGTGAAAACAGAAGAGCGCGAACAAGGATGAAAGGAAGAGGCTGCCGCGTAGGTCTCCTCCGTCGTGTTATATTTCCGTATTATTTAATTCCATGCAAATAAATGCACGAGAAGAGGTGTATAACACGTAGGTGCATGTAACACGCTCTCGTCCAAGTAAATATCTCAAGTTGCATACGATAGAAAACGAAAGCGAACAATAGCGTTGATGACTAACGAGAGATTTTCTTTCGCTAACGGTTCATCAAGAGTACCTTTCGTCGAGCAGGATGAATCGGTGGCGAATTGTGTAGCGTTGCGGTTATCTCCTTCAGAACGACCCTCGTGCCATCGCGAACAGATCCCCCGATACCTCGTGGACTCGACATCTTATCGCGCTCTTCTCGATGCTCTCCTCTATCTCGAAAATTCGTCTCGTTCAATCTCCTGGGACGAAATATCACGAATGTCACATATTGCATTTCACATTGGAAAATAAATATATAAGTATTGAGTCCAAAGATACTTAAATAGAGAATCGTAGGTAAAATATCTCCTTATCTCCTATTCGCAATAAATAAGATGGAAAAATGTAATTATATATTTCTTTTTTTCTGACTAAAAAGACGATTTTTCTGACGTTACAAAGTTATTATCCTCTAGAAAAAAAAAATCATTCCATCGAATCAGCGAAGCTTCCCCCGTTTCCTTCTCCCTAAATTTATGCGAAGGAATTATTTACGGAGATTTATTAGGATTACGCGAAGGTCGGGAAAAAGGAAAAGCGAGGGATTACTTACGAGGGACGGACGCACTCTTGCACGCACTCGAAAACGACACACGTACACGCACGCACGCACGCGCGCGCGCACTCCACTCGATTGTTTATCTCGAGAACAAAGGGAACGATCCGTTATTTATCGTACACTCGTCGACAACGCTCGTTGGCTCGCTCGGACGATGTCGCATCGACGCCGTGGAATCCCGATCAGACACGTAACTCCGCGCTCGCACCGGATCGGACGGACATGCGAATTCGTCGCGCGGAGAGAGACCGCGGATCGCTTCGACTAACGGCCGCGAGCCGTTTCAGCCGTTTGACAGACTTGAATGCGAACGTGGCGACCAATCGGGACGCGCCGTTGCATTTCGCGGCGCGCCACCGTGGAGCCACTCAAATGTTCCCGTTCGGTTGGTAAACGTAGGATCCTCGAATGCGCCGCGATATTCGATAATCGAATCCGGTTCAATTTGAAATTCCGCAGCCGGCCGAGCTTTTTCCCGCCTTCGGTTGTCGCGCCAACGCGCGATGCTAATCCTGACAATTGCATTCTCCCCCTCGTTTCTTCGCGAGAAACGTACCATTATTTCTTCTAAGATTTGTACAATATAGTCTTAGACGCGCATATCAAATGACTCTAGTTACTCTAGGAATTCGTTACGAGCAAATCGATACAATTTTCAAAAATACGAGAGCAATAATTTACAATGCTATACATTTGCGATTTTATTTATTTTATTGTCAAACTCTTCATACAAATGTGTGTATAAACCGCCGCGTTATTATTACATGCCGGGCAGCGCAAATTCATCACGCAAAATTTTAACGCTTACTCATTAGAGATTATTAGCCTTCTTTTTGCACTGTTACCTTTCATCATTTATTCATTAATTCAATATAACGATTCTCCACGATATACATAAGAGTAATAAACATAAGTTAAATCTAATCTGTTAATATAAGATGTGAAATTTCAGTGCAGTGGATATAATCACAGAAAATAGCCATGTGTATGGCTTCCATTTTAAATCTATAAATGTTTTAAAAGACATTTATAAACAAGACGAAGCCACTCTTTTTCTTTTTTAATTATCTGCAATAAAATAAGTGATGCGTTAAACTGACTGTGCCATTCGGTGCACATTTAAAAAATGTTTGTTATTTTACTGAATCTTATTATTATACTAAAGTCCAATCATTTGATCGTAATGATAGATATAATTAGAAAGTATCATATTATATACAATAATGTGTCGCAACGCCTAACGTTACCACTTTTTTCTCATAATTGCATGCGTGGCAGTGCCTTTTCCCAAATTACACCGTTGGACAAATTCCTAATAAATCTGTAATTTCCAAATGATTGACGACTGAATGTATGTAATTTACCATAGTATAAAAAATGCCTGCGGTTATCGCTCGGTTATGTATAAGGATGTAATTGTGGTGTAGGACACGATGACAGCGGGGAATTTTTTTGATTACTAGACGGTGGAGTTAAAAGACCACTCTCGTTCGGGCTTTGCCTACCAGATTCAACATTCGTGTCCGAATCGTTCGCGTAGCCGTTCAAAATTTCTCCAGCCAATCGTTGCTGGGCCTTTTCCAACATATTTAAATCGACTACATGAGTCTGTATGCGATGCGATTCGTCTACGACAATATTAGGTACGGTGGCCTTCAGTCCAGATCCAGAGTGCGATTCCACGGACGTGATTGTAGACTTTAAGAGAGACTGGGAATCCTCTTCCGCGACTGTAGTGGCGAATGCTGCGAGCCATTTGACGCAGGGAGCAAGCTGTTCCCACGAGAGCCTGGATACTCTTAATGCGCACTCCCTTCCTTGAGTGTGGTAAATTGCTGCCGCGGCTATATGACTATACGGAAACTTCAAGCAACCTTCGTCCAAAGTCGCCAAATCTAATAGTTGAGCCGCCTGAGAATATTGCAATCCGCCGTATTGCGGATATATAAAAGTGTTTGGTCTGGACGAGTCACCTGATTCAATTTGCATGTAAATATTGAGCCATCCTGGGGCAGTTATCGGAGACAAATTCCATCCGAGCCCTTTTAAAATCACCAACTCCTTTCCTAAAATTTCTTCCTCCGTACAAGCTCCATCCGTAACGTACGCAAATTCCGCGATTTTGGGTGGATATATCTCTTCGACCTGTAAATATAAGTTGTCTTATGTTTTTAGATTGCAAAAATAAAATTTTATTTATATTATTCTCTTTCTTGAAGCACATAAGCGAGAACAACGAATGCGCAAAGGAAAGAAATTTACAAATTTACCTTAGACGCGATAAAAAGACAAGTTATCCCGATGAGTTGCAATTGATTTTTGGGTAAATCACGATGAATAGACAGATATCTATCTATGTAGTCCATAGCGAGATAATAAGTTTCCCTATGTAGTTTGTACACCTCGCAAACTTCGATCAACCAATCCAATAGGATCGCTCTCATCCTTGGTTGCAATGTCGGGTGTCTTTGGAACATTTCCGGATCTCTCTGAATTAAAGTTTTCTCATCCCCGAGGCACATAAGAGACCATACTTGACTGCCATCGGCCCATGGAAGAGAAGTCGGTAATGGACTAGGTCTAATAGACGCGCTATTAGAAGCCGACGGGGTTAAGAAGCAAGTCGCGGTTCTTAATTCCGACCACGTAGTCGGCTCCTGCTGCTCTTTCAACGGAGATGTCTGATGTTGAGGGGTGCACGCAGTATCCAGCGAATGCGCACCATGACAAGACTCGGCGTACGAGACGTGAGACAACGCTGGTACCTTAGCAGGTGGATATATATTTTCCGAATCCTCCGAGAGCTCCGTCGTACGTCTCTTACGTTTCAAACACTGTAGCTTGCCCGTTTGCAAGTAAGTCTGCAACAGCTTCTTTTCCTGCAAACTAAATACGTGGAAAAAATTCATCATCCGTTCTACAATTTGTCCCAATGCTTTGTTTAGCTCTGAGCTCAAAGCAAACAAAATAAATCAAAACAGTAGGATATCTCCTACTAGAAGGAACACAAGAATACAAAAATTCAATAGTCGTCGGGAAATGGTCTTTTCCGACGACCGAGGGCTAACGAAACGTGTCGTTAGCTCGCAGATTTTACACACGGCGCATAAAATTATCGGAGAAATTAAAAAGATGCTAAATTATTGCATTATCGAAGGTAAGCCCGCCGGAGAAGAGGGTGTCCAAAGGACAAAGGTTATAGGAGTAGAGTTTGGGCGGGAATGGAAAGGAAATATTTTTAATCGGGCGATCGATGCGCGCCGAGTCGATTTCAACCCGCGTTAAACGAGTCCGGGCCTACGAAAGAGAGATACGCGTTATAGTTTTTAACGGCAAACGGACGGTCGATCACTCACCTAGTCTGTGGCATCTTGTCGCGCGATTATCGGACCCGTACGAGAAATATCCGCCGTCGAAATAATTTCTTCTCGAGTGCACGTGACAGCGGGGACTCTCGAATGAGACGTACGTCGGATTTCCTCGATCCGGATGCGACGATTTCCCAGGGAAAACGACGAAAATCGGAGGCGCGCGCGAAGCCTACGCGCATCCGATCGCCATAATGCACGTTCCCTCGCGCAGTCTTGGATTCGACGTGCCGTCCCGCGATTTTCATTCGGCGACGATCTCGACGATCGGGAAATTTATTCGTCTCCCTCACGAGCTATTCCGCGACGTGCGCGAGCCGCGAATCAACGATATTCCGAGGAAAATTGAGGACGTGGATCTCGAAGCGCGGGAGTACAGCGCGCGAAACGACGACCAACCCCTGCATGTCCCGTAACGCCCTCTATATGCCACATAACCTCAAAGGGAGGGCAGATTTTTCGAGATTTCCGCGGCGCACAATTTCACGCGAAACAAAATCACGCTGTCCTCGCGCGATACCTCGACGACCTTCCTCTTTCGCGCGTCGATCCCTCCGAGGCGGTCCGACCGCGAGGCGACTCCGCGATCGGCGTCCCACCGCGGCGTCCGACCAGCTCTCACGAAAGTCCGGACGGGATTAGCCCCCTGGAGCACGAGAAGCGACGTCGATCGGCTCGATGGTGACGTCGGGACGAGACGCATCGGGCTCAAACGGTCGCGCGCGGTAAACGGAAGGTGCGAAAACCCGCCGAAGTCACGCAGCTGCGCGCGTCACGCACGTCGGTTCGCGTGTTTCTTCTCTCGGTCCGCGTTGCCGGTTCTCCTCCTCGACCGCTGCTTTCACTCACTGGAGATCCGCGCGCGAGGATCGACGAGCGCGGCGCGTGAACCGGGAGTCGGGAAACTTGACGGCGAACGCGGGCAAAGACGCGATTTCGCGTCTCCAACTGGCGAGCTCGCGATGCGAATTGGCGTTTCGCGGGAACGCCGAAGTAGCGAGCGCCCGTGGCCGCGCTGATATACTCGCCGCCTATTGGCCGACTGGGCGCTTGGCACGGTGCACAGCTGGCGCTCAGCTGATCCGTCGTACACACACACACACACACACACACACACACAGGCGCGAGCCTATGCACGCGCTACGTTGCAGCGGCGAACGACCACGCGGGAAACGTACGCGCGTAAATCGTTGCCGTTTCGCGGTCTTTTCCTACTTTCGTTTCACGGGGGCGAGGAACGGCACCTCTTGCCACGTATTATCGTCCATTGCGTCGTTGCGCCTATACCTGTCTCTACGCGATTCGAACGAGCGGATTCCGGGGAGATGCGTTTCTCTCTCATCGCCCTTCTTTTCTCGTATAAAAAAAATTGCTCGCTTTGTCGAATCTATCACGCATGCATAATGACGTGTAACGATGACGTTATTTATGACGCGAATATTATACGATGTAGAGAAATAAATTTCTTTTAGATAGGTAGGTGTGCATAATTTTGTGCCGCGAATTAAAAACGTCGCGAATGTAATACCGGGATGTTATACTAATTTAAAAATAATAACAAAATGAGCGAGGAATTATAATTGTAATTTTCTTCCAATGTTACCACATTTTTCATGTATGTACCCTCGCATCTCTTGCGTATTCGAGTTTGTTTGTACAATGTTTTTTTTAATAATTTCCAATTTACGAATGATTATGCAAATAAAGGAGCATACGTTCATTTATATGTTTGGTGAAAGAAAATAACGAATCTTTTAAATAAGCCGAAAAATACAAAATGTTTTTTTTTCTCGTAAATGTCAAAATATATGTTTGCTTCGCAAAAAGGTAAAGCTTCTCTCATCATTTGTTATATTTTGCGTCGAGTCAAGAAATACATCGACGCAAATAGTAGTTTCTCTGTTGAGAAACGAGATACTTTAATAAATATATCGTGCTACCGCAACAGCACTGTTTTACCTACGGATGCATTTAAAAGAGTTTCAAAAGTCACCGCGATACGTCGCGTCTGTCGTCGCATCTTTTCTTAAAAATCCACCAATCATCTAGATTGCAAATTATTCAAGTTGCTCCGATAATGTCTGACATGTATGTAAATATATATATACCAAAGTTTTAAATTAGCATGCGTGCGATTCGTGCACGCAAAAAATAAACCAGCAAAGATCGGAGGATAAAATTGACACGATTTTTCGCTGCAATTTTTATTTTCCCCACAATTTCTGGTTTCCAATTTCTTCTTAGCAAGTATTAATTGTGTACACTTTGTCATTGTTTAACACATTGTCCAAAAACGACGATTGAAACATTTTATATAGCATGTCATATCCTTCCGATTCTGATTATATATTACAGTCATTTTATAGCTTTTATTTATACATGACACGCGATGAAATAATTTCCTGCGAATATTTTCAATACAAGATTTGCGTAAAAGATATACTCGAAGACATCTCACAATCAAATAGAAGCTCGACGAAATGTAATTAAATTTCTCATTATTATATTATTATTTATTCGATATCGCGCGTGGCAGAAGAACACCTATTAGAGTAGAGAAACGAGGCATTAAAATGTGTCATACTCGTTTACAAATAATGTGAGCTAACCAATTAATCTCCATTCCTTTACTATTTATTAATCATCGATATTTTATACCACCTTCTCTTCTCCGGAATGAACGAGTCGCTCGCACCCTGCTCGCACTGGACGCACGACGCACGGGCACGGGCACGGGCACGGGCACGGGCGTCGCGTCGGACGGTGCGACCCTGGTGCCCGTTAGTAAAAAGGAAAAGAAAAACGCGGACACTTGGCCGGACAAGGCCGCACCCTTAGGCGGACAGAGAGCGAGCGGCGACGCGGGGCGCCCGCGCGCGACAACCGGCCCTGGTTTTCTGGAAATCGTCAGCGGTCCGGGGCCATTAAACGCGTTATATGTGTCTTGCAATTTGATCCCGCGGCGCTCGGCGCGGTGCCCCGATCGGAGAGTAATTTACGCGAATTCCTGGGCATCCGGGTCCGTGCGCGCGGCCGGGATCGGGCCTCCTGGGTTCCTTCGAGCGCCCGATGCGACCGCCGTCCCCTTCATTTCCTTCGTTGTCGCGGCATCATCCGACACTCGTCGCGACAATCCGTATATCGTCGACGAGAAAGACTAGATATTCCCAGCATTGTTTCGCCGAGTTCCTCGGTGAGTATTCGCGACGCGTCGCGTCTGACACGGCACGACGATATTCGATACTGATCGCGAGTTTGAGCGTCAACAGGGTGACAGTGCGCATTGCGCTCGTCGCGTAATATTTCTAGAATCTTTTTTCGCAACTTTCGTTTCCAAGGTGAACTCCAACAATGTCCGTCTTCTCATTTGTCATTTCAACTCTGGAAATAATGCCCACACTTTTCTCGGAGATATATTTTATATTTTTATAACACTTGACACACACACTATATCCCTTGTATCCTGTTTATGAAAAAAATTGTATTATAGTATGAGAAAAAATATTGCGTGCGAAAATATAATTTAGAGATTACTTGGAAGAAACACATTGTGCTTCCAGAGTAAATGAGTGCAAGTTTTTGAGTGATGCAGGGCATGATGCCAGTTAAAACAAAATCTCGCGTTCCTGAAAATATGGGGGTCACAGGTGGACTGGTAGATGCTCGTGCTAAGCAAGTTTTAAGAGAAGCTGTAGATACAGTTGTGAACAGCTTTGCAAAACACAGTCAAGGTTATGGCAGAGGTACACTTAAATATCTTATTTTAATTTTAAAATTATTTTCATAATTGTAAAAGAGATTTCTCTATCTTATATATAATGTGTGTGTGTGTGTGTATACACACACACACACACACACACACACGTATGCTATTTTATATAGCTGTCTATATTAATTTTTTTTTTTTGCATACAGTAAATGTTGTGGAAGCACTGCAGGAATTTTGGCAAATGAAACAAGCTAGAGGCGCAGAATTGAGAAACGGCGCATTAGTCATTTATGAATCCGTCCCTGGTGCTAATCCACCTTATATTTGTTATGTAACGCTTCCTGGTGGATCTTGTTTCGGGAGCTTTCAAAATTGTCCTACAAAGGCAGAAGCGCGCCGATCGGCTGCAAAAATTGCACTGATGAATTCTGTATTTAATGAACATCCATCGAGAAAAATCACCGATGATTTTATCGAGAAAGCTGTCGCGGAAGCAAGGGCCAGTTTTGCGAAACCTTCGGCAACGCCAAACGGAGTCGGTAGCCAAGTACAAGTAAATGAAATAATCAAATTATTTATTGTATTAAATTATACTAAAGATGATTGTTTGTATATGTATATATATTTTTTTTTTCCAGGGAAGTGGCGACGAGAAAGAAGATCCAAATACAGGTATAGGTGCGTTTCGTTTCATGTTGGAGTGTAATCGTGGAAGAACAATGTTGGAATTTCAAGAACTAATGACAGTCTTTCAATTGCTTCATTGGAATGGCTCTTTAAAAGCTATGAGAGAGAGGCAATGCAGTAGACAGGAAGTAGTCGCGCATTATAGTCATCGAGCGTTAGACGACGATATGCGTAGCCAAATGGCATTAGATTGGGTGGCTAGAGAACACGAGAGTGGTGGCGGAGTCGTGGCAATGGAATTGGCTTTAGCCGAACGTGAACTTGAAACTGCGCGGTTAGCGGGACGAGAACTTAGATTTCCGAAAGAAAAGAAAGACATACTAATGCTCGCACACGCACAAGTCTGTCCGCAATGAGTTCTTTATTACGAATGTCATTAAAATGAATGACGCACAAGACTGGCCTTTCGCGAGGGATGATGATAGTTTTGACAAAAATAGTTTTCTCTTTTTCCTTTTTCGAGATATTTTCAGTCGATTTTTATGAGCAATTTTACTTTTAATAATTCTTTTTAAGGCACTAACACACTTTGTATTGCACAAATTATTCCTTCTTTTTTTATATCTCATTGTAGAGCTTTTTCTTATATAAAGCATTCCTGGTGATAATAGATCTTAAATGGGATATTTTGATATCTAAGATTATTAAGTATATGTATTCAAATACTACACGTATACACACACACACACACACACACACACACACACACACTATTATTATTAAAAGTTATAAAGATATATCGCGTTATAAAACACTCGCATTTATTACATATTAAATTTATGTATATATATTTTTTAGGATGCGAGATTTTTTTGTCTTCCATGATCTGTTTATTATTTTATACGAATTTTGTTTTCTTAATGTTGTCAGAGTATGATCAAATAAGATCACATAGGTATTTGAAATTTTTAAAAAAGTTAATAAATACGTAAATTAAAATATTTTAATAAATATGTAAAAATGTGTGCACCCGCGCGTGCATGTGATATTCACAATAACAAATTATAGAGAATTTTAGGATAATAATTATACAAACACAGGGTATATATATGAAAACGATATATTTACTGATTTTTACCGATCTATAAAAATATTAAAATAAATCTGTAAACTTTAAGTAATTCGCACAATTATATATTAAGCTATAAAAACTTCAATAGAAGCAAACTTTTAACATATCATATTATATTTTAAGGTGAATAGGTTTTTTCATATGTTGCAAGTTATAGACACTTGCTTTTAGCAACATACATGCTTGTCTTTAATTATGAAGATATATCGCAAGGAAAGAATATAGGCAGTCACATTATCTCCGCAATGATATTCTCCTCTCTCTCTCTCTCTCTGCTCTCTGTTATAAATTAGTATATACCAAAATTTGAAAAAGGGTAAATATGCTCCTTGCGCAAGCACAGTTGAATAGAATATAGTTTATAATTGTTTTATAAATAGTTTATATTAAATATTGATAAATACATTTTTTTAATGCATTTGTTACAACAATGAAACCAAATTTGTATACCTGTGTCCTATTCAATGATATTAAGGCTTTGTCGTTGCACTTATTGTATTCTCTATTGTTTCTGCAGATTCTTCTTGCATAGGATGGGCCAACACTTTGTCTATTATACCAAATTCCTTAGCTTCTGTCGGACTCATAAAGTTATCTCTCTCCATACTCTTTTCTGTGCAAGAACATTTATTAATTATTTTATTAAATACAAAAATACTTTACTAAATTGACGAAAAAAATCTAGTACAAAATATATATATATATATATATATACCTATTTTTTCTAAATCTTGTCCAGTATGTTTTACATATAATTCATTGATTTGTTTTTTCAATTTGATAATTTCCAAAGCTTGAATCTGAATATCTGTAGCTTGGCCTTGTACTCCTCCCGACGGTTGATGCGTCATGATTCTAGCATTTGGTAAAGAATGACGCATGCCCTTGGTTCCAGCAGCTAAAAGTAGACTAGCCATAGAACATGCTTGACCTACACACCACGTAGAGACAGGTGGGAGAACATATTGCATAGTATCGTATATTCCAAGTCCTGCCGTTACGCTGCCACCAGGTGAGTTGATATACAAATGAATCGGATTTTTACTGCTTTCCGATTGCAAGAAAAGAAGTTGAGCAACTACCGCAGAAGATACATCATCCGTAATCTATAAGAGGATACTGAATGGATTGTTTCAAGATTATAAATTATAATGTCTGACAAAAAGAAATTATTTATCATACCGGACCCATGAGACAAATAATTCTCTCCTTTAAAAGGCGTGAGTAAATGTCATACGCGCGTTCACCACGTCCACTTTGCTCCACTACGATAGGTACAAAGTTTAAATTTCTGCTGCTCATTTTCTGTCCACAAGCCTGTCAATTTAATGTCAATTTTACAAAAATGATCAATTGTAAATATCAGTTTTCGTCGAAAATTTCTTCATGCAAACAAAGATATACTCACAACAATTTGTAGTAAACTGTTTACTCTTCGCAACATCTTCGTAAATGCGATGATTTTTCGCGAAGAAAATTCACAGATATACGATAGTAAATTGGTAGTATCTCTAAAGGCAAACACTTCCTCTCTTTTACCGTTAAAATTAAAAACATATACAGATGTCAAAGACCTAACCTAACCTAACCTAGTTTACATTCCCAGCATTCGCCAAAGTATTAAAAACGAATTTTACGTAGATTCGTGTAGCGCACGAGTGTCGGTAAAAAAATTCTTATCCACCAACTTGTTTTTTATTATTAGATTTCTCGTTTTTATTATTTATTTCTCGTACAGATTGTACACTTTCAATGGGTCTGTTCTTTTCAACTGCACTAGTGCAATAAGTTAGAAAGAGACAAACATACTTTCTTTCACTCTAACTAATTGCACTAGTGCAGCAGTGCAACTGAAAAGAACAGATCAAAGTATGTACATGCAGTTTTTAACGTAGAATACATTTTTTTCAATAATTTCCTAATTTTGGCAATTTTCTAAAACGTCTAATCCCGCGCTTTTTTCGCATTCGTAAGACTAAGGCCCGGTCCAATAGTGGCCAGTTAGCATAACTAGTAGTTAAGTAGTGATGCCAACCACTGAAACAAAATCCAGTAAACTATGTACAAGGTTAGATTTTGACAAATTTTGCACTTTCGCAAAATATATATATGTATATACAATATGTTGGACCGGGCCTAAGTGTGGATCCACAATCTTGCTTTAAGTGACGGAGTCGTAAATTATCAACACGTCGAGTGAGAAGAATAATTAATACGATTGGTTAATTTCTTACGACTCCGTCAGTTAAAGCAAGATTGTGGACCAAGGGTTACCCTTGGTCCACAATCTTGCTTTAACTGACGGAGTCGTAAGAAATTAACCAATCGTATTTAATTATTCTTCTCACATTCGACTGTGATTGATTAATTTAATTCTTACGACTCCGTCACTTAAAGGTCGTTCTACAATAGAGTCGTAAAGTCGTAAGTCGTAAGAAATTGACCAATCCCAGTTGAAGTTTAGGAGAATAATCAACTGTGATTGGTCAATTTCTTACGACTTACGACTTTACGACTCTATTGTAGAATGACCTTAAAGCAAGGTTGTGGACCCACACTAAGCCGGATCTACATTGGTCGCATCGTAACGTCGCAAGTCGTAAAGGCTTTCGCACATGAATTGCCATAACCATAGACATAAAACAAAAACGTAAGCTGAAGAACCAATCATAATATTGCTTTAGCTTTATGTATTCTAGAAGACGATAGAAATGATGATAAAGTTGGCCATAAGCAGAAGTAACTAGGATTTCAACTGGTTGAATCCTAGTTACTTTTGTAGACGACGCTTAAAGGTCATTCTTAGTTAAGAGTCGTAAGTCGTAAGAAATTGACCAATCCCAGTTGAAGTTCAGGAGAATAATCAACTGTGATTGGTCAATTTCTTACGACTTACGACTTTACGACTCTATTGTAGAATGACCTTAAGTCTTTCGCACATGAATTGCCATAACCATAGACGTAAAACAAAAACATAAGCTGAACACAATAAACAAAGATAGAATGACACTGGATGCTTTCCATTTAGCGACACAAGTCGACACAAGCGTCATTCTATCCTTTTTCAATGAATACAATAAACAAAGATAGAATGACGCTTGTGTCGACTTGTGTCGCTAAATGGAAAGCATCCACTTGTGTCGACTTGTGTCGCTAAATGGAAAGCACCCGCTATAAATTTTCAGTACTGGCAGTGAATTTTGGAACACACTCTTAGGGTCTCTAGTATTGGGTGCTTTCCATTTAATGACACAAGTTGACACAAGCGCCATTCTATCTTTTTTCAATGAATAACAATAAATACAGATAGAATGATACTTGTGTCGTTAAATGGAAAGCACCCATTGATTAGAGACCCTCTAATAAGAGTCTGGCCATCAGATAGAGTGAACGCATATTGAGAGTACGTTTCGTCCATGTTTATGCAAAATCCTACGAGAGAGATAGATATAGAATCTATGCAGAGACTCTAGATTTCACTTACACGAATGTATGTGTGTGTATGAATGTATGTATTATTTCTTATCATTACCTTAATTTTATTTTACATTCCTTAAAATTAAAAGAAAATATTAAATATAAAAAATTATTTTAACATGTTATTTAAAAAACTTTTAAAAATTAGTTTTTAGTATTTCTATAATATTTATATTCTATAATATCTATATAATTATCTATAATATTTATATTATACTAAATTATATATTATATAAATACTAAAAATTAATTTAAAAAATTTTTCTAAATCATATGTCAAAATAATTTTTTATACTACTTTTCATACTATTTAATAAAATACTATTAAGTAAAATAAAATTTATCCTTATAATTTAATTATTATTATTTATATTATTAATATTTTAATTTTAATAAAATTTATTATAATTTATTATAATATTTCTTATATGTTATTCATATCTATAATATTCATTATTTATTTATAATATTTATTATTAATAAATATCATTTATATTCAAAATAGGTTTATTAAAATTTGAATATGAGCGGGAGTTGCATAAAAATGGCGGACCAATCAAAAGTGGCCCCCTGATGGCCAGACTCTTATTAGAGGATCTCTACAATTGATGAAAGCCATTCTTCGTTGTCATGGTTACCATTACGGAATGAAGCAGTAAACACAAAATATATCTGCGCCAGTTATAATAATGTAACGATTTCTGCCGCAACTAAAATTATTACACAATAACAAATAATTATATACATATTATCGATAATACTTGCTTTTACTTGTATTTTTTCAATTAATCTTAATTTCTTTACAACTATTTTAAACTATGAAGTGAAAAAACGTGTGTATAGATTGTAGCTTTTGTTTTTATTAAAATAATCATAAAAATTACTATTATACGTGTCACAACATTTAACATGAAATTCAAGATATCTGTACAAGACAATGATTCACATAAACGCTTAGTTGCTTGCGTCGCATGGAGCTCAACAGAAGAAATATATTCGTGTGGGTAAGTCATTCTACTATAATTATGTTGCTTTAAATAAAAATAACACATGTATATTCTGTAATATAACATTCATATATAAAGGTAAGATTTTACAAAGTCGGTTTATCTCTGGAATGTTAAAGTTTCTTCACGTTTTTTGAAGAATTAAAATAGAAATATTGTAATAAAAACAAAGTATATTGTCAAAATAAATTCTTTTTCTGCAGGGATTTAATGAAAATGTATCTTAGCACGTAAAAGTTACTTCTTTTGGCATAAACAATCAAGTTATGATGTTGCATTTTGTATCTGTGAATTCTGGGACATTCTGTACACACACATACACACACACACACACACACACACACACACACACACATATATATACATATATATACATATATATATATATATACATACATACATATATACATACATACATATCTACAGATATAGACTCTAAATAATATATACATATGTATATTTATTAGTATATACTTATTTTTTCATGTATCGACAAAGATATTTTTTTTTTAAGTTGAGATTTTTTTATTTATAGTTTAAATAATATATGGCTTAAAAAATAAATGTGTTTGTGTATAACGCATGCTAATATTTTAATATATTTAAAAATTATAAATATAATATATCCTCTTTTTCTGTTTTCTCTCTTATTATAGTGAAAAACTATTGTTTGTGTTGTGAAAAATTGTTATATTAAATATAAATATAAATTATATAATTATCATTTAATCTATATTTTTATAATAAAATAAATATTTTAATTTTTTACTTTTACCTGGAATTTTTTTGTCTTTTTTTTGAATGAAAATCATATAAAAAAAGTTTATTAATATTAAATTGTTTGTTTCAGACAAGATCATTTATTAATATGTTGGCATTTAGAAGGTGGTGTTGCACATTCTACTGTTGTGACTGAATTTCCAAATGATTTTTATCCTACTGATATGCAATGGCATCCACATCCTAA